>BSUD01000008.1:85421129-85553133 GCA_033239045.1 Fagopyrum esculentum | reverse complement strand
GCCTCTTTCTTCTCAGAATCTCGAACTTCTCCCTTTCCTGGAGTGCTCCTTCCTGTTATCTGTCCAGAACGCCAAAAACAAAGCGAAGCAAAGCAAAGCAAAAACAAAAACTATCTAAACTAGACTAGAAAACGGGAAAGAAAGCAATACCTTGGGTTGCCTCCCAAGAAGCGCTTGATTTAAGGTCGCTAGCTGGACCATAGTGCGTCTCAAAGGAGGTAGGAGGTTCCCTCACCCCATACTTCACCTCCATCGTGGGGTGAAGTAAGTAAGTCCATCAAACGCTCCAGAACGTGCAAGTGCTCGTCGGGGAATGAATCGTCTATGGGTGGGCTATCCGTCTCGCGGGAGGATTCCGGTAGCCGGCTGAGGTGGTCCGCAACTGAATTCTCGGATCCCTTCTTATCGCGGATCTCTAGGTCAAACTCTTGGAGCAAGAGAATCCATCGAATAAGGCGCGGCTTTGCATCCTTCTTAGCCAACAAGTAACGAATGGCTGCATGGTCGGTGTAGACAATGACTTTCGCCCCTACTAGATAGGAACGAAACTTCTCGAAAGCATATACAACCGCCAATAACTCCTTCTCAGTGGTAGCGTAGTTGCGTTGTGCTACATCTAGCGTCTTGCTAGCATAGTAAATGGCGGTGGTCCGTCCATCCTTCTTTTGCCCAAGCACCGCTCCTACGGCTACATCGCTAGCGTCACACATGACCTCAAAGGGCAAGGTCCAATCAGGAGGTTGGATAATGGGAGCGGAGACCAACGCTTCCTTAATCCTGTAAAAAGCATCAAGACACTCCTGCGAAAACTCAAAAACAACATCTTTATTCAAGAGGTTAGTTAGAGGTTTAGAAATCTTGGAGAAGTCCTTGATGAATCTCCTGTAGAAACCTGCATGCCCGAGAAAACTCCTCACACCTTTAACAGAACAAGGAGGAGGGAGCTTCTCAATAGTCTCGATCTTAGCTCGATCGACCTCAATACCTCGATTAGAAACGAGGTGTCCTAGCACAATGCCTTCATTAACCATAAAATGACACTTCTCCCAATTCAAAACAAGGTTAGTGTCTTCACATCTTTTAAGCACTAGAGAAAGGTTAGATAGGCAATCATCAAAAGAGGAACCATATACAGAAAAATCATCCATAAATACCTCCATGATCTCCTCTATGTACTCGGAGAAGATGGCCATCATGCATCGCTGGAAGGTAGCTGGTGCATTGCACAACCCGAATGGCATCCTCCGATAGGCAAACGTCCCCCAAGGACATGTGAAAGTGGTCTTCTCCTGATCATCCGGATGGATAGGAATCTGGAAGAATCCACTATAGCCGTCCAAGTAGCAAAAGTGTGAATGCTGGGCCAACCGTTCGAGCATTTGATCAATGAAGGGAAGCGGAAAATGATCTTTCCTAGTAGCCGTGTTCAGCTTCCTATAGTCGATGCAAACTCTCCAGCCCGTAACGGTCCTTGTTGGGATCAACTCGTTGTTCTTATTCGTCACAACGGTCATCCCTCCTTTCTTCGGGACGACATGCACCGGGCTAACCCACTTGCTGTCCGAGATAGGATAAATAATACCTGCATCCAACAACTTAAGAACTTCCTTCTTCACAACCTCTTTCATGATCGGATTTAACCGTCTTTGAGGTTCCCGTGAAGTCTTATGATTATCTTCCATTAGAATTCTATGCATGCAGAAAGAAGGGTTAATGCCAATAAGATCGTCCGTGGTGTAGCCTATGGCTTTCCGATGCTTTCTCAGGACATGCATTAGCTTAGATAATTCAGAATCGGAGAGGGAAGCACTAGCAATAACGGGATAAGTAGAATCCGGCCCAAGAAAGATATACCTCAAGTGACTAGGGAGTTGTTTAAGCTCCACAACTGGGGGCGCTTTCTGGGAGGGATCTGTGCTTCCTCTTTCCAGTGGAGTGGTGTCAGAAACTGGACTATGTGCAGTCTCAGTTTGAATCGTCTTTCTGTCGATCTCGGTCGAGGCGCAAAGGCGTTGACCGAGGTGTTCTTCAGACGCCTCGCTCAGTCCAGAAAGTGCCTCGGTCGAGGTACTGCTACTGGATCCGAGGCTGGAAATCTTCGTTTCCTGGATCAGCTTCTCAGTCATGGCTCCTGGATCTTCTTCCAGTGCCTTCAGGCTCCGTATATCTGCATCACAAGAAGCATCTATACCTTCCTCCATTAAACTGAAGCTTATAACTCTTTCGAGTGGATCTTTAATAAGGATAGAGCTCACCGATTCTCTTGATTCTTCTTCATCGTAGATGTTGAAGATATCATCAGTTAGTTGCTCCCCCTTCATGGCTGCAAGTAGTGCGAACTCCACCTCATCGCCACCAACGTTGAATTTCAACTTGGCGTTCTTGCAATCCACATTGCAACCCGAAGTTGCTAGAAATGGCCTCCCGAGAATGATGGGAACAGGATAATCTGCGGGAATGTCAAGTACGACAAAATCTATGGGTAGATAGAAGTTACCTAACTTGACCGGAACGTCTTCCAAAATGCCCACGGGATGGGTGATGGAGCGATCCGCCATGTAAAGTCGAATCTTGACCGGCTTGGGCTCTCCAAGACCGATCTTAATGCATAGCTCCAGCGGAATGATGCTCACGCTGGCTCCTAGATCACATAGGGCTTCACAAGTGACATCCCCAACTTGAATGGGAATGCAAAATGAGCCGGGATCTCTCAACTTAGGTGGCATCTTCTCCTTCATGATCTTTATAAGCTCCGAAGACTTAGATGTCATCCTAACTTCACCAACATCCTCCAGCTTCCTCTTCCTTGATAGGATCTCCTTTAAGAACTTCCCGTAGGCGGGCATACCTAAAATAGCATCAAGGAAAGGGATATTAATATGGAGCTTATTCATCAAGTCAAGGAACTTACCAAAGTGCTTGTCAAGATGTGCTCTGGCTCTGGACTGGGGAAATGGAAGTGGTGGTTTATATGCAGGAGGTGGAACATAGGCTTCAGTTGTTCCTCCTGCTTTCTGTTGCACCGCCTCGGTTGGCATCTCGGTCGAGGTGTTCTTCGACTGGATCTGGACCGAGGTGGTCTGCGTCGAGCGAGGTACTGGATCTGTGGTTTTGAGTCCACTCCTCGTCGTGATGGCCATGCACTGGCCCTTAGGGTTAGTTTCCGTCTTTGCTGGAAGCTTCCCTGGATCTCTTGGCGCTTCATTCGCCCTATTAGCAAGTTGTTGTTCGAAGGACTTTTGGGCCCTCGAAAATGAAGTCATAGAATTCTCCATAGCACTAAGCTTGATCAAGATTGCCTCCAGGACTGCGTCCTTCTTTTCCGGCTGAGACGAACTTGATCCTTGCCCTTGGCTCTTCAATGGAGTAGAAGAAGAAGAAGGAGGAGAGAGGAAAGGGTTAGAGGAATCATTAGAGTTGGAGTTTGAATAATTGTTACCGTTGTTTTGGTTATTATTCGCTCTCCAATTGTTGCTATTGGATCCTCTATTGTTGTTGTAGTTGTTGTTTCGGGGTCCGTTGTTGTTGTTACGGTACCCGTTCTTGTTGTAGTTGTTGTTGTTCCTTTGCCCTTGCTCTTCCTTCTTAGTTTGAGCCATCAATAGCTCCTTCAATTGCTTCACGTCGTTCTTCAAGGACGTGAATTGGTTGTTGTTGGTTTGAGTCTCTTGAAAGTTGACTCTTTTAACTCCACCTTCAGCTCCTTGGTGGGTGTACTTCTCCATGTGCAAGGCTTGCTTCTCAATGAAATCCCAAGCCTCGTCAACCGCCATATCCATAAATGTGCCGGCGGAGAGTAGTTGGAGATTAAACTGGGTGTTTCCGTCCAGCCCTTTGAAGTAGATCTCCAACAACTCGATCTTTGGAATCCCATGATGTGGGCAATCCAAAAGGATATCCTTGAACCGCTCCCATGATTTGGACAAACTCTCCTTGTCCTTCATGATGAAAGCATTGATCTTCCCTCTCATTTCAGCAGTCTTTGAGGGGGGAAAGAATTTGGTCAAGAATTCCGTAGTCATCTCTTCCCATGTGCTGATCTTTCCTGCAGGAAGAGATTGATACCAAGTAAGAGCTCTATCTTTAAGAGAAAAGTAGAAAGGTCTTAGCTTGTAGTTGTTATTTTCAATTCTGGGAGGTCGCAAGGTCTCCATCAAGATCTCGTAGTTTTGAAGATGTTGATGCGGCGACTCCTTCTCTAGCCCTCCGAATTGACATTGGCGAATCATCGCTAGAACTTGTGGTCGAAGTTCGTAGTCATGGTCCGCTGGATCTCCTAGGTTCACTCCTGGACGCCTCAGCTGTTGATTAGGGTCCATCCTTTGACCTAGGGTTTGTGGAATTCCTGCAAGAAGAACATCTCGGACTGGCATCCGAAGTGGATGCACATCGGCCGGGGCGTCAGGAACTGGGACTTGCCTCGGTCGAGGATCAATTACTGGATCCTGCATCGGTCGAGGTTGAATCTGGTTCCGAATTGCTGCAATCTCAGCTTCGATTGCTGCATTCCTGGCCTGATTCTCTTCTTTTTCCTGCCTTAGTTCTTCTTTACTGAGACGTAGCTGCTCCTGCGTCTCTCTCAATTGGGCCAAAAGATCGTGATCGTCTTGTTGGGCCATCTTCGCTTCTCTTAAGCGTCGTTTGTATGTCTTTTCCGGTTCGGGATCGTAAGGAACGATTTCCTTTCCAGTGCGGGTTCTTCGCATATACCTAAGAAAGAACCTGCAAAAGTCACTCGAGTAGAGTGGTAAGACAACACGGGGCAAATGCCCCAAGAGCAAACCGTACCGGCTCGGTCTAGACCAAGTCCCCGGCAACGGCGCCAAAAACTTGTTCGCTCCAAACGGTGTGTGCAAGCTTTAAATTTATAACCCTAGACTTAAGCTTAAAACAAGGATGCGAACCCGCAGTGTACGGGTCAATCGTAGTAAAAGCAAGAAAATTCCAGGGGTCGATCACAGGGACTTAGTGAAACAAAGTCCAATACGGTATGCTAGTGTTGATGCTAACCACAAGAGCAAGTATACAATCAAAGATGAATAAGATGTCAAATAAGCAAACATGCAATTCTAGGGATTAAAGCATCTAGTTGTGGTTCCAACTCAAGATCTATAGATAAGCGGACAAAGCTGAGATTTTTGCATGGGGAAGGTGTTTCTAAAGTGGAGTAGATCACCGGGTAAGTCTCACTACACACTAATCCCAAACCGTAACTCCTATTACCGGGTAAGTCTCAAGGAATTAAGATAAAGAACTATTGCCTCAATCTAACACACCATCTAAGGGAATAGAATCAACCTTTACCGGGTAAGTCTCAGGCTAACTCACAAAGATGGGATGGAAGCACACTCAAACCCCAATAAAGGACAAGCCTTTATTACCTACACTTATGATCGTTAGTATACAAACTAAGGAATTACCGGGTAAGTCTCATCCTAAGCTTGCTTTGAACCAGAAAGGTATAATAAGAATAGGATTTGGCAAACTCTAACACATTAACTCTCAGTTAAGGATCGGATAAGCCACCTCGGTCAGCAAGTTTCCACCCCGGCCGAGATGTTCATCGACTGAACGAGATGCTTAGGGTTAAGGTTAAAGACTCGAACTTTCAGGATCCTACTGTGATTAAGATCATTCTATCATTGTTTTTCCCACAACCTTCAGCCAATCACCCTAGAATCACACAAGGAAATTAGCCACTCATCATCATAATGAAAGTATTAAATATATGGGAAGAAGGTGAATATTTGAACAAAGAAGAATTTAATGAAAACACTTCAATAACTGAATCAAATAACACACAAAATCGTTCCTTGGATAATAATCCAACAAGACAAGACAACAAGAAAAGGAATTGAAGACAATCTTACAAAACCCTCCAAAAAGCTATAAAGCTATAGTCTTCAATCTTCCTTCAACCTTCAAAAAGGTTCTTCAATCTCCCAACTGGAGTAGGATGCGGCTGCTGCGCTGATAGCGTGATGTTCTAACTGTAAGCGGTGTAAGCGGGGTTTATCGAATTGTGGAAATCCAACCCTTTTTATAGGAAAAATAAACCTCCAAAGATAATAAATCTTAAGAAGATATATTCCCATAAAAATAGGTAAAATATATGATTCTGCATATCTCCTTCCTTCTAGAAGCTCAGCCCAAAAATATAAGATCACTTTCCAATTTTAAAAGATCTCAGCCAAGAATAAAATATTCTCGCCGCGTCCTAGGTGTTCGCCTCGGTCGAGTCGGCGTCTCTGGATCGCCTCGGTCGAGATGAATCTCTGGGCAACCGAGGTGATCATAACTGAGTGTAGAATCTCTCAAAACTGGTCCAAAGTAAATCTTTAATCCATGGCTATGCTTCCTGAAGGATTCCTTTTTGCTCCTCAATGTAGCTCCAAATGACTCTTGACTCCTTTTGCTCCTTTTCGATGCAATACGTACCATATTACCTGCAATTACAACGAAACTAGGTGTAGACCTCGATTCTCGCAAAGGTAGATGAAATGGTAGTAAAATCACATAATGCACATACAAACATGCAGATTATGAAAGATAAAACGTCCAAACAAACCCCAAAATATAGACTATAATTCATGCTATCAGGTATCCTCATAATTACCTAAAGTGATGGTAACGTGAGCTTGTCTATTAACCTTTAATTCACCACAATCATTCATCGAATGTAGCTTATAAGTTCTAGGGTGATAAAATGTGGTAATGTGCAATTTATCAATCAATTCAACACTAGCAATATTGCAACAACTACCACCATCAATAATCATGTTACACATCTTCCCTTTAACAATACATCTAGTATGAAAAAGATTCTCCCTTTGATTATCCTCACATGGAGCTATATTAACATGCATTGTTCTCCTAGCAATCAAAGACTCTTGAAAATTCCAACTTGATTATAAAGTTATACAGGTGTTGATTATAAAGTTATACAGGTGTTGATGATGGAAGACTTAAACACAAATGAAGTAGTTTGATACACTAACAAATGAATTGATTATATATCGAGTTGCTTGGTTTGGTATGGTGGTTTGGATTAAAGAAAGTGCAGGTTTTGCAAGAGACTTCAAAGGACCTTGGAAGATCTTGAAAGACAAGGAGTTTAGAGTGTTCAAACGACGAAGGCCTTGAAATGAATTACAAGGGAACAAAGAAGTCAAAGCCGCCCGTTAAAAAAAATTTCAAATCACTAAGAAGATCTTCTACGAGAGATTTGCTCAAACAAGAAGATATGATCAAGTGAAGATCTCAACCAACCATTAAAGATCTTACAAAGATCCTCAACCGAAAAGCACGAAGATTTTATCCTCTGGAATTGAATATTGTTACAACAAATAAGAGAAGATCAAGGAGCGAGAGATCAACGTGTTCTCAAGAGATGAAGATCCACAATGTCTATCTCATCTCAACCAAGAAGCGATCTTCATGGAGAAGAAGAGTGATCTCCAAACGGTCATCTTTCCAACGACTATAATACCTCTCCATAGAAGGTTATAAATGAAGATGGTGATTGAAGAAGAAGTACAAAAGCTCACACGGAAACATCAATAGTCTTCAAGCGATCCAAAACATCTTCATTCGATCAAATAGCTTTCTTTCTCTCTTTCTCTAAAAAGCTTTATCCCCTAGAGAGAGATAAAACTCTAGAGCTCCATTGGCATATCTAAAGAGTGTTATACTCGAGTGTGTGTTACTCTGCGAAGTAACTAGGCTATTATAGCAAGGTGAAGAGTTGGAGTTAGATCGTAGCATTGGCTATAGTGAGAGAAGAAGAGGATTTCTTCTAGTTTGTATCTTTAGGACTCTTTGAAGCTGATAATAGATAGTTAGATCCTAAGGCTATACCCTGTGACGGAGAGTAGGCTATTTAGAGCCGAACTTCGTAAACATATCCTTGTGTCGATCTTTTACATTCCGCACTATATCTTGTTTTATAGTGACTAATGTTCGCCACTTAGCGTGCGTGCAAATAAGCTTTAAATTTATAAAACTAGAATCAAGCAAGCGAACCCGCAGTGTACGGATCGACGTAGTTAAGCAAGAATTCCAGAGTATCGAACACAGGGATTTGGGGGTTAAATCCAGTTATAGATCGTCAAGCAAGTAAATGTATGACCTTTGCAAATATTGGGGAAAACAGCAACCCTAAAGATCCAGATATCTAATTGTGGCAATCGATTCAAGATATACTAAAGAACTAAGGACAGATTTAAGAGCTGCAAAGGTATATTAAGGTAAAGCAATGTACGGTGAAGTTCCAAGGCTTTATATGACTTATCCAAAAACACTCTTTATAAAGGTTGTTGAGGCTTTAGTATAGAAAGGATCTAAAGACAAGAATTAATATCAAATACCCAAAATTGTAACCCAAGGATGGAGACTAACTAAACCGATTAAGGTTGTGACACTCGAAATCGAAGTAGAGGTTGTTGAGGCTTCACTACTACCTAGAAAAGGCAAGCCAAGACTAAGTTAAAGCAAATCTTTAACTTTGGATTAAAGTAAAAGCAAGGTTCGTAAACTAATGTAAATTACGGGTGGATCTTGAGTTCCACGGCCGTGGAACCTCAAGAACAGGCCGTGATTCTGGTTTGTCGGCGAAATCTCTCTAACTCTCAAGGTCCAATCTGTTTACGATCGATCTATCATCATCTAAGCCACAAATATTAACCCTTCACCTTAGAATTGCTAAAGGGTTTTAGCCAATAACAGTCATTATGATATCAAATTCAAGATTAAGAAGAATGAAAGATGAAAACCTTCGAAAACCTTCAATAAACTTCAAATCAATCTCAGATCCACAAACAAGGATATAATGTATATCAGATTCGGAATAAACACAAACCAATCACAATCCTTGATAAGAACGAAGAGCGGGATGTCAATCCGTCTTCTAATCAAACCTAAGGACAAAGCGTAACTTCCAAATCTTCAAGCCTTTGCAAATCTCCGTTGCAAAATAGCAATCTCCGCACGTCCAATGAAACCCTAGGCACGTGCAAGCAAGCGTAAGCGAAGGTGCCGAAATCTCCCTCCTTCAGTCCTTTTATAGGGAAAGATAGAATAACCGTCCGGACCATGTGCGTAGACAATGTGTCTATATTTTATTCGTTAAAAGATTGCCTAAATCACGGTTTTATGGAATTCCACGCCCGTGGTTTAGAGCGTGGAATTGGATTACGGTTCTTCAAAACTTCCACGACCGTACTTTATACCGTGTAACTCTCTGGAATGCTCCACGTTCATGTTGCCAAGTTCCACGGCCGTGGTTTAGAGCGTGGACTCCATTACGGCCGTATTTTAGAGCGTGGAAGCATAGATTGCTCGTAATTCCCTTTGTTTTGTGCCATTCTTCATCCTAGCATCTTTCTTGGCTTCTTTGTGGTGTCCTCAATCCTTGGATGTGCTCAATTCATCTCCATCCTCTCTTAATTGGTCCGGTTTTAGCTCTTATTCGCCTACAATCAACACAAAGCTTATGTAGACCTCTATATCGACAATATAGATAAAATAGCTCACAATTGCTTCAATGCTTTATCAATGAACACTAATATGGATGAAATACATGTTCGCCCCTAAAGGTGTGTGCAAATAAGCTTTAAATTTATAAAACTAGAATCAAGCAGCGAACCCGCAGTGTACGGATCGACGTAGCTAAGCAAGAATTCCAGAGTATCGAACACAGGGATTTGGGTGGGAACAAATTCAGTTATAGATTGTCAAGCGAGTGAATATGAGAGTTTTGCAAATATTGGGAAAATAACAATCCTAAAGATCCAGGTATCCAGTTGTGACAATCGATTCAAGATATACTAATGATATAAAGACAGAGTTGAGATATGCAAAGGTATACTAATGTAAGGTAATCGTACGGTGAAGTTCCAAAAACCTTATGTAACTCACCTAAAAGGCACTCTCTATACAGGTTGTTGAGGCTCAATATAGAAAGATTCTAAAGATGAGAATTAGTGTCAAATACCCAAACTTATAACCTAAAGATCAAGACTAGCTTAACCGATTGAGGTTGTTGAGACTCACAATCGAGGTAGAGGTTGTTGAGGCTCACTACCACCTAGAAAAGACAAGTCTAAACTAAGTTAAAGCAAATCTTTAACTTTGGATTAAAGTAAAAGCAGGTTCGTAAACTAGAGGGAAATTACGGTTGGATCTTGAGATTCCACGGTCGTGGAACTCAAGAACAGCCCGTAATTTAGGGTTCGTCGACGATTCTCTCTAACTCTCAGGGTCTAATCTGTTTACGATCGATCTATCATCACCTGTGCCACAACTATCAACCCTTCACCTTAGAATTGTTAAGGGTTTTTAGCCAATAACAGTCATATTGATATTAATTCAAGAATTAAAGGATAAAAGATGAAAACTTTCAAGAACTATCAATAATCTTCAAACAAATCTCAAGATCACAATCAAGAACAAGTGTTTATCAAAAGATTCAAAACTGAGTAAACAATCACAACCTTAGGAAAGAAGAGAAACGGGATGTCAATCCGTTTCCAAATCAAACCTAAACAAGAAGAGAGATCTTCTTGCAAAATCTTCCAAAAGCTTCGGTCTTCCGTCAATCCGAAGATCTCAACAGCAATCTCCACCAAAAGTGTGAGATTAGGGCAATTCTCCGACGCGAACTTCGATCTCCAATGAGATATCCCAAAGTGCCTCTCAAACGAGGATTTTGCGTTGCTAAGCGGAGATGTGTAAACGGTGGTGCAAGAACGCTAAGCAGGCATGACGGAATCTCTTTTCTTCCGTATTTTTATAATGTAGGGCAAAGTGTCGGCCCGGCCCAATCTTCAAAAGATTGTGGCTTCGAAGTGTGGCGAAAAGATTCGCCAAGATCACGGTCGTGGAAGATTCCACGACCGTAATTCTAGGGCGTGGAAACAAATACGGTTTGTTCCACGACCGTAATATCCTCTGGAATGAACATCAATTTCTGACTCTGAATCCACGGCCGTAATTCTGAACGTGGTTTGGATTCCGGCCGTATTTTAGGGCGTAATTTAGGGCAAGAACGTGATTCTTCCCTAGACTCGTGCATTCCTCATGCTAAAGCGCCAATTTGCTTCCAAAGAATTTCCTCAATCTATGGACAACTCAATCAACTCCTCTTTTGCTCGATTCCGTTCGGAAATAGCTCCAAATTACCTATAATCAACATAGAACTAGTGTAGACATCCATATCGACAATATAGGTAATACTAGCTCATATATGCTCAAAGTTCAATCAAAGACTATCAATATGAATCAAATACGTTTAGAAAACGTGCCTAAAATATCACAATATTTCATGCTAACAAATAACCCCATACTTAACACTTGCTTGTCCCTAAGCAAGGTCTTTCAAAAAGCTTTAAACAAGAGTTAGGATGAAATATGTGTACCTTATTTGGTTGAATGTGACTTCTAAAGAATAGATCATTCTCAAACCTTGCTTCAATCGTTCATCAAACTTTCACACACTCAATTAAAGAGTAAAAAGCAAAGAGATTTCATGAATCAATTTAACCTCTAAACAAGCATCATAACCTTCAAACTTTATCAAAATCAATCATAAGAAACTTCAATATAGATCACCAAGTCATATAACATTCTTTTGATCTTAAGGACTTTCAAAGAAAAGGTCTAGAATGTGGAAGGGAAGGGAAAACTTTAAGGGAAAGTGGTGCATGAATCCGGGAAAGTGGACAACTACCTTCTTCTTCTTATGCGGTTCCCGCATCATTTTCAATTTAGAGCTTCGCTTTCTTCCTTTCATTTTTCGACTTTACTTTTGGAGTTATGGATAGAGGTGCACAAAAACCGAAGCCTAGGAGATCGGCGTTTCTCAATTTTTCAAGAGATGCCTCAAACCCTTAGCGCACATACCATAATCCGCTAGGAATATTGCTCAATCCGACTTTGGCAAGACACAAACACCCGGCTATGTGAATGGTGCCGAGTTACTTATCGTCATGATTGACTTCCCCAAACCTACAATTTCTTTCTATTCATTTGATTGCAATTAATTGCTCTCATGGCCCTCCCACATCAAACATGCCTTTTTCATTCACTTCTCCAAATTCCCAGATAGGTAAAGGAGGCTAATATTTCAATGAGGAGCTAGATGATCAAAGAAAGGAGAAAGAAAGTATCGAATTGCCTTAATCATTTCAACAAGAAGTATAGGAACTTATAACGTGATTTCAACTTCAATTTCTCAACATGATTTAGATAACATTTTCACATTATAAAACTTGCAAAAGAGGTAGAATTCATTCATTCAATTTCTTTTCAATTCGCCATTCTTTTGAGCATGCAATTGTTATCAAACTCCATCCACAAGTAATGATTATCATGGAAATCATCTCAATTCATTAGAAACACAAAATTTTCAAAATTTTTCAATTTTTATGGGTTTTTAAAGTTCTTTTTCATGCAATGCAAAAATGAAACGTGTAACACATAATGAACATGCAATGATAGTCTCGAATGAAAGCAACATAGAGAGTAGAGTTATTACAAACTTTTAGTACATCCCACCCCATACTTAGGACGAACATTGTCCCTAATGTTCAAAAGAAAGAACAAAAGAAAGAAAAGAAAAAAAAACTCACAAGTGGTGGCGGGAATGTCTAAAACGAACGGTCCTACATCGAATCACTGCGGCGCCGGCGGAGGTGGGAATGGAGAGAAACTGGAGTCATAGTACCGCCCAAACTGCTGGCGGTAGACGTCCCTCATCATGTGGTCGAGGTCGTCGAGGCGTCCGTCTCTAGCATCGGCTCGGATCTCCAACGCTCCAACTCTCTCTGAAAGTCCGGTGGCCCAATCCGGCATCTGCTCGTACCATCCTGGAGCCTGACTGTACCATGATGGGGCCCTCGGATGGTGCTGGTGGTGGTGGATATGCTGCTGGCTGCTCCGTGGACCAAGGAGGGGGGGGGGTGCTATACCAAGTGGGAGGTGTAGTCATCCACGTGGGCCTCTCACTCACGCTAGCGCGGCGAGATGACGAGCTTGAGGCTCTAGCTGGACGTGGAGAGCGTCTAGGTACATCTGGGGCCGCCTCCGGCTGGTCCGGAAACGTGCCAAACTCCTGCTCCGCTCCTCCACCACTCTCGTACTGATCTCCCATCTCCTCCTCCTCCACAACCGGTGGTGGGACGTAAGGGGGAGCTACTAACCTGTTCGCATGCATCGCAGCGAACGTCTCCTTCCAATTGTGGCGTCCCGCCACAATGGAATACTCCGGCAGCCACTCAATACCCCTGCCTGTCCTGCTCTCCCAAGGCATGCCTGCATAAGGCGGACCTCTATGTGTGGGGAAAATGAGTCCCCTAACCATGAATGCGTGTAGCCCTAAAGGAACCGCCGGTATGCGGGTGCAAGCAGAAAAATCAACACCAAAGCTCCTAGCAATGTGGGTAACTATCCCACCATATCCAATGTTCCCCTTCGACTTGTTCTTGAGCTTGCTCATCGTAGCAGCCAAGAGAGTAGCACAATCTGCACGGCGTCCATATAGCATACAATAGAGCAAGAATAGCTCATCCGTCTTGATCTTTTGGGGCGTCTCCGTCCTAGGAAAGAGACACTCCGAAAGAACGCGGTGAGCTATCTTCAAGGCTAAATGGTACATCAATTTAGCCTTGGTATCGGCGGGCTGCCATCGGTCCTCGTGAGCGTAAATCATTGCAACTTCCTCCCAAAAATCCTTAGGGTAAACACCGCTCGGAAATCGACCATTGTAGGTCTCATGGAACCCGAAAATGGTCCCAAACTCAACAATACTCAAATGATAGTCTCGATCCATGAGACGGAAGGAGACGGTCCTATCTACGTGGCTGTGCTCGAAAGATGTCACAACCTCCCGGGTGATCTCCTCATAGGCGTCTTCACGAATGTTCGTGAAGACAAGCAATCCGGCTCTATCCAAGAGCCATGTAAGATCATCAACTATGTTGAGAGGATGTAGATCCTCCAACAACAAATACCTAGGGCCAATCACTGCCCTCTTCTGTATCTTCTCAAACGCAGCAAGGTGGTTTTCGTGTATGGTCGGAATGCTAGGGTGAGGAGGTGAGGATGGAGGTGAAGGTGAAGATGGTAGTGAAGGAGATGATTGTGGTGGTGCCCTAGAGGATGAGGAGGAGGAGGGGTTTCCCTTTCTTTTCTTATTCTGATCTCCCTTCTTCTCTTTTATCCTTCCCGACACTCTCCTTACAAAATCCATTCTGTAGCAAAATTACGGTCTGTTCTTGGAAAATTACGGCCGTGGTTTACCCAAAGACCGTGATTCGTCTCAGAATCTTGCGAATTTCAGCAAATTCACCAACAATCACCACAACAAGCAGTCCTAATCTAATTCCTTCCAGTCTTTGTCAGTTCTTCCTAAAGATCTATAGCAAAAACGAACTAAATCCGCGAAAATCAAGAAGAAAGAATAAACCTCTTTTTCGGATTGAAAAACCCGAAATGCGCGTTTGTTGATGGATTTCCGCTCGGTTTGTCGCTTGGATCTTGTTCGTGGTTGGATTTGCTGCAGTTTAGGATGAAGAATCGTTGAAAACGATTAGAAAACGAAGAATTGGAGGAGGTGGAGGGGTTTCGGTATCTAGGTCGTGGAAAGGGGGGATTTTTGGGTTAAGTTTGTGAAGAATGTGGCTTATATAGTGGCCGGCAAAATTTCCCAAAATTACGGTCTGTCGGGGCATTCCACGGCCGTGGAAGTGTTTGGAACCGTGGTTTTGGTGATTTTTCAAAGGCGTTTGAAAATTACGGTCACTGTAGCTATGATGACCGTAATTTGGACCGTGGAACCTTCTGTAAAGCTTCAAAGTCCAAATTTCGTCACTCTTCTTCGACATTATTCTTCCTTCCTCCTTTTCCATCGATCGTACAACCAAAAACATGAACATACCGGAAGAAATCGAGGCAAAATAAAGCGAAAAACGTCTATTCTAAACTAAGCTATGAATTGAAAACAAAAACGAGAATGCAATACCTTGGGTTGCCTCCCAAGAAGCGCTTTGTTTAAGGTCCGTAGCTAGACCAATGTCGCACCTATTCGAGTGCGGTAGGTGCAAACTCCTCAGCTTGGAGTTCCGGCGTATACTTCTTGAGTCGTTGGCCGTTCACCTTAAAACTTCCGCTAGCTTCACCCCATACTTCAACTGCACCATGGGGGAAAATACGCTTAATTAGGAAAGGTCCATTCCAACGAGATTTTAACTTACATGGAAAGAGGCGAAGTCTTGAATTGAAGAGGAGAACTTGATCTCCTTCTTTGAAGTCCTTTGGGATGATATGCTTATCATGCCAACGCTTTGCTCTTTCCTTGTAGATCTTGGCGTTTTCGTAGGCGTTCAAACGGAGTTCATCCAGCTTGTTGATGTCCTGGAGACGTTTCTCTCCCGCTTCTTTCATGCCGAAATTCAGCCATTTGATAGCCCAAAACGCTTTATGTTCTAGCTCCACCGGTAAGTGACAAGACTTCCCATACACAAGGTTGTATGGTGTGGTGCCTATGGGAGTCTTGTACGCAGTCCGGTATGCCCACAATGCATCATCTAGCTTCAAGGACCAATCCTTCCTAGTCCTTGAAACCGTCTTCTCTAAGATTCCCTTGATCTCCCTATTTGAGATCTCAACCTGTCCACTCGTTTGTGGATGGTAAGGGGTAGCGATCTTGTGAGTAACCCCATACTTAGCTAGAAGAGCTTCAAAGCGACGGGCTATGAAGTGAGAACCTCCATCACTAATGATTGTCCTTGGCGTCCCGAATCGCGGAAAAATGGTCTTGTTGAAGAACTTAACCACCACCATGGCATCATTTGTGGGAGATGCAATTGCTTCCACCCATCTAGAAACATAATCTACCGCCAATAGTATGTATTGGTTTCCACAAGAAGATGGGAATGGCCCCATGAAATCTACTCCCCATACGTCGAAAATCTCCACCTCTTGGATGTTGTTGAGGGGCATCTCGTTCCTCCTAGAGATATTGCCTGTTCTTTGACAAGCATCGCAGCAAGAAACAAAGGATTGCACATCTTTAAATAAAGTAGGCCAATAGAATCCAGATTGCAATACCTTTGCGCTAGTCTTGTTCGAACTAGCGTGTCCTCCACAAAGTAGTGAATGACAATGGCGGATGACACTTGGCATCTCATCTTCCGGCACACATCGCCGAATGATGCCATCCGGACCTCTCTTAAAGAGGAGAGGCTTGTTCCAATAGTATTCCCGGACGTCCTTGAAGAACTTCTTCCTTTGTGCGTATGACAGTCCGGGTGGTATCTCCTGGCAAACCAAATAGTTAACGAAACCAGCAAACCATGGTTCGTTACCTTTGGAGACTACGTTGATGCACTCCTCTATGATATGTAGGTATTCGTCCGGAAAGGAGTCATCAATGGGCAAATGGTCGTCCTCTAGATGTGTTAGACGACTCAAATGATCCGCAACAGAATTTTCCGAGCCTTTCTTATCGCGGATCTCAAGATCGAATTCTTGTAGGAGAAGAATCCATCTAATCAGCCTTGGCTTCGCATCTTTCTTCACAAGGAGGTACCGGATCGCAGCATGATCCGTGTAGACAATCACCTTTGCACCTACAAGATAAGAGCGAAACTTGTCAATAGCGTAGACAATAGCTAAAAATTCCTTCTCTGTAGTGGCGTAGTTGAGCTGTGCTTCGTCTAGCGCCTTGCTAGCGTAGTATATGGCATGGGTTCGTCCCTCCTTTCGTTGTCCAAGAACAGCTCCAATAGCTACGTCACTAGCATCGCACATAATATCGAAGGGGAGAGTCCAATCCAGAGGTTGGATAATAGGTGCTGAGATTAGAGCTTGCCGAATGGTGTTAAACACATCCAAACATTCCTGCGAAAACTCAAAAACCGCATCTTTCATCAATAGATTAGTGAGAGGTTTTGATATCTTAGAAAAGTCTTTAATGAAGCGTCTATAAAATCCAGCATGTCCTAGGAAACTTCTTATCCCTTTCACCGAAATTGGGGGAGGAAGTTTCTCTATGGTCTCTATCTTAGCCTTGTCTACCTCTATCCCTCTACTAGAGACTAAGTGACCTAACACGATTCCTTCCTTAACCATAAATTGACACTTCTCCCAATTAAGAACTAGGTTAGTGTCTTCACATCTTTGCAAAACAAGAGAAAGGTTAGAAAGACAATCGTTAAAAGAGGAACCGTAAACGGAGAAGTCGTCCATGAAGACTTCCATGATTTCCTCTACGTATTCGGAGAAGATGGCCATCATGCACCGTTGAAAGGTGGCTGGGACGTTGCAAAGCCCGAACGGCATTCTCCTATAGGCGAACGTACCCCAAGGGCACGTGAATGTGGTCTTCTCTTGATCATCCGGATGTATCGGAATCTGAAAGAAGCCACTATAACCGTCAAGGTAGCAAAAGTGTGAATGTTGTGCTAACCTTTCAAGCATCTGATCGATGAATGGCAATGGAAAGTGATCCTTCCGCGTTGCGTTGTTGAGCTTGCGGTAGTCTATGCACATTCGCCATCCAGTCACGGTTCGGGTAGGAATGAGTTCGTTGTTCTTGTTGGTGATGACCGTCATTCCTCCCTTCTTCGGAACTACTTGAACCGGGCTCACCCACTTGCTATCGGAGATAGGGTAGATGATACCTGCATCAAGAAGTTTAAGAATTTCCTTCTTGACAACCTCCTTCATGGTCGGATTTAACCGCCTTTAAGGTTGTCTTGAAGTTCTAAAGTCCTCCTCCATTAGTATCTTATGCATGCATAGGGAGGGTTTAATTCCTACCAAGTCCTCTATAGTATACCCTATAGCTTTCCTATGTTTCCTAAGGACAATCATGAGCTGTTCATGTTCATCTATGCTTAGTTCGGAACTAACGATAACCGGAAAGGCATAATTAGATCCAAGAAAAGCGTACCTTAGATGAGTAGGAAGTGGTTTGAGTTACATCACTTTCGGAGCTTCCAATGATCCTTGAGGAGCATCCGATGTTTCCTTAGAAGTTTCTAAGGATGTTGAGTGAGTTGGAGAAGAATTAGAAGAAGTTGAAGAAGTATGCCGGTTACCCTCTTTCACGGTCAGAATTACGGCTCCCCTATGTGTTCCACGGCCGTAATATTCTCTGGAATGGGGGTCGATTTTGGTTGTGGAATCCACGGTCGTGGAATACAGGGTATGACCGTGGATTCTACTATTCTCAGCCTCATCGTGGAGTTTCTCAAACTCCACTTCATGCATCTCCTCTTGTGCTTCCAAGGCTTCAATTTCCTCTTTGCACTCTTCTTCTTCCCCTACATCTGTTAGACTCATAGTAATTACTTTTTGTAAAGGATCGTTAAAGAGAATCGCACTTACCTCCTCCCTAGATAAACCTTCTTCATCTTGGATATCGTAAATATCCTCATCGAAGATTGGTTCCTTCACTAGAGTGGAAAGAACGAACTCTACTTTCTCTTCTCCAATATCAAAAGCAGTCTTCCATTCTTGCAATCGACCATGCAGCCGGAAGTTGCAAGAAACGGTCTTCCGAGTATGATCGGGACCTGACTATCTGCAGGAATGTCAAGCACGGCAAAATCAATGGGGACAAAGAATTTACCTAGCTTGACCGGGACGTCTTCTACAATACCGACGGGGCGAGTGATGGATCGATCCACCATGTATAACGTCATCTTCACCGGTTTAGGGTCGCCTAAACCGATCTTCCTGCACAACGCAAGTGGTATGATGCTCACACTTGCTCCTAAGTTACATAAAGCGTCATATGTGACTTCTCCCACACCAATGGGAATACAAAATGACCCCGGATCTTTCAACTTTGGGGGCATTTTCTCCTTCATGGTCTTGATGAGATCCGAAGAATCCGAACTTATCTTGACCTCTCCAAAATCTTCTAGCTTCCTCTTGTTAGAGAGAAGCTCCTTCAAGAACTTGCCGTAAGCTGGCATACCTACAATAGCATCAATGAAAGGTATATTAATATGCAGCTTGCTCATGAGTTCTATGAACTTACCGAATTGTTTGTCTAGGCGCGATCGCGCTCTAGATTGAGGGAATGGTAGGGGAGGTTTGTAAGCTGGAGGAGGAACATAGACGTCTTCCTTCTCCTTCCCCTTTTCCTTGTCCTTCTCTACGGGGACTTCAATGAACGTAGGCTGCGGATCGGTGGTAGTCACTCCGCTCCTAGTCGTTATCGCCATTACCCTTCCCTTAGGGTTGTCCTCCATCTTTCCTGGAAGTTTCCCATGATTTCTAGGAACTTCCTCCGCGTGGTTGAACATTTGGTTTTCTAAAACCTTTTGAGCTTTATCAACCTTAGAGACTTGATCGTCAACCTTGATGATGCGGTTCTCCAACCCTTGAAGCTTTCCCAAAATCGTTTCCAATATGGGATCGGGCTTCTCCTTCCCCGAAGTGTTTCCTCCATTAGATGATTGCCCCTGGCTTTTTAAAGGAGTAGAGGAAGAGAAAGGTGGAGTTAGTGAATTAGAATTGGAAGGATAAGAGTTACCGGAATTTTGTTGATTAGGGCGCCAATTGTTGTTGTTTGAACCCCTATTGTTGTTCCAATCGTTGTTCCGGTTGTTGTTGTTTCCATTCCAGTTGTTGTTCCGGTTATTGTTGTTGCCGCCATTATTGTTGCCCAAATAACCAACATCCTTCCCTTGTTGCTTTGGGAAGTTGGTCTTGATAGTCTCCTTCAACTCTTTGATCTCATTGTTGAGGGAGAAAATCTGATTTTGAGCTTCGTGTGTGAGCTTTGCTCCTTGCTCCACACGATTTCCCTCCACTTTCCGGTGGGAATACTTCTCTATGACTCTTGATTGCTTCTCAATGAAGTCCCAAGCGTCATCTTCTCTCATGTCCATGAACGTTCCACATGAGAGGGATTGGAGGTTGAATTGCGTTCCCGCATCCAGCCCTTTGTAGTAAATCTCCAGCAAGGCAAGCTTGGATATGCCATGATGAGGGCAATCCAAGAGCAAATCTTGAAACATTTCCCAAGATTGAAACAAACTTTCGTTAGGTCTCATGGAAAAAGCATTAATCTTACCTCTAAGTTCCGCCGTTTTGGAAGGCGGAAAGAATTTGGTGAGAAACTCCGCAGAAAGGTCTTCCCACGTGTCTAGTTTCCCATTAGGAAGAGCTTGATACCAAGACAGCGCTTTCCCTTTCAAAGAGAAGAAGAAAGGTTTAAGCTTGTAGCTGTTGGTAGTAGCGCTCTTCGGTCTCATTGTCTCCATCATACACTCAAAGTTCTGCAAGTTCTGGTGTGGAGATTCGGCACTTGTACCGCCAAACTGGTTTTGGCGAACAAGAGTAATAACTTGAGGGTTGAAGCTAAACCCTTGTACATCTTCAACATCAAAGTTCACGCCCAAACGGCGTGGTTGTTGTGTTGGATCCATTCGTTGGCCAAGAGTTCTTGGCTCATTATCCACACGTTCGACCCTCGCATTCCTAGGTGGAGCACGACGATTAGCAGCCTCTTGTGGGTTGAAAGGATTTATAATGACCGTAGGATCAATCTCTTCTAACGGTGGCATAGAAGAGTCACTATCATCGGCGGATGAATGACTTCTTCTCTTCTAGATCTTGATGTCCTTCTTGAGGATTTCTTGATCCCTTTATTCTTAAGCTCGCTTATCTCTAACCTCATCTGGAACATCTGATCCTGTAGAGTGTTAACTTGGGATTGATGGCGATCCATCTCATCCCGGCGAAGATTCTCATTCCAGCGGAGTTGAGCTTCCTTCTCCGTTAACTCCGCCTGAAAATCACGCTCGTTTCCTTCGGCCATCTTCTTTTCCTTGCGCTTTTGCCTCAAGGTTTTCTCAAGCTCTTGATCAAGAGGTAAGAGATCTTCGGTGTTCCTAGACCTGCGCATACACTCAAAATAATATCAAATAACGAGAGCAAGCTCCCAAGCTTGACAACCGGTTACCGAATTCGGTCGAAACCAAATCCCCGGCAACGGCGCCAAAAACTTGTTCGCCCCTAAAGGTGTGTGCAAATAAGCTTTAAATTTATAAAACTAGAATCAAGCAGCGAACCAGCAGTGTACGGATCGACGTAGCTAAGCAAGAATTCCAGAGTATCGAACACAGGGATTTGGGTGGGAACAAATTCAGTTATAGATTGTCAAGCGAGTGAATATGAGAGTTTTGCAAATATTGGGAAAACAACAATCCTAAAGATCCAGGTATCCAGTTGTGACAATCGATTCAAGATATACTAATGATATAAAGACAGAGTTGAGATATGCAAAGGTATACTAATGTAAGGTAATCGTACGGTGAAGTTCCAAAAACCTTATGTAACTCACCTTAAAGGCACTCTCTATATAGGTTGTTGAGGCTCAATATAGAAAGATTCTAAAGATGAGAATTAGTGTCAAATACCCAAACTTATAACCTAAAGATCAAGACTAGCTTAACCGATTGAGGTTGTTGAGACTCACAATCGAGTTAGAGGTTGTTGAGGCTCACTACCACCTAGAAAAGACAAGTCTAAACTAAGTTAAAGCAAATCTTTAACTTTGGATTAAAGTAAAAGCAGGTTCGTAAACTAGAGGGAAATTACGGTTGGATCTTGAGATTCCACGGTCGTGGAACTCAAGAACAGCCCGTAATTTAGGGTTCGTCGACGATTCTCTCTAACTCTCAGGGTCTAATCTGTTTACGATCGATCTATCATCACCTGTGCCACAACTATCAACCCTTCACCTTAGAATTGTTAAGGGTTTTAGCCAATAACAGTCATATTGATATTAATTCAAGAATTAAAGGATAAAAGATGAAAACTTTCAAGAACTATCAATAATCTTCAAACAAATCTCAAGATCACAATCAAGAACAAGTGTTTATCAAAAGATTCAAAACAGAGTAAACAATCACAACCTTAGGAAAGAAGAGAAACGGGATGTCAATCCGTTTCCAAATCAAACCTAAACAAGAAGAGAGATCTTCTTGCAAAATCTTCCAAAAGCTTCGATCTTCCGTCAATCCGAAGATCTCAACAACAATCTCCACCAAAAGTGCGAGATTAGGGCAATTCTCCGACGCGAACTTCGATCTCCAATGAGATATCCCAAAGTGCCTCTCAAACGAGGATTTTGCGTTGCTAAGCGGAGATGTGTAAACGGTGGTGCAAGAACGCTAAGCAGGCATGACGGAATCTCTTTTCTTCCGTCTTTTTATAATGTAGGGCAAAGTGTCGGCCCGGCCCAATCTTCAAAAGATTGTGGCTTCGAAGTGTGGCGAAAAGATTCGCCAAGATCACGGTCGTGGAAGATTCCACGACCGTAATTCTAGGGCGTGGAAACAAATACGGTTTGTTCCACGACCGTAATATCCTCTAGAATGAACATCAATTTCTGACTCTGAATCCACGGCCGTAGTTCTGAACGTGGTTTGGATTCCGGCCGTATTTTAGGGCGTAATTTAGGGCAAGAACGTGATTCTTCCCTAGACTCGTGCATTCCTCATGCTAAAGCTCCAATTTGCTTCCAAAGAATTTCCTCAATCTATGGACAACTCAATCAACTCCTCTTTTGCTCAATTCCGTTCGGAAATAGCTCCAAATTATCTATAATCAACATAGAACTAGTGTAGACATCCATATCGACAATATAGGTAATACTAGCTCATATATGCTCAAAGTTCAATCAAAGACTATCAATATGAATCAAATACGTTTAGAAAACGTGCCTAAAATATCACAATATTTCATGCTAACAATACATCTAGAAAACGTGCCTAAAATATCACAATATTTCATGCTAACAAAATACCCCATACTTTCCACTTGCTTGTCCCCAAGCAAGGTCTTTCAAAAGCTTTAGAACTCAAGTTAGGATGAAATATGTATGCAACCTCAAAAACAAAACGTCTTTTAGATGAATGTGCTTCTAGTCAATAGATCATTCTCAAATCTTGCTTCATTTGTTCAAAAGACTCTTATATACATAAGCAAAGAATAAAGAGGAAGGAAACATCATGAATTTATCAAACTTCAATGTAAGCATCATAACCTTCGAACATTATCAAAATCAATCATAAGAAACTTCAATTTAGATCACAAAGTCATATAACATTCTCTTGATCTTAAGGACTTTCAAGTAAGGTCTAGAATGCGGAAAGGGAGAGGAAATTATAAGGAGTGTGGTGCATGAATCCAGGAAAGTGGATAACTAACTCTTTTCTTTTTCTCTTGCGGTTTTGCAACACTTTCAACTTAGAGCTTTGCTCTCTTCTTTTGTATATAATTTTTCGACTTTACTTTTGGAGTTATGGATAGAGGTGCACAAAAACCGAAGCCTAGGAAATTGGTGGTTCTCAATTTTGCGAGATGCCTCAAACCCTTGATGCACATACCATAATCCGTTAGGAATATCGCTCAATCCAACTTTGGCAAGACACAAACATCCGGCTATGTGAATGGTGCCGAGTTACTCATCGTCATGGTTGACTTCCCCAAACCTATAAGTTCTTTCTGTACTTTGAATGCAAAATTTTGCTTTCATGGCCCTCCCACATCAAACATGCCAAATATCAACTCCTCCAAATTCCCGGATAGGTAAGAGTTCATTATTTCATTGAGGGGCTAAATGATCAAAGAAAGAAGAAAGAAAATCGAATTGCCTTAATCATTTCAACAAGAAGTATAAGAACTCATCATGTAATTTCAACCTTGATTTCTCAATATGATTTAGGTAACACTTTTCACATTATGAAACTTGCAAAAGAGGGATAATTAACTCATTCAATTTCTTTTCAATTTACTATTTGTTTAAGCATACAATTGTCATCAAAACTCAATTCACAAGTAGTGATTATCATAGAAATCATCTCTATCCTTATAAGCACAACATTTTCAAAATTTTTTCGATTTTTATGGGTTTTTCAAAAGCTTTTTCATGCAATGCGATAATGAAAAGTGTAACATAGGAATGAAACATGCAAGGTGTTCTCGATCAAAGCAAGCAAAGTGAGTAGAGTTATTACAAACGAATAGTCACACCCCACCCCATACTTGAGACAAACATTGTCCCTAATGTTCAAAAAGAAATAAAGAAAAGAAAGAAAGAAAAAGAACTCACAAGATGGTGGTGGAGTGGCTAAAGCGGTAGATCATCATCATCCTCACTGGGGTGCCGGTGGTGGTGGAAACAAGAAGAAGCCTGGATCATAGTTCCGCCCAAACTACTGGCGGTAAATATCTCTCATCATGCGGTCATCCGCACCGGCTCGTTCATCCCTAGCATCTGCGCGGATCTCCAAGGTTCCGACCCTACTGGAAAGGTCGGTGGCCCAATCCGGTAGCTGCTCGTACCATCCCGGCGGCTGGCTATACAACGCTGGTGCGTCTGACGGTGCTGGTGCAGGTGGTGGCTGGGCATGCCAAGTTGGTGTTGTACCACTGAGGAGGGGTCGCCATCTATGTCGGCCTCTCACTCACGTTGGCGCGGTGAGAGGAAGAACCAGAAGCTCTAGCGGGGCGGGGAGAGTGTCTAGGGAAGTCGGGAACTGCATCCGGCTGATCCGGGAAGGTACCATAATCGTGCTCCTCACCTCCTCCCTCAAACTCATCATCTCCTCTCATCTCTTCCTCCTCTACAACGGGTGGCTCAGGGGGAACGTAGGGGGGTGCTACTAATCTATTCGCATGCATAGCAGCGAATGTCTCCTTCCAATTATGGCGTCCATCCATAATGGAATACTCGGGAAGCCATGTAACCACTCTACCCCCTCTACCCTCCCAAGGCATGACAGCGGTAGGTGGACCCCTATTTCTAGGAAAGATAATGCCTCTAGTCATGAGGCTCTGGAGTCCTAGAGGTCTAACAGCTATCCTGGTACATGCGGAGAAGTCGATACCAAGCTGCCTAGCAAGGTGGGTGACCATCCCACCGTATCCAATATTGCCGGCCCTTTTATTCTTTAGCTTACTCATAGTAGAAGCTAAGAGGGTGACACAGTCAGCCGGCCTACCATGCAACATACAGTAAAGCAAAAACAGCTCGTCAGTCTTGATTTTCTGAGGAGTCTCCGTCCTAGGGAAGAGACACTCAGAAAGCACTCGGTGGGCAATCTTCAAGGCTAAGTGATAAATCAACTTAGCCTTGGTATCAGCAGGTTGCCAGCGGTCCTCGTTGGCGTACACCATAGCAATGTCCTCCCAAAAATCTTTGGCGTATACGCCACTAGGAAATCGACCATTGAAGGTCTCTTGGAACCCAAAGAAGGCTCCGAACTCCCGAATCAAGAACTCATAGTTCCTCTCCATCAGCCGGAAAGAAACCGTCCTATCGACGTGACTATGCTCGAATGAGATCACAAACTCCCTAGTGATCTCCTCATATGCATCTTCCCGAATAGCGGAGAAGATGATCAACCCTGCTCTATCCAACAGCCAAGTAAGATCTCCTACCACATTCAGTGGCTCTAAGTCCTCAAGCAGTAAATATCTTGGTCCTATGACCACTCTTTTCTCGATCCTTTCTAAGGCATCGAGATAGTCCTCGTCGGATGAACGGGCTCTAACCGATCTTGACGGTTTCCTGCTCTTCTTCTTCTTAAGATCGCTTAATTCCACCCTCATTTGGAACATCATATCCGTTAGATCATCAATTTTCGATTGATGACGCTCCGATTCCTCTTTACGAGTCCTTTCGCTCCATCTAAGTTGAGCTTCAGATTCCGCTAAATCCGTTTGGTATTCTCGTTCTCTTTCTTCAACCATCTTTCTTTCCTTGAGATTCTTCCTCAAAGTCTTCTCAAGTTCTTGATCGAGAGGTAAGAGGTCCGTGTTGTTCCTAGACCTGCGCATATACCTAAAGTAACCTGCAAATATCACTCACAAGAGATATCAAATAACAAGAGCTAAGCTCCCAAGCTTGACAACCGGCAACCGAATTCGGCCTAGACCAAATCCCCGGCAACGGCGCCAAAAACTTGTTCGCCACTTAGCGTGCGTGCAAATAAGCTTTAAATTTATAAAACTAGAATCAAGCAAGCGAACCCGTAGTGTACGGATCGACGTAGTTAAGCAAGAATTCCAGAGTATCGAACACAGGGATTTGGGGGTTAAATCCAGTTATAGATTGTCAAGCAAGTAAATGTATGAGCTTAGCAAATATTGGGGAAAACAACAACCCTAAAGATCCAGGTATCTAATTGTGGTAATCGATTCAAGATATACTAAAGAAATAAGGACAGAGTTAAGAGCTGTACAGGTATATTAAGGTAAAGCAATGTACGGTGAAGTTCCAAGGCTTTATATGACTTATCCAAAGACACTCTCTATAAAGGTTGTTGAGGCTTCAGTATAGAAATGATCTAAAGACAAGAATTAATATCAAATACCCAAACTTGTAACCCAAGGATGGAGACTAACTAAACCGATTAAGGTTGTGACACTCGAAATCGAAGTAGAGGTTGTTGAGGCTTCACTACTACCTAGAAAAGGCAAGCCAAGACTAAGTTAAAGCAAATCTTTAACTTTGGATTAAAGTAAAAGCAAGGTTCGTAAACTAATGTAAATTACGGGTGGATCTTGAGTTCCACGGCCGTGGAACCTCAAGAACAGGCCGTGATTCTGGTTCGTCGGCGAAATCTCTCTAACTCTCAGGGTCCAATCTATTTACGATCGATCTATCATCATCTAAGCCATAACTAATAACCCTTCAACTTAGAATTGCTAAAGGGTTTTAACCAATAACAGTCATTATGATATCAAATTCAAGATTAAGAAGAATGAAAAATGAAAACCTTCGAAAACCTTCAATAAACTTCAAATCAATCTCAAATCCACAAACAAGGATATAATGTATATCAGATTCGGAATAAACACAAACCAATCACAATCCTTGATAAGAACGAAGAGCGGGATGTCAATCCGTCTTCTAATCAAACCTAAGGACAAAGCGTAACTTCCAAATCTTCAAGCCTTTGCAAATCTCTGTTGCAAAATAGCAATCTCCGCACGTCCAATGAAACCCTAGGCACGTGTAAGCAAGCGTAAGCGAAGGTGCCGAAATCTCCCTCCTTCAGTCCTTTTATAGGGAAAGATAGAATAACCGTCCGGCCCATGTGCGTAGACAATGTGTCTATATTTTATTCGTCAAAAGATTGCCTAAATCACGGTTTTATGGAATTCCACGCCCGTGGTTTAGAGCTTGGAATTGGATTACGGTTCTTCACAACTTCCACGACCATACTTTATACCGTGTAACTCTCTAGAATGCTCCACGTTCATGTTTCCAAGTTCCACGGCCGTGGTTTAGAGCGTGGACTCCATTACGGCCGTATTTTAGAGCGTGGAAGCATATATTGCTCGCAATTCCCTTTGTTTTGTGCCATTCTTCATCCTAGCATCTTCCTTGGCTTCTTTGTGGTGTCCTCAATCCTTGGATGTGCTCAATTCATCTCCATCCTCTCTTAATTCGTCCGGTTTTAGCTCTTATTCGCCTACAATCAACACAAAGCTTATGTAGACCTCTATATCGACAATATAGATAAAATAGCTCACAATTGCTTCAATGTTTTATCAATGAACACTAATATGGATGAAATACATCTAGAAAACGTGCCTAAAATATCACAATATTTCATGCTAACAACTAACTTTGTTTGCAGGAGTACAAAGTCAAGGCCCTTGAAAGTTGCTTCAAAGCCCTTGAAATCAAAGTTTCACAAAGAACTCAGATCGACATCAAGGCCCTTGAAATTAGTTTCAAGGCCTTGAGATTGGTTTTGCGAAAAGTTCTCAAACTCTATTCAACCCCCCTTCTAGAGTATCTTTTATCCTTTTGTATTCACCTATCGGTTCTTCAATTGGTATCAGAGCTTGATACACCCCAGCCAAATGATCCAACGATGTAAGACAAACGAAAAACTAAAAAAAACATACACATGTGTTTTGATTTGTGATAATTGAATATAAAGTACAAGATATGTATTGCTAGAGCTTCAAGCATCTCACCATCCACTCTACAATACTCGCATCAAATCTCACAAGCATCTCACCTATGAGAACTAATGCCTTTCCCTCGCATCTCACAAAGGCAACCCACCCGGCATCTCACCAAGGAGGAGGTTTCGGCATCTCACCAAAAACCGAGTAACCAAATTGTTTTCCAAATATTATCTACTCTCACTTATTTTTCTATGAACCAAGCAAGCCTTTAAATAGGGAAAATAAGGCTAGATAAAAGATCAAAAGCAAGGCCAAAAGTCATAATAAATTATAGCCGTTAAAGATCCACATAATGAGGCATTTGTTTTGGACTCTTCACATTATGTCCATAAATCCGACGTCTGAAAGAACTGCATTTACAACCCATCTCTTGGACGAATCTGCACTTGTAATCTTCATCAACATTGTATACCTTTAAATCAGCTTTCCAACAAGTATTTATGGACCTTCATTGGAATAATGTAGCATTCTCTATGTCCAAAATACTGAAGGGTCTATTGAAGAGGATTCGGGGGTATTATGTGTTGAACAACTTCTATTTTGAGCATGCTTAATTTTTCATTAGATGAAACACTTAGAACATTAGTATTAGAGATCGAAGTTTTTGTTCTAAACCATCTTGAATCACCTCAAACGGACTTCGGAATAAGAAGATAAGAACATTACATTGTAGTAAAGCCATTTGCATCGGTTCCCCGGATCACATCAGACCTAGACTCACGTATATTGATTTAACCATCAGTGAGACTAATCATGAATCATGTAGGTGATGGAGGATTTTCTCAAGGAAGATCCTCATCTCGACCACCACTCTTTTCTGGCAACAACTTTGCCCATTGGAGAGCACTCATGCGTATGTTCATTATTGATCAGGTAATGGAACTATGGAGCATTATTCAAAATGGCCCCAAAGTCCCAACTACAATAGTTGAAGGTGTCCAAGTCCCAAAGAAGGAAGTTGACTTCACACAAGCTGACTTGGACAGTGTGTCAAAGAACTACAAAGCAATGAACCTACTCTACTGCGGATTAGATGCCAACGAATTCAACCACATCTCATCATGCAAGAGTGCAAAGGAAATATGGGACAAACTCGTTGTCACTTACGAAGGAACAAGTCAAGTCAAGGAAACAAAGATTAGCATCTTCCTCAAGCAATACGAGCTATTCAAGATGAATCCAAATGAACCAGTCAAGGAAATGATAACAAGATTCACTGAGATCGTTGTAACGACCCGGGTTTTAAGTAACCCAAGACGTCACTAGGCTAAGGACCACACAGTGGGTCCCATCAGTTAGCCTAACAACAACTTCACAAATAGGACCTTGCAACAAGAAGCACGAAAAATAATGAAAACATTCAACCTGTCATTTAGAAAACATTTACATAATAACCATGCATGCAGTTAATATGTATATCCCCAAAACGACATTTCACAACACGACACCTGAACAGTTGCTTAAAACATCAGCTTGAAACCAACACGTGTACATAATTGCACACAAACCACAAAAGACTCGCTTGCAAGCGATTAGTTTCAAAAGATGTTCAACCAACCCTTGGGTCAACACTGCCCCGGCTGTCCACTTCCTGCAGCTAACATCCCTGAAGCGTTCCTATGGTCGACATTACCTAAAAAGATTCGGTTTAAAACCGTTAGATATCGATCATAATCTATCCACAAGAGATTATATCAACACATCACAACACAACACACATATTCAAATACCATATATCGTGCTCATGAGATGATATCATGCTTATATGAATGATGCACATGAATGTAATATGCAATTTACAATTTGCGATCCCGGACCAAATCCGGAATCATTGCTTTACAGTTCTGGCTTTGGTGTGAGCTCACCATTGCACATATTAGGTTAATTCACATATTTTCTCTTAGGTCGTAGCCAGACTGATCAAGTCTACGGGCCAAGATTTCGCGTAGCGGGTTATGGTCTTAACCCTCGCAACATTTTCCCGTTCATGTTAATGCAAAAATTTACCATTTTAATTAGGTGTGCGACCTGAGCCCGAAGTCCATTAGACTCAACGTCATTCTTATACACACGCAAGTGATCCGGGTCTGGCCAAGCTCCGGCATTCACTACAAAATACTCACTTTACATACTCTTGACCTTTACAGGTCGCCATCATATCACACGTCTCAACAGGTCTATCATGTCATATAATACCACGCCTCAATAGGCTAACACTTATCAACTTAATCATTTCACATAACCCTAGCATGATATACATAACAACAACATTAGCATGCTTTACACATCACAACATCACATTCATAATAAAACACAACAATAACATTAGCATGCTTCACACATGACACATCACAATACATAACATCAATCACAAATCAACACAACAAGATATAAATCTCTCAGGCACGAGTTTCTGCAGATCAAAGCTAAATAAGTCCGAAGACTTACCTGGATATGCTCACTGAGCAACTATGCTATAGTTAGTCTACCGTCTTCAACAACACCTACCGAGAATATCATATTCCTCGTATTAAACTTCTTGCTTCAAACATCAATTAAATTCATTCTTTTGAATTTAATTAGCTTATAGTTTTTCCTAGATTCCTAATTTAATTAATTAATCTTTAATTAATAAATTAAATTTCACCAAAATAACGTTTTACCCACAAGTAGTTTCTGAACCCAACTGTCATCAGATCTCATCAAATAAATAGCCCATAATCACAAGAATAATGTAACGAGCATAATGGAATTTCCAATTATCCATTTTGACAAGCGTAAGGTCAATTTAGGCCAAACCGCAATACGGTAAACGAATAAATTCATAACTTATTCGTTACTAACCCGATTGACGATCCGGAAGAAGATTCGGAAACACAACGACGCTGACTACGCTCGGACACCTTCAGATTCACCGGAATTGGAGCGACGGAACCGGCCATGTAAGGGGGAGGCTCGACCTGATCTTACCTTCAACGGAAACACAGATGCTCGGTACCAAAATGAAGAGGACAAAGAAAGAAATCCGAAAACTCAAATGGATTAGAAATCGGATTACAAACGAAGAGTAGATCTGAATGTGAAGGTTGAGAGAAATGAGAGCTTTTACGAGAAAATGTGAAAAAAATGAATGAATTTCCTCTATTTATAGAGAAGTCGATAATTATCCTTTACCATTATCCTTTAGCAAAGTCGATAATTATCCTTTAGCATTATCCTTTAGCAAAATCGATGATTATCCTCTAGCATTATCGTTTAGCAAAGTCGATAATTATCCTTTAGCATCATCCTTTAGCAAATTCGATAATTATCTTCTAGCATTATCCTTTAGCAAAATCGATAACTATCCTTTAGCAGGGTTGATAGTTATCCTCTACACTTATCCTTTAGCAAAATCGATAATTATCCTTTTATCGATCCGAAGGTGGTTTGGGTCCTTTCTCCAAACTTCTCGGAATTGGAATAATAATTCCGGAATATTGTGTGGGTAGTTATTTTGCAATTTCCTTGTAAATGCATATTCCTGAGCCGTCTTTCTTAGCTGCTAAGAAACAAAATAGCGACTCTTTTGGCTATTTTTCCTTTCCATGTTATTTCATATCTAGGACATGTCCGATGTCCTGATCATTTCTCTTACCTGCATTTTTATCAATTGAAGCTCCCAAATGCTCCAAATAACACTAGTGGTACAAACTATTCTCCGGATAAAAAGTAGAATTTTTCCCACAAGGTCAATCTCAGGCCAGAAACTCCATGGTGGAATCCAAGCTTGCCAATTTCATCCCGTTCGCAAGTTGACCCAATATTACTATCAATGATTAGGTTTAATCCGCCACCTTAATCATGATTATTTAGGATTCGAAAATCCTAGCTCTTACAATCGTGAACAACTTAGACTCACTAGGAAAGGTCTTTACAAATGAAGAAAAAGTTAGGAAGGTTCTAAGGAGCTTACCTAATGTCAAGTGGGGACCAAAGATGACTGCCATCAAAGAAGCTCAGAATCTCTCAACTCTTCCTCTTGATGACCTCCTTGGAAAACTCATCACACATGAAATAGTTCTTGGTGAAGAAGATGGAGAGCTCCCATCCAACACCAAGAATTTGACTTTAAACTCAAGAAAGGATGAATTACCATCAGACGAGGAAGATAGTGATGATGATGATGAAGAAGAAGATGCAATTTCCATGATCTCTAAGGGTCTCGCAAGAATTCTCAAGATAAAGAAACAATCTGCAAACAATAGAGAATATCCACGAACATCAAAACTCCGAGGTAAGTTTTCTAACTCTAACAAGAAAACTATAATGCTGACTTGTTTTGAATGTGGTGAAACAGATCATCTTGTGAAGGATTGTCCGCAAAAGAATAGGACCAACTTCAAGAAAAATGATCGAAAGAAGAAAACTATGGTTGCTTCATGGAGTGATTCAGAATCCTCAAATGAATCAAAAGACAAAAAGAACAAGCAAACTTGTAACTCATGGCCGATCATGAAGAAGATTCAAATCTATATGTTGACAATTAGGTAAGTACAATTATGTCTCAACCCGAATCTGACCTGAAACAATTCCTTATAGACATTATTATATGTGACAAGGAACATAGAATAAGGATAAATTCTTTAAAAGAAAAGCTACTTGAACAAGAAAAACAACTAAGTGAGATGTCTCTAGAAATTGAAAATCTTAACACAGAAAAAGTGGACCTTGATGACAATATCAAGACCTTGGAATCGGAAAATGCAATTCTCAAGGACAACATCTCCTCTCTTCATCGAAACTATATCGATCTAGAGAGAGAAAGTTGATCTAACTTTGACGTGTCAAGAACAGAAGGTTGCACTTGTTAAGTTTACTCATTCAAAAGCTAATCTTGAAAGAATGACTTAGGTTTAGGTAATCATTTAGATAGTTTTTCACTCATTCATGCATGGTTTAGCACTAGTTCACGACGTTTGCACTCAATTCACGTATTTTGTCGAGATAGATGTCTACACGGACTTTTGCATTGCTTTGTAGGTATTTTGGGAGATTTAGGAGCTTAATTGATACGTTTGAGAATCGTTCATCGAGATGACACACCCTCGGACTCATTGGGATGCAAGCTAGAGGCTAAGGAAGACCCATGGGACCTTGTTGGTGCAAGCCATGCACCAAATCATGACTCAATGATCCAAAGCAAGCTGAGGCACCCAAACCACAGTCACTGGCACTTCCACGGCCGTGGAAATGGACCGTGGTTTTTGCCAGGCGGTTGTGACAGCTGTGCCACGATCTCATGGCCGACCCTTGCAAAGTTGTGTATAAAAAGTGGTCCTGCAAGGCTGAGAGGGGCACCAATTCTCAGAATCAAAAAATCCACACTCTCCACCACACCCCGAACAAGAAGATTCTCTCAAGAAGAAGCTTGGAAGGGAGCTACCATTGAAGGAGGAGAAAAGCTCCATTGAAGAAGAAGAGAAGAGCACAACACCATTGTTAAGCTTTGATAGATTTTAGATTGAAGATCATCGGAATCGCTTTCTAGGGTTGTAAGAATCGATTAAACCTTCTTTTGAAGGGTTGTGAGTCTTTCTAATCTTACTTTCAGCTTGGTTTTACTTGCTTCACTTGTTCATCTCTTTCTCTTCAATATCTTGCAAATGGAAGCCATGATTTTTTGTTTGATGATTTCGATTGTGATGATGTATGTTATCGGCTAAATAGATGCGATTCTAGGGTAAGGAAAGGAGGGTTATGGCTAGGACTATGATAGGATGGACTTAGATTTGCCTTCGGATGATGCATTTACTTGAACAAAGCCTCTGTTGGAGTCCACGGTTTGTTCTTGCCAGTCCACGGCCGTGGAAGTGGTAGAACAGCCCGTGGTTTGTTTGATTTGTTTGATTTGATGAGTCTAAGTTCTAGAATGTTAGAATGTTGAAATCCTAGTGTTTGTTGAGTTAAATCTATCCTAGGGTGACCTAGTGTTAGCAACTAAGTGTTAGAAGAGACCTACCTGGTGATTCTTACTCTTAGATTTCAAAGGTGATAAGCTCTAGGTAGTGGTGAGCCTCATAAGCCGCCATTGGACTAAGTGTGCTAGGATAGTTTTTTAGGACTTACCCTTCCGAGACTTACCCGGTGAGTATAGGTTAGATCCCTAGGTGACAATCCGGTTTGTGTAGAATTCCATTCCTTAGGCTCTTAGAGACTTACCCGGTGATGAGACCTTAGGAACGGACTAGTGGACCATGAGACCTACCCGGTGATTGATCACAATCTAGAAACACTCACTCCCAACATATTATAGTTAATCAAAGGAATGATTAGATAGCTTGAGTCCTATGCCATAACCGGAATTTCCAACCCCTAGAATCCGTTTTTCTCTCTTTGATCTCGTATCTCGTGTTTAGCTTGTTTGTTTGTGTTGATTTGTTAGCTTAGTTGATTGTTTATTTCGCATGATTTGTGATCCTTGATTGATCACCTAAAAACCCAACCAAAGACATTGAGATTTTCATTTCTTTATTTCTTTATCCTTACTTAGCCTAGATCTTCACTAAACTTAATCACTAATCGATTCAATCTCACCTCAGTCTTTGTGTTCGACCTCGGAATACTATCCCTACTATAAAACGTCCCGTACACTGCGGGTTCGCTAGGATTTAGGAGAAATATAACGAGTATAAATTTAAAGCTTTTGCGTGCACACTATTCCTAGACGTGACAAGTTTTTGGCGCCGTTGCTGGGGACTAGGTCTAGATCGAGTCATTTTCGTGATTGTTTATAGTGTAGATCTTTCTTGTTGCTTTTGATCTCTTTTGGTTTGTGTCTGTTCGCTCCAAACGGTGTGTGCAAGCTTTAAATTTATAACCCTAGACGTAAGCTTAAAACAAGGATGCGAACCCGCAGTGTACGGGTCAATCGTAGTAAAAAACAAGGAATTCCAGGGGTCGATCACAGGGACTTAGTGAAACAAAGTCTAATTACGGTATGCTTAAGCAATTACTAACCACAAGTAATCAAAACAATCAAAGATGATAAAAGTCAAATAAGGAAACATGCAATTCTAGGGATTAAAGCGTCTAGTTGTGGTTCCAACTCAATATCTATAGATAAGCGGACAAAGCTGAGGTTTTTGCATAGAGAAGGTGTTACTAAAGTGGAATAGATCACCGGGTAAGTCTCACTACTCACTAATCCTAAACCGTAACTCCTATTACCGGGTAAGTCTCAAGGAATCAAGATAAAGAACTATAACCTCAAACTAACACACCATCTAAGGGAATAGAATCAACCTTTACCGGGTAAGTCTCAGGCTAACTCACAAAGATGGGATGAAAGCACATTCAAACCCCAATAAAGGACAAACCTTTATTACCTACACTTATGATCTTTGAATTACCGGGTAAGTCTCATCCTAGGCTTGCATTGAACCAGGAAAGGTGAATAAGAATAGGATTTGGCAAACTCTAACACTTAACTCTCAGTTTAGGATCAAATAAGTCACCTCGGTTAGAAGAATTCCACCCCGGCCGAGATGTTCATCGACTGAACGAGATGCTTAGGGTTAAGGTTAAAGACTCGAACTTTCAGGGTCCTACTAGAATCTAAGATTATTCTATCATTGTTTTTCCCACAACCTTCAGCCAATCACCCTAGAATCACACAAAGAGATTAGCCGCTCATCATCATGAAAGTATTAATCAAATATATGGGAAGAAGGTGAATATTTGAACAAGAAGAATTCAATGAAAAGACTTCAATAACTGAATCAAATATCACAACAAAGCGTTCCTTGGATAGAAATCCAACAAGAAAGACAATAAGGAAGGGAATCTAAGGTAATCTTACAAGAAAACCTTCAAAAGCTATAAAAGCTACAATCTTCCTTCAACCTTCAAAAAGGTTCTTCAAATCTCCCAACTGGAGTATGGCTGCAGCGGTGTATAAACCCTGATCGGTGGTATAGCATCCTCTGGATTTGTGGGAAATCCGACCCTTTTTATAGGAAAATTACTCTCCAAAGATAAGATATCTTAGAAAGATCTCTTCCCATAAAAATAGGTAAAATATATGATCTAGCATATCTTCTTCCTTCCAGGACGCAAGCCCAAAAATATAAGATCTCTTTCCAAAGATAAAAGATCTCAGCCAAGAATAAAATATTCTCGCCGCGTCCCAGGTGTTCGCCTCGGTCGAGTCAACTTCTCTGGAGCACCTCGGTCGAGGTGAATCTTTGGTCAACCGAGGTGAGTCACAACTGAATGTGAAATCTCTCAAATCTGGTCCAAAGTGATTCTCTAATCCATGGCTATGCTTCCTGGGTGGTTCCTTATGTTCCTGGATGTAGCTCCAATGACTCCATAGCTCCTTTTGCTCCTTTTTGATGCAAAACGTGCCATTTTACCTACGATTACAACAAAACTAGGTGTAGACCTCGATTCTCGCAAAGGTAGATGAAATGTTAATATAATCACATATTATACATGCTAACATGCAGATTATTGAAGATAAAACGTCCAAACAAACCCTAAAATATAGACTATAATTCATGCTATCAAAATACCCCATACTTAGCCCTTGCTTGTCCCCAAGCAAGTTCTGCATATAAAAGACAAGATATAATGGATTATAAGTCAAAAAAAAAATCTTTCAAAAACATTTTTATGGTGTGCCACAATCATAGATCACTCTAAGAGAATACTTCATGGAATTTAAAATCCAAACATGATCAAAACATTTTATAAATATAGGAAAGTTGTTCATCTTTGCATAAAATCATAGAATGCATAATAAGTCATGATTATCGAAATTAATCATGCATAATCTAGTTTAAACCACTAAGTCAATCAACAAGCTCGAGGTCTCAAGGGCTTCCCAAAAGAAAGGTCAAGTAACGTGTAGGGTAGGGATGTATGTAAGGTAATGTGGTGCTAGAATCCGGGAAAAGGATATACTTCACTTTCACTTTGACTTGCAACATCTTCCACCAATAAGCTTTGCTTATTTCACACTTTTTCTTTTTACTTTACTTTTTGGGATGCATGGACAGAGGTGCACAATAACCGAAGCCTAGGAAATCAGCAATCATCAATTTCTTGAGATGCATCAAACCCTTGATGCACATACCATGTCCCGTTAGGAATATCGCTCAATCCAACTTTGCAAGACACAAACACCCGGCTATGTGAATTGTGCCGAGTTACTCATCATCATGATTGACTTCCCCAAACCTATTTATTTCTTTCTAACACTTTCACTTCCAGCCAACTTCTCAACTTTTACTTCACTTGCTTTCACCACTTCGCTTGCTTCCAAATTTACGGATAGGTAAAGGGAGGCAAAAATGTATATGAGGGGCTAAGCATGATCAAGAAGAAGAAGAGAGAAGAATGAATTGCCTTGGTCTTTCCAGGAAGAAAGTGAGAGAACTTATCTTGCGGTGTCAACCTTCAAATTCAACATAATTTGGATAAAAACAAAGTATTAAACATGCCAAAAATTTTAAACAAAGCATTTAGCAACTTAAACATATTATAAAACCTTTCAAACACAAAAAGAATTCAATACCAGTCAGTAAACAAAATCTTCACTGAGATCATATCCAAATAAGAAGCACAAAAATCTTTTTCGAAAACTATCAGTTAACCCACCTCGGTCGAGGTATTCTTAGGTCAACCGAGGTGAAAACACCTCGTTCGGCCAGAACTGTACCGGTCGAGGTCAATTTTTTTTTTAAAACTAGTTTTTCTTTCAGTTTCGACGTTTTTCTCAATCAAATAACCTGTAAGTATGCATGTAGTCTCAAATAAACACATAGATGCAAAAGTGAAGCATAAATATGAATAAATATCCGGTCAAATAGAGGCATACATCACATAAGTGTCAAGTAATACACAAATACCCCATACTTGGGACACACTATCCCAGTGGGTCAAAATAAGTCTAAGGAATAAAATACTCACCGGATAATAAGCTGAACTGCATATAAATAAGAAAGAAAATCCTGCAGCTCTCAGTAGTCACGATCCGGCGGTGGTGGTGGTGGCACATACAGATACTGAGACGGGTCGAACGGATAGCCCATGACGTGCTCAAACTGAATATAGGCCATCATGTGCTGGTAATGCTTCCGCTCCTACATCTCGCGGATATCCAGTGACAAAGCAGCATATGAATCAATAACCTGATCCGTCAGATCATCGATCCGACGGTGAGCCTCTGGATCTTTGTGTCGGCGCGTCCTAAGCCTAGCAGGTCTCACTGGAGATATAGCAGGTGCAGGCTCAGTATCCTCATCATCCAGATCTATAATTGGCGCGCTCGTCCCTGTAGTATCCGTCCCTGTATCCATCGGGACTCCACCATTCCTGTCATCAACTGTCTCCTCATCATCTGCCTCCTCCTCAGCTGGGACAGCTGCTGCCTCTCTGTAATCCTCTATCAGTGGGGCCAAGGCGGTCTGCCAATAATGAGGGTAATAGACTGTGAACTGTGCTGACCACCTGATCCCCTACGGTGTAGTCAGCTCCCATGGCATAGCCACATATGTTGTAGTCAGTCCTCGGGGAACCAGAATCCGCCGAGTGATCATCTCCTGTAGTCCAAGCGGCTTGGGAGCCGCCACCATAGTGCAAGCGTTGAGATCCATGTCCTGGTAGCTGGTGATGTGGGTGACAAGTCCTCCGCAACAAATGTCTCCCTTCGCCTTGGCCTTGATCTTGTGCAGATCCTCTGCCAACATCAAGCCAAAGTCCGGGATCCCCCAGTCACCATGCAATATAAACTGAATAGCTCCCCCTGTCGGACCTTCTGGGGCGTCTCAGTACGCGCCAGAAGCATCTCACTGAAATTCCGGTGGGCTAACCTAAAGGCTAAGTGGAAGATGACCTTCTCCTTGGAATCTCTAGGGCGCCATCTGTTTGCGTGCTCAGCAATATGGGCAATCTGTCCCCAAAACTCCCTAGCTACAGATCGGGACGGGAAGTCAACAGTTGTGGGGGCAGGAAAACCAAAAATCTCCCTCCAATACTCTAGTGGCAGTATGAAGTTCCGGTTTATCAACCGGTACTTCATAGATCGCTCTGTGGGGAGGTAGGTGAAGGAGCTAATGAACTCTAAGGTGGGTTCCAAATATGCAGGGGCTCGGATCTCAATAAACTGATCTAGCCCAACTGTCGATATCATCCGTCTAAGGTCTCCATCTACCTGGAGACAGTCAAAGGCAGACACGTCCAGGAAGCGGGGTGCAATCATTGGACGGCCGGAAATACGCTCATAATCGACCCGGTATCGCTCGTAGATCACCGGGCGATAGGGTCGGGAAGAAGAGGAAGAAGGGGAAGGGGAAGATCTATCCCTAAGGGCAAGGCGTCTGTCAGAACTCATTTTCAGAAATCTCACTGTCAGGTCACCTCGGTCGACTGACAATACTCAAGAATCACCTCGGCCGAGGCACAACGCGTTTGGACCGAGGCGGAAAACTGTGTTCTAATTCCTTCAGAAATTTCAGTTCTTTTCCCCCAAAATCACTACAACTGCTTTCTATGGGGTACTTAATCCTTTTCTCAGCAAATGTAGGGCAATCCAGGCCCAAATTGAAGCGAAAACAGCGAGTTAGGGTTTCGGTTTCGTTTTACCTCGTTCGGCCGATTCGGTTCGATTTCTCCGTAGATCGACGATGCACTGGGATCCTCTACGATTTAATTGCAGTTTGGAAGCAAAAATCTTCGAAGATGAGCGAAAATCGAAGGAGCGAGGTGAAGAAGAGCGCCGCGGTCGAGGGAGGGTAAAAGTGAGGAAAGAGAAATTTTTCCCTTTTTATACCCTCGCTGGAACTGCTGTCACCTCGGTCGAGGTGGTCTCGACTGGATCGAGGTGGTACGGACCGAGGTGGTTCTTCAGAAACCCTAGTCGCCTCAGTTGCTCAAGAATCATCTCGGTCGAGGTGCTCTGACAGCAACCGAGATGTGTATCAATCAACTTCGTCTTCTCAAATTCTCGATCTTTTGTCCTTCCAGTTATGCTCCTTCCTTAGATGTCACCTGTTATCTGTCTAGAACGCCAAAAACAAAACAATGCAAAGCAAAAGCAAAAACTATCTAAGCTAGATTAGAAAAAGGGAAAAGAAAGCAATACCTTGGGTTGCCTCCCAAGAAGCGCTTGGTTTAAGCTCGCTAGCTGGACCATGATGAGTCTCAAATGTGATGGGAGGTGCCCTCACCCCATACTTCACCTCCATCGTGGGGTGAAGTAAGTAAATCTATCAAACGCTCCAACAAGTGTAAGTGCTCATCGGGGAATGAATCAACTATGGGTGGGTCGTCCTTCTCACGTGAAGGTGCAGGTAGCCGGCTGAGGTGATCCGCAACAGAATTTTCGGATCCCTTCTTATCGCGGATCTCTAGGCCAAACTCTTGAAGCAAGAGAATCCATCGAATGAGGCGTGGCTTGGCATCTTTCTTAGCCAACAAGTAACGGATGGTTGCATGGTCGGTGTAGACAATGACTTTCGCCCCTACTAAGTAAGAACGAAATTTCTCGAAAGCATATACAACCGTCAATAATTCCTTCTCGGTGGTAGCGTAGTTGCGTTGTGCTACATCTAGCGTCTTGCTAGCATAGTAAATGGCGGTGGTCCGGCCATCCTTCTTCTGTCCAAGCACCGCTCCTAAGGCTACATCACTAGCATCGCACATGATCTCAAAGGGCAAGGTCCAATCCGGAGGTTGGATAATGGGAGCGGAGATCAACGCTTCCTTAATCCTGTAAAAAGCATCAAGACACTCCTGTGAAAACTCAAAAACAACATCTTTATTCAAGAGGTTAGTTAGAGGTTTAGAAATCTTGGAGAAGTCCTTGATGAATCTCTTGTAGAAACCTACATGCCCGAGAAAACTCCTCACACCTTTAACAGAACAAGGGGGAGGGAGTTTCTCAATAGTCTCGATCTTAGCGCGATCGACCTCAATGCCTCGATTAGAAATGAGGTGTCCTAGCACAATGCCTTCATAAACCATAAAATGACACTTCTCTCAATTCAAAACGAGATTAGTGTCTTCACATCTTTGTAGCACTAGAGAAAGGTTAGATAGGCAATCATCAAAAGAGGAACCATATACTGAAAAATCATCCATAAATACCTCCATGATCTCCTCTATGTACTCGGACAAGATAGCCATCATGCATCGCTGGAAGGTAGCGGGTGCATTGCACAATCCAAATGGCATCCTCCTATAAGAAAATGTCCCCCATGGACAAGTGAAAGTGGTCTTCTCCTGATCATCCGGATGGATACGAATCTGGAAGAATCCACTATAGCCGTCTAAGTAGCAAAAGTGTGAATGCTGGGCCAGCCGTTCAAGCATTTGATCGATGAAGGGAAGCGGGAAATGGTCCTTCCGAGTGGCCGTGTTTAGCTTCCTATAATCAATGCAAACCCTCCAGCCCGTGACGGTCCTGGTTGGGATCAACTCGTTGTTCTTTTTCGTTACAACGGTCATCCCTCCTTTCTTCGAAACCACATGCACCGGGCTAACCCATTTGCTGTCCGAGATAGGATATATGATACCTGCATCCAACAACTTAATAATTTCCTTCTTCGCAACCTCTTTCATGATCGGATTTAACCGTCTTTGAGGTTCCCGTGAAGTCTTATGATCATCCTCCATTAAAATTCTATGCATGCAGAAAGAGGGCTTAATGCCAATAAGATCATCTATAGTATAACCCAAAGCTTTTTGATGCTTTCTCAGGACATGCATTAGTTTAGATAATTCAGTTTTGGAAAGGGAAGCACTAACAATAACGGGATAAGTAGAATCCGGTCCAAGAAAGACATACCTCAAGTGGTTTGGGAGTTGTTTAAGCTCCACAACTGGGGGTGCTTTCTGAGGGGGATCCTTGCTTCCTCCTTCCAGTGGAGTAGATCTAGAAACTGGACTTTCGGAAGTCTCAGTTGAAGTCGTCTCGCCTTCGACCTCGGTCGAGGCGCAGAGACGTTGACCGAGATGTTCTTCAGTCACCTCGCTCAGTCCAGAAAGTGCCTCGGTTGAGGTACTGCAACTGGAACCGAAACTGGAGATCTTCGTCTCCTGGATTAGCTTCTTAGTTTTAACTCTTGGATCTTCTTCCAGTGCTTTTAAGCTCCGTATATCTGCATCACAAGAAGCATCTATACCTTCCTCCATTAAACTGAAGCTAATAACTCTTTCGAGTGGATCGTTAATAAGGATAGAGCTCACCAATTCTCTTGATTCTTCTTCATCGTAGATGTTGAAGATATCATCGCTTAGCTGCTCCCCTTTCATGGCTGCAAGTAATGCGAACTCTACCTCATCGCCACCAATGTTGAATTTCAACTTGGCGTTCTTGTAATCCACGTTACAACCAGAAGTTGGTAGAAATGGCCTCCCGAGAATAATAAGAACAGGATAATCTATGGGAATATCAAGTACAAAAAAATCGATAGGTACATAGAAGTTACCTAACTTGACCGGAACGTCTTCCAAAATTCCCACGGGATGGGTGATGGAGCGATCCGCCATATATAATCGAATCTTGACCGGCTTGGGCTCTCCAAGTCCGATCTTCACACATAGCTCCAGCGGGATGATGCTCACGCTGGCTCCTAGATCACAAAGGGCTTCACAAGTGACATCTCCAACTTAAATGGGAATGCAAAATGAGCCGGGATCTCTCAATTTAGGTGGCATCTTCTCCTTCATGATTTGAATAAGCTCCGAGGATTTAGATGTCATCCTAACTTCACCAAAATCTTCCAGTTTCCTATTCCTTGATAGGATCTCCTTCAAGAACTTCCCATAGGCGGGCATCCCTAGAATAGCATCAAGGAAAGGAATGTTAATGTGCAGTTTATTCATCAAGTCAAGGAACTTACCAAAGTGCTTGTCTAGATGTGCTCTGGCCCTTGACTGGGGGAATGGAAGTGGTGGTTTGTATGCAGGAGGTGGAACATAAACTTCAATTTTCCCCTCCGCTTTCTGTGGCTCCACCTCGGTTGGCGTCTCGGTCGAGGTGTTCTTCGACTGCATCTGGACCGAGGTGGTCTTCGTCGGTTCTGACACCGACCGAGGCACTGGATCTGCAGTTTTCAGTCCACTCCTCGTAGTTATGGCCATGATTTGGCCCTTAGGGTTGCTTTCCGTCCTTGTTGGAAGCTTCCCTGGATCTCTTGGCGCTTCATTCGCCATACTTGCAAGTTGTTGTTCAAAGGCTTTTTGGGCCTTCAAAAATGAAGTCATAGAAGTCTCCATAGCATTAAGCTTGATCAAGATAGCCTCCAAAACTGCGTCTTTCTTTTCTGGCTGAGACGAACTTGATCCTTGCCCCTGACTCTTTAATGGAGTAGAAGAAGAAGAAGGGGAAGAGAGGAAAGGATTAGAGGAATCGTTAGAATTGGAGTTAGAATGATTGTTACCAGAATTTTGGTTGTTCGCCCTCCAATTGTTGCTATTGGATCCTCTATTGTTGTTGTTGTAGTTGTTGTTCCGGGAACCGTTGTTGTTGTTACGGTATCCATTGTTGTTATTCCTTTGACCTTGATCTTTCTTCTTGGTTTGAGCAACCAAGAGTTCCTTCAATTGCTTCACGTCGTTTTTCAAAGACGTGAGTTGATCGTTGTTGGGCTGAGTTTCTTGGAAGTTAACTCTTTTAACTCCACCTTCAGCTCCTTGATGGGTGTACTTCTCCATATGCAAAGCTTGCTTCTCGATGAAGTCCCAAGCTTCGTCAATCGCCATGTCTATAAAGGTACCGGCGGAGAGTAGTTGGAGGTTGAACTGGGTGCTTCCGTCCAGTCCCTTGAAGTATATCTCCAACAACTCTAACTTTGGAATCCCATGATGTGGGCAATCCAAAAGAATGTCCTTGAACCGCTCCCATGACTTGGACAAGCTCTCCTTGTCCTTCATAATAAAAGCATTGATCTTCCCTCTCATTTCAGCGGTCTTTGAGGGGGGGAAAGAATTTGGTCAAGAATTCCGTATTCATCTCCTCCCATGTGCTAATTTTTCCTGGAGGAAGAGATTGATACCAAGTAAGAGCTCTACCTTTTAAAGAAAAGTAAAAAGGTCTTAGCTTGTAGTTGTTATTCTCAATCCTTGAGGGTCTCAAGGTCTCCATCAAGAGCTCATAGTTTTGAAGATGTTGATGCGGTGATTCCTTTTCTAGCCCTCCGAATTGGCATTGGCGAATCATGGATAGAACTTGCGGTCGAAGTTCGTAGTCATGGTCTGTTGGATCTCCTAGGTTAACTCCTGGACGCCTCAGTTGTTGATTAGGGTCCATTCTTTGACCTAGGGTTTGTGGGATTCCTGCAAGAAGAGCGCCTCGGACTGGCTACCGAGGTGGAAGTACCTCGGCCGGGGCGTTAGGTACTGGAACCTGCCTCGGTCGAGGGTCAGCAACTAGGACCTGCATCGGTTCAGCATCGGGAACTGGGTCTTCCCTCGGTCAAAGTTGATATTGGTCTCGTAAAGCTGCCATATCCGCTTCGATTGCTTCAGTCCTGGTGCGAGTTTCTTCTTTCTCTTGCCTCAGCTCTTCTCTGCTGAGGCGTAGCAGTTCTAGCGCCTCTTTTAATTCGGCCTCAAGATCGCGGTTGTCTTGGTGGGCCATCTTCGCTTCTCTTAAGCGTCGTTTATATGTCTTTTCTGGTTCGGGATCGTAAGGAACGATTTCCTTCCCAGTGCGGGTTCTTCGCATATACCTAAGAAGGAACCTGCAAAAGTCACTCAAGTAGAGTGGTTAGTAGACACGGGGGCAAATGCCCCAAAAGCAAACCGTAACCGGCTTGGTCTAGACCAAATCCCCGGCAACGGCGCCAAAAACTTGTTTGCTCCAAACAGTGTGTGCAAGCTTTAAATTTATAACCCTAGACGTAAGCTTAAAACAAGGATGCGAACCCGCAGTGTACGGGTCAATCGTAGTAAAAAGCAAGGAATTCTAGGGGTCGATCACAGGGACTTAGTGAAACAAAGTCCAATTACGGTATGCTTAAGCAATTACTAACCACAAGTAATCAAAACAATCAAAGATGATAAAAGTCAAATAAGGAAACATGCAATTCTAGGGATTAAAGCGTCTAGTTGTGGTTTCAACTCAAGATCTATAGATAAGCGGACAAAGCTGAGGTTTTTGCATAGGGAAGGTGTTACTAAAGTGGAATAGATCACCGGGTAAGTCTCACTACTCACTAATCCTAAACCGTAACTCCTATTACCGGGTAAGTCTCAAGGAATCAAGATAAAGAACTATAACCTCAAACTAACACACCATCTAAGGGAATAGAATCAACCTTTACCGGGTAAGTCTCAGGCTAACTCACAAAGATGGGATGAAAGCACACTCAAACCCCAATAAAGGACAAACCTTTATTACCTACACTTATGATCTTTGGTAAACAAACTAAGGAATTACCGGGTAAGTCTCATCCTAGGCTTGCATTGAACCAGGAAACGTGTAATAAGAATAGGATTTGGCAAACTCTAACACTTAACTCTCAGTTAAGGATCAGATAAGTCACCTCGGTCAAAAGAATTCCACCCCGGCCGAGATGTTCATCGACTGAACAAGATGCTTAGGGTTAAGGTTAAAGACTCGAACTTTCAGGATCCTACTAGAATCTAAGATTATTATATCATTGTTTTTCCCACAACCTTTAGCCAATCACCCTAGAATCACACAAAGAGATTAGCCGCTCATCATCATGAAAGTATTAATCAAATATATGGGAAGAAGGTGAATATTTGAACAAGAAGAATTCAATGAAAATACTTCAATAACTGAATCAAATATCACAACAAAGCGTTCCTTGGATAGAAATCCAACAAGAAAGACAATAAGGGAATCTAAGGTAATCTTACAAGAAAACCTTCAAAAGCTATAAAAGCTACAATCTTCCTTCAACCTTCAAAAAGGTTCTTCAAATCTCCCAACTGGAGTATGGCTGTAGTGGTGTATAAACCCTGATTGGTGGTATAACATCCTCTGGATTTGTGGGAAATCCGACCCTTTTTATAGTAAAATTACTCTCCAAAGATAAGATATCTTAGAAAGATCTCTTCCCATAAAAATAGGTAAAATATATGATCTAGCATATGTTCTTCCTTCCAGGACACAAGCCCAAAAATATAAGATCTCTTTCCAAAGATAAAAGATCTCAGCCAAGAATAAAATATTCTCGCCGCGTCCCAGGTGTTCGCCTCGGTCGAGTCGACTTCTCTGGACCACCTCGGTCGAGGTGAATCTCTGGTCAACCGAGGTGAGTCACAACTGAATGTGAAATCTCTCAAATTTGATCCAAAGTGAATCTCTAATCCATGGCTATGCTTCCTGGGTGGTTCCTTATGTTCCTGGATGTAGCTCCAATGACTCCATAGCTCCTTTTGCTCCTTCTTGATGCAAAACGTGCCATTTTACCTACGATTACAAGAAAACTAGGTGTAGACCTCGATTCTCGCAAAGGTAGATGAAATGGTAATATAATCACATATTATACATGCTAACATGCAGATTATTGAAGATAAAACGTCCAAACAAACCCTAAAATATAGACTATAATTCATGTTATCAGTGTCTTTGCTTTTCAGGACATCTCTTACTCTTTAGGTGTATGCGAAGATCTCGTGGCAAGAATTTAGCTCCATTCGATCCCGAACCGGAGAAAACCCTTCGATCTAGATCCAAGAGCATTAGAAAGGGAAAAGAGATGGCCGGAAGAGATCTCCAAGCTGAGTTGGATGAGGCTTTAGAGCAAATTAGGATAAGGGATGAAGCCTTGGAGAATGAAAGGAGACTTGCCAATGAGAGGCAAGAGGCAAGTAGGAGGGAGATTGAAGAGATTAGGCAAGCTCTTGTGCAAAGAGAGCTTAATCGTCAACAACCTCCACCTCCACCACAACCGCAGCCGGCGATTAATATTCGGGTTGTGCCCATTTCCATTGAAGAGCCACAAACGTTAGGGCAACGTATGGATACAGCACAAAGAGCACACCGTCTGGGTGTGAACTTAGGAGATCCCGCAACCCATGACTACGAGCTCCGCCCTCAAGTTCTATAAATGATCCGGCATAATCAATTTGGAGGGATGGAAGGAGAGTCTCCTCATCAACACTTGATGAACTATGAGATCTTGATGGAGACTCTAAGACCGCCTAGATTGGAGAGCAACAACCATAAGCTTAGGGCTTTTTCCTTCTCACTTAAGGATAAAGCCTTGGCTTGGTATCAATCTATTCCACAAGGGCGAGTGAGTACTTGGGAGGAGATGACAAGCGAGTTTTTGACTAAGTTCTTCCCACCTTCCAAGACTACCCAGTTAAGAGGGAAGATCAATGCCTTCATGATGAAGGATAGAGAGAGTTTATTCAAGTCTTGGGAGAGGTTCAAGGACCTTCTCCTAGATTGTCCACACCATGGTATACCAAAAATTGAGCTATTGGAGATCTACTTCAAAGGACTTGATGAAGATAGCCAATTCAAGCTCCAATCTCTTTCCGGTGGGACTTTCATGGAAAAGCATGTGGATGAAGCTTGGGAGTTTGTAGAGAAGCAGGCTTTAGTGATTGAGAAATACTCCCATAGGAAGAGTGAAGGGAGAAAGGCGGGAGCATATGAGGTAAGTGAAGTCACCATGAGAAATTTCAAGCTTGACGCCATCAACAACGAGCTAAAGTCTTTGAGGGAGTTGTGTGCTACAACTTTGAAGAACCAAGCAACACCTCAAGTGCAAGTGCAAGCAAACTTGTCTTCCAAGGAGGAAGATGTGAACTACATGGGAAGGGGCAATTACAATAACTATCAAGGCCCAAGGAATTTCAACAACAACCGGCAATTTAACAATTACCGGCCTAGCCACAACCATCCCGGGTTTTCCAATTCTAACCCGGATGGAGCCTTGAACCCTCCCGCTTCCACAAGTGTAGCTCTACCGCCAAAGGCTTCACAAGAACCTCCACCGGGATTCACTCAACCTCCAAAGGATAGAACCGAGATGATGTTTGAGCAATTGCTTGGAAGGTTGAGTGGTCTTGAGAGCACGGTGACTTCTATTTCTAAGGCTCAAAAGGTATTGGAAGCACAAGTGTTCCAAAAGGCGGGTGAAGCCCTTAGAGATCCGGGAAAGCTTCCCGGAAGGACCGAAGACAACCCAAGAGGCCAAGTGTTGGTCATCACAACAAGGATCGGGTTGAGTATGAAGGACCCCTTGCCCAAGGAGAATGCTAAGGGAAAGCAAGTAGTGGTAGAGGAAGAGATGTTGCAAGAAGATGGAGGCAAGAGCAAGGACGTTGAACCAACATATGTGGCGCCACCTCCATACAAGCCACCTCAACCATTCCCTCAATCACAAGCAAGAGCTCGTTTGGACAAACACTTTGGTAAATTCCTTGAACTTATGTCTAAATTGCATATTAACATTCCGTTCATGGATGCTATTTTAGGAATGCCGGCATATGGCAAGTTCTTGAAGGAAATACTCTCCAACAAAAGGAAGTTGGAGGAGTATGGGGAAGTAAGGATGACAAAGAGATCCTCGGAGTTGATTCAAACGATGAAGGAGGAGATGCCTCCTAAGCTAAGAGACCCGGGATCCTTTTGTGTGCCAATTGGAGTGGGAGAAGTGAAGTATGAAGCCCTTTGTGATCTTAGGGCAAGTGTAAGCATCATACCGCTTGTACTTTGCAACAAAGTCGGGATAGGAGAGCCAAAACCGGTCAAGATGACCCTCTATATGGCGGACCGTTCTATCACTCACCCGGTTGGGATATTGGAAGACATACCGGTACAACTCGGGAAGTTCTATGTGCCGATTGATTTTGTTGTCTTGGACATCCCGGCGGACTATCCTGTTCCCATCATCTTAGGGAGACCTTTTCTAGCCACTTCCGGATGCTTAGTGGATTGTAAAAATGGAATTCTCTCCTTCAACATTGGAGAAGAGAATATCAAATTCAAGTTGTCCACAATGATGAAAGGGCCAACCCTTGATGAAGATGTATTCAACATTGTCGAGCAAGAGGAGTCTAGAGAAGTTGTGAGCTCGATCTTGATCAAGGATCCCTTGGAAAAGGTTCTTAGCTTAAGTTTGATGGAGGAAGGTGTTGAGGAGGCTTGCAATGAAGAAATCAAAGCCTTGGAAGCATTGGAAAAGGAGACAAGAGCTGGATTTGAAGTCCACGAGAGTGTGCTGAGTTCCTGTAGGAACCACGGTCGCGGAAGGAGTTCCACGGCCGTGGAACTCTCTGGATTGCTCCGATGAACAAGATTTGCAAAGTCCACAGCCGTGGATGTGCCAGGATCCGTGGAGTTGCCCGTGGTTTCCCCAGAAGCAGCCCTTGATGTTGATCAAGCTTCAAGGAGCCTTGGAGAGCCTTCATTTGCTTTAGATTCATCTCAACCAATGATATTTGGATCGTCTCCACTCGATAAAGGTCATCCTAAACTTGAACTCAAACCCCTTGTTCGCCACTTATCGTGCGTGCAAATAAGCTTTAATTATAAAACTAGAAATCAAGCAAGCGAACCCGCAGTGTACGGATCGATATAGTTAAGCAAGAATTCCAAAGTATCGAACACAAGGATTTGGGGGGAACAAATTCAATTATAGGTTATCAAGCGAGTAAGTGTAAGAAGCTTTTCAAATATTGGGAAAACAGCAATCTTAAAGATCCAGGTATCCAGCTGTGGCAATCGATTCAAGATATACTAAAGGTATAAGGACAGAGTTGAGGTTTGCGAAGGTATGCGAATGTAAGGTAATCGTACGGTGAAGTTCCAAAAACCTTATATGACCCACCTAAAAGACACTCTCTATAAAGGTTGTTGAGGCTTCAATATAGAAAAGGTTCTAAAGGTAAGAATTAACGTCAAAAACCCAAACTTGTAATCCAAGGATCAAGACTAACTAAACCAATTAAGGTTGTGACACTCAAAATCGAGGTAGAGGTTGTTGAGGCTTAACTACCACCTAGAAAAGGCAAGCGAAGACTAAGTTAAAGCAAATCTTTAACTTTGGATCAAAGTAAAAGCAAGTTCGTAAATTAACACAAAATTACGGGTAGTTCTTGAGTTCCACGGTCGTGGAAGCTCAAGAACATACCGTGGTTTTGGGTTGTCGGCGATTCTCTCTAACTCTCAAGGTCCAATCTGTTTACGATTGATCTATCATCATCTAAGCCACAAATATCAACCCTTCACCTTAGAATTGCTAAAGGGTTTTAGCCAACAACAGTCATATTGATATCAAATTCAAGATTTAAGAGAATGAAAGATGGAAACTTCCGAAAACTTTGAATAACATTCAAATCAATATCAAATCCACAAATATCAATGATAATGCAACTCAGATTTGGAATAACACAACCAATCACAATCTTAAATAATAACGAAGAACGGGATGTCAATCCGTCTTCTAATCAAAACCTAAGAATAAAGATGAAATCTCCTTACTAACAATCTTCCAAATCTTCAACTCTTCGCAAGTCTCCGTTGCGAAATAGCGATATCTACACGTCTAAGTTGAAACCCTAGGCACGTGCGATAGGCGTAAGCAAAGTCTAAGCGAAGGTGACGGAATCTCTCTTCCTCAGTCCTTTTATAGTGTAAGATAAAATATTGGCCCGGCCCATTACGTAGAAGATCGTGGATTATAATATTGCGAAAAAGATCGTCAAGATCACGGTCGTGGAAGGGTTCCACGGCCGTAATTTAGAGCGTGGAAATTGGTCACGGTTTGTCTCAACCTTTCCACGACCGTAGAAGTTGCTGGAATGAACCACGCCTCTCTTGCCAAGGTTCCACGGCCGTGGACTTGAACGTGGAATGCAGTACGGCCGTATTTTAGAGTGTGGTTTAGAGGTAAACCGTAATTCTTCCTTTCCTCGTGCTATTCTTCAAGTTAGCACCATCCTTAGCTCCTAGAGATGTCCTCAATCCTTGGACATGCTCAATCAAACTCCATTCTCTCTCAATCCGTTCGGATTTAGCTCTTAATTGCCTACAAACAACACAAAGCTTATGTAGACCTCTATATCGACAAAATAGATAAACTAACTCACAATTGCTTCAATACTTTATCAATGACTATCAATATAGATGAAATACACTTAGAAAACGTGCCTAAAATATCACAATATTTCATGCTAACAAATAACCCCATACTTGCCACTTGCTTGTCCCTAAGCAAGGTCTTTCAAAAGCTTTAAAACTCAAGTTAGGATGAAATATGTGTACCTTCTCAAAGCCAAACTTCTTTTGGATGGATGTGCCTTCTAATCAATAGATCATTCTCAAATCTTGCTTCATTCGTTTATAAGACTTTCATACACTTAATCAAAGAGTAAAGAGTAAAGAAAGCTCATGAATCAATCAAACTTGCATGTAAAAATCATAACCTTCAAACATTATCAAAATCAATCATAAGAAACTTCAATTTAGATCACCAAGTCATATAGCATTCTTTTGATCTTAAGGACTTTCAAACAAGGTCTAGAATGTGGAAAGGGAAGGAAACTTTAAGGAATGTGGTGCATGAATCCGGGAAAGTGGATAACTACTCTTTTCTTCTTCTCTTGCGGTTTTCGCAGCACTTTCAACTTAGAGCTTCGCTCTCTTCTTTTCATTTTTCGACTTTACTGTAACACCCCGAATCCGCGGGACCCGGGATGCTACGGGTTGGGACCTCACAATGGGTCCCGACCCTTAGCCTGACAACAATTTCACCGGATCTTTCAACATGGCACAAATAAAGGCAAAACCGAAATACATTTTATGCAATGTAAGAAAACCCAAAAGAAAACAAACAACGGACTTCAGCCGATAAACAACATTAAAGACCAAAACGCCATACACGCGGCATACCAACATAATAACAAAGAATAAAATACAACCGACTCTACCCCAAACTCACTCCTAAAATGTACGGAACCCCGGCTGCCCACTCTTCCGGATCTCTCGGCCACATTCCTAACCTGCAATGCAATCTACAACAATATCGGTATAAAACCGTTAGCTAGCATTCAAGGCATTAGAATCATGGTATTGGCACACACACACACATAAGGCATCATAAACACACAACATGTTCCAAAATACACAATCCGGTTTATTATCTTTTTATTATTAGGTCATATCCCGTTCTAACTCACTTCTTTTGTGACACGAGAATCTTAAAGATCTCGCCCTTGTCCCCTTTCACCATACGGGTTTGTACTTGATGCGGATCAGCATCACCCGATGGACTGGTCGCAAGGCACCTCCCAGTCATCCCCATTTTGGACCGGACATAGCGGTCACCGCCCATTATCATACACTTGGGCCAAATATAAACATATAAAGTCGGTGGTCCTATTACCGGTTTAGATGTTATAACATAAGAAATAAACACACACATAAATAATAAACACACACCACCAAACACGCATTGAAACTAATACAGAGAATACGAGCTAAGTAAGTCCGAAGACTTACCTCTCTCAAGGTAACTCGAATAAACCACTCTCAACTTCCCGCAGGAAAACGCTCAAAGCCTGGCCAAACGAGGCACTATCAATAACCAACTAAAAAGCTAGAAGTTCTCGGACTTCTAGTCTCCAGCATATATACATATATATGAGATCCAACTCTAGCATGCTAGGTCCAATCTATAATCTCGAGGATCATCCTAAGATCGTAAAGAAGATAATTCAACAAGTTCAAAATCCAATCACTAATACCTATGGTCCATGGCCACTACATGGCATTTGCTCTACGTTATGCTAAGTTCACCTAACATGTTATACTACCATTACCGAACTAAATAAGGAGAATTACTCACACGAGATCTAAGATGAAGCACGGTCTACGGAGTCAAGAACGAGTTCGATGGCCTTTATCGGCCGCTTCCGGACCTAAGAACAAAACTAAGCAAAATTAGCTTAAACGCTAATTTTGAAAGGAAGGTTTAGCGCATAAAGATTTTCCAATGAAAACTCCGTTTTTTCAAAACCGAGGTTAAACTCGTTTTCAAAAGCCAACATTAACATCCCACAATGCATTTTCCAAGTAATTTATACGAACATAGGAACTTGGTCATAAACCACAATTAAAATCTTTAGGGTCAAAATCCGAAATTAATCCGACAAGGGCATAATTGATAATTTGTAAAACCGGATCAATACATGTAATTAATTTTCTGCAGAGGGCATAAATGCAACTTCTAAAAATGTGGGTCCAAAACTGCAATTACAAAAATGTGGGTACATTCTGTAATTATACCAAAATAGAGGGGTCCCGAAATGAATTTTAAAAGGGTTTTATTTCACCCTTCGTGTTGATGATGGCGGAAGAGAACAGCAGGAGAGGCGGCGGCAAGGAGGCAGGGAAGGAACGCTTCTCCGGTGGAGGCAGGGAAGCACCGGCGGCAGCGACTACCAGGGCAAGGGTGAGGCACGGAATCGGCTTCCGTCTCCGGCAAGGGTGGGGCAACGACAGTTGGTTGCTACTTCCGGCGTGAACGAAGGAAAGAGAGAGGGATCGAGATCTGCTGCTGCCACGCTTTCTCAGAGGAGAGCCCGGAGTGCTCCTGGGGTGGACGAAGGATTGTCGTCGACGATGAAGGCGAAGCAATTGCTGATGATGGTGGATCCGGTCGCTATGGAGGAGAGAAAACAGAGAGAGGGTGGGCGCTGGTGGTTTCCGGTAAGAAAACAGAGGGTGAGGGGCAGAGGCTTCATTGGTGGCTCGATGGGCTCTTCGGATTCGACAAGGCAAGTCAAGGAGGGCTCCAGTCCGGTAAGCCGTTGTTTGCTCCATTCCGGTTCCGAGAGATGGAGGGCTGCTCATGGTGTGAAAGGAGGAAACAGAGGTGAAGAGACAGCATGATTGTTGATGAGGGAGAGGAAGAAGAAGGGTTGTGCAGAGGAGTGTTGCTGAGACTGTTTGTGTGAAGAGTGATAGAGTAGATTGTAGAGGTTTGCTTCACTTGCTTGTAGCAGGAGAGTTGCACAGAGGGGGAAGTAGCGAGGGCCGAGGGGTCGGATTGACTGCACGGGTAGGTAGGTTGGTGTAGGTTAGGGGCGGCAAGTGGATGCCAGCCAACTTGGGCGGGTAAGGGCAGCAATACGATCGGAACGGGATTTTTTTCGGTTCGGTAAATCCCGACTTTCCGACAAAATTAAAATAATAATATACGGGAATATATACATGTGTCCTCAAAATAATATGATACCCGGAAAGTTATTTTTAAAACTATAAAAATATACTTTCTATAAGAACTCGAGCTATAACGAATCGATGGAAGGGAGAAAAACAAAGTCGGAATGCACCCGAATAAACGGGACGTTACATTTACTTTTGGAGTTATGGATAGAGGTGCACAAAAACCGAAGCCTAGGAGATCGGCGTTTCTCAATTTTTATGAGATGCCTCAAACCCTTAGCGCACATACCATAATCCGCTAGGAATAACGCTCAATCCGACTTTGGCAAGACACAAACACCCGGCTATGTGAATGGTGTCGAGTTACTCATCATCATGATTGACTTCCCCAAACCTATAATTTCTTTCTATTCCTTTGAATGCAAAGTATTGCTTTCATGGCCCTCCCACATCAAACATGCCTTTTTCATTCAACTCCTCCGAATTCCCGGATAGGTAAAGGAAGTCAATATTTCAATGAGGGGCTAAATGATCAAAGAAAGAAGAAAGAAAATCGAATTGCCTTAATCATCTCAAAAAGAAGCATAAGAACTTATTATGTGATTTAAACCTTAATTCCTCAACATGATTTAAGTAATATTCATCATATTATGAAATTTGCAAAAGAGGGATAATCCATTCATTCAATTTCTTTTCAATTCACTATTCGTTTAAGCATGCGATTGTCATCAAAACTCAATTCACAAGTGGTGATTATCATAGAAATCACCTCTATCCTTAGAAGCACAAAATTTTCAAAATTTTTCAAGTTTTATGGGTTTTTCAAACTCTTTTTCATGTAATGCAATAATGAAACGTGCAACAATAGAATGAAGCATGCAAGATAGTCTCAATAGAAGCAGATAAGTGAGTAAGAGTTATTACAAACGATTAGTCACACCCCACCCCATACTTGGAACAAACATTGTCCCTAATGTTCAAAGAAAAGAAAAAGAAGAAAAGAAAGAAAGAAAAAGAACTCACAAAATGGTGGTGGAGCGGCTAAACTGTCGGTCCTCAAGGTCGTCACTGCGGTGCCGGTGGAGGTGGAAATGGAGAGAAGCTAGGATCATAGTACCGCCGGAACTGCTGGCGGTATACATCTCTCATCATGTGGTCAAGGTCATCCACACGTGCATCTCTAGCGTCGGCTCGGATCTCTAATGCTCCAACCCTGCTGGATAGATCGGTGGCTCACTCCGGCAGCTGCTCATACCAACCAGGCGGCTGGCTGTACCATGCCGGTGCATCTGACGGTGCCGGTGTTGGTGGTGCCTGTGTAGACCATGGTGGAGGAGCTCCCATCCAATCCGGCTGAGTCGAATACCAAGCAGGCGGGTCAGCCATCCAAGTAGGCCTCTCGCTCACACTAGCGCGGTGAGAGGAAGAGTCAGATGCTCTAGCAGGACGGGGTGAATGCCTAGGAATGTCACGAGCTGCGTCCGGCTGATCCGGGAATGTGCCAAAATCCTGCTCAGCTCCTCCTCCCTCATAGTCGTCTCCTCCCATCTCCTCCTCTACAACTGGTGGCGGTGGAACGTAGGGAGGGGCTACCAATCTGTTCACATGCATGGCAGCGAACGTCGCCTTCTAGTTATGGCGTCCAGCCATAATGGAATACTCAGGGAGCCACTCAATGCCCCTCCCTGTCCTACTCTCCCACGGCATAGCAACATAAGGTGGACCTCTATGGATGGGGAAGATAAGTCCTCTAGTCATAAGGGCATGAAGTCCTAGGGGTACAGCAGGAATGCGTGTGTAGGCGGAGAAATCTACCCCTAATGCCCTAGCAAGGTGGGTGACTATCCCACCATATCCAATGTTGTCAGCCCTCTTGTTCTTTAGCTTGCTCATGGTATCAGCTAAGAGGGTGGCGCAGTCAGCAGGTCTACCGTATAGCATACAGTAGAGGAGAAAGAGCTCATTTGTCTTGATCTTCTGAGGTGTCTCCGTCCTAGGGAAGAGACACTCATAAAGTACCCGGTGAGCAATCTTCAAGGCTAAGTGATACATCAACTTAGCCTTAGTATCAGCTGGTTGCCAGCGGTCCTCGCTGGCATAGATCATAGCGACCTCTTCCTAGAAATCCTTGGCGTATACGCCACTGGGGAAACGACCATTGAAGGTCTCATGGAACCCAAAGAAGTCTCCAAACTCCCGGATGGAGAATTCATAGTTTCTTTTCATCAGCCGGAAAGAAACTGTCCTAGCAACATGGCTATGCTCAAAAGAAACCACAACCTCTCTCGTAATCTCCTCATATGCATCTTCTCGGATAGCCGAGAAGATGACTAATCCGGCTCTATCCAAGAGCCAAGTAAGGTCCCCTATGACATGTAGAGGTGGTAAATCTTCCAACAGTAGGTATCTAGGTCCTATGACCGTCCTCTTATGGATCCTCTCTAAGGCGTCGAGATGATCCTCGTGAATGGTAGGGACCCTAGGGTGAGGTGGTGATGGTGATGATGGTGATTATGGAGGTGAAGGGGATGAAGGTGGTGATGCTCTAGAGGAGGAAGAGGAAGAGGGGTTGTCCTTCCTTTTCTTGTTCTTATCTTTGTTCTTATTCCTACCGGACACTCTCCTCACGAAATCCATATTTTGGCAAAAACGACGGTCTGTTCTTGGGGTTCCACGGCCGTGGTTCTTCCAGGAACCGTGGTTTGTCTCGTTTTTTCGCAAACCTCAACAATCAATCACCAAATTTCACAGCAGCAGTCCTAGACTAATTCTCTTCCAATTCCAATCAGTTATTCTTAAAAATTCTAGCAAATACAAGTCCGAATCGACAAAGATAGAGAAGAGTGAAAAACCCTAGGTTTTCGGATTTTCAAATCCGAATTCTGCTTCCCTCGGTGATTTGCCGCTTGAATTGTTGCTTGGATCTCGTTGGTCGTTGGATTTGCTTCAGTTTGGGTCAAAGAATCGTTAAAAACGATTAACGAACGAAGAATTGAGGTGAGGGGAGGCAAATCGGCGTTTAGGGCGTGGAATGGGTTTTGTGATGTTGTGTTTTTGTGAAGAACGTGGTTTATATAGTGGCCGTCAAAATTTTTGAAAATCAAGGTCTGTTGGGGGGTTCCACGGCCGTGGAAATGTACGGAACCGTGGTTTTGGTGATTTTTCAAAGGCTTTTGTAAATTACGGTCTCAGAGGGTTCCACGACCGTGGTTTAGGCCGTGGAACTCTCTGTAATGCTCCAAAGTCCAAGTTTCGTCACTTTTCTTCAAGCTTTCTCTTCCCCTTTTCTTTTCCACTGTTCCTACATCCAAAAACACGAACATACCGGAGGTATCGAAGGCAAAACAAAGCAAAAACGTCTAAACTAAGCTAAACTATGAATTAAAAGCAAAAATGTAAATGCAATACCTTGGGTTGCCTTCCAAGAAGCGCTTTGTTTAAGGTCCGTAGCTAGACCAATCACGCACTTATTCGAGTGCGGTAGGCGCGAACTCTTCAGCTTGGAGTTCCGGTGTATACTTCTTGAGTCGTTGACCGTTCACCTTAAAGCTTCCGCCCGCTTCACCCCATACTTCAACTGCACCGTGGGGGAAAATACGTTTGATTAGAAAAGGTCCGGTCCAACGAGATTTAAGCTTACCTGGAAAGAGACGAAGCTTTGAATTTAAGAGGAGAACTTGATCTCCTTCTTTGAAGTCCTTTGGAATGATATGCTTATCATGCCAACGCTTTGCTCTTTCTTTGTAGATTTTGGCGTTTTCATAAGCGTTCAAGCGGAGTTCTTCAAGCTCATTAAGGTCCAAGAGACGCTTCTCTCCCGCTTCCTTCATGCTGAAATTCAACCACTTGATGGCCCAAAACGCCTTGTGCTCTAACTCTACCGGTAAGTGACAAGACTTCCCATACACAAGGTTGTATGGTGTGGTTCCTATGGGAGTCTTGTACGCAGTCCGGTACGCCCATAATGCATCATCAAGCTTCAAGGACCAATCCTTCCTTGTCCTTGAAACCGTCTTCTCTAGGATTCCTTTGATCTCCCAGTTTGAGATCTCAACTTGTCCACTAGTTTGTGGATGATAAGGGGTGGCGATCTTGTGAGTAACCCTATACTTAGCTAGAAGAGCTTCAAAGCGCCGGGCAATGAAGTGAGAACCTCCATCACTAATGATAGTCCTTGGTGTCCCAAATCGTGGGAAGATGGTCTTGTTAAAGAACTTGACCACTACCATGGCATCATTGGTAGAAGAGGCAATTGCTTCCACCCATCTAGAAACGTAATCCACCGCCAAGAGTATGTATTGGTTTCCACAAGATGATGGGAATGGTCCCATAAAGTCAACTCCCCAAACATCGAAAATCTCCACCTCTTGGATGTTATTGAGAGGCATCTCATTCCTCCTAGAGATATTTCCTGTTCTTTGACAAGCATCGCAGCAGGAAACAAAGGTTTGCACATCTCTAAATAAAGTAGGCCAAAAGAATCTAGATTGCAATACCTTAGTGCTAGTCTTGTTCGAACTAGCGTGTCCTCCACATGGTAGTGAATGACAATGGCAGATGACACTTTGCATCTCATCTTCCGGCACACATCGCCGGATGATGCCATCCGGACCTCTCTTAAAGAGGAGAGGTTCATTCCAAAAGTACTCCCGAACATCCTTAAAGAATTTCTTTCTTTGTGCGTAGGATAATCCGGGCGGTATTTCCTGACAAACCAAATAGTTAACAAAATCAGCAAACCATGGTTCGTTACCTTTAGAGATTACTTCGATGCACTCCTCTATAATGTGAAAATGTTCGTCCGGGAAGGAGTCATATATAGGTAGATGGTCGTCCTCTAGATGTGTTAGGCGACTCAAATGATCCGCAACAGAATTTTCCGAACCCTTCTTGTCGCGGATCTCTAGATCGAATTCTTGTAGGAGAAGAATCCATCTAATTAGCCTTGGCTTCGCATCCTTCTTTGCAAGGAGATACCGGATCGCAGCATGATCCGTGTACACAATCACCTTTGCACCTACAAGATAAGAGCGAAATTTGTCAATAGCATAAACAATGGCTAAAAATTCCTTTTCCGTAGTGGCGTAGTTGAGTTGCGCTTCATCTAGCGTCTTGCTAGCGTAGTATATGGCATGGGTTCGCCCTTCCTTTCTTTGTCCAAGAACAGCTCCTATAGCTACGTCACTTGCGTCACACATAACCTCAAAGGGAAGATTCCAATCCGGAGGTTGGATAATAGGTGCTGAAATTAGAGCTTCCCGAATCGTGTTAAACGCATCCAAGCATTCCTGCGAAAACTCAAAAACTACATCCTTCATCAATAGATTAGTTAGCGGTTTTGAAATTTTAGAGAAATCTTTTATGAAGCGCCTATAGAATCCAGCATGTCCTAGGAAACTTCTTATCCCTTTCACCGAAGTTGGGGGAGGAAGCTTTTCTATGGTCTCTATTTTCGCTTTATCCACCTCAATCCCTCTACTAGAGATTAAGTGTCCTAAAACAATGCCTTCCTTAACCATGAATTGACACTTCTCCCAATTAAGAACTAGGTTAGTGTCTTCACACCTTTGTAATACAAGAGCAAGGTTAGAAAGACAATTGTCAAAAGAGGAACCATAAACGGAGAAGTCATCCATAAAAACCTCCATTATTTCCTCTATGTATTCGGAGAAGATGGCCATCATGCACCTTTGAAAGGTGGTTAGGGCGTTGCAAAGCCCGAACGGCATTCTCCTATAAGCAAACATACCCCATGGGCACGTAAACGTGGTCTTCTCTTGATCATCCGGGTGTATCGGGATCTGAAAGAAACCACTATATCCATCAAGATAACAGAAATGAGAATGTTGTGCTAACCTTTCAAGCATTTGATCGATGAATGGCAATGGGAAGTGATCCTTCCTCGTCGCATTGTTAAGCTTGCGGTAGTCTATGCACATCCGCCATCCTGTTACGGTTCGGGTAGGAATGAGTTCGTTATTCTTGTTGGTGATGACCGTCATTCCTCCCTTCTTCGGAACTACTTGAACTGGACTCACCCACTTGCTATCAGAGATAGGGCAGATGATACCTGCATCAAGAAGTTTAAGAATTTCCTTCTTGACAACCTCCTTCATGGTCGGATTCAACCGCCTTTGAGGTTGTCTTGAAGTTCTGAAGTCCTCTTCCATTAAGATTTTATGCATGCATAAGGAATGTTTGATTCCTACTAAGTCCTCTATAGTATAACCTAAAGCTTTCCTATGTTTCCTAAGGACAACCATAAGCTTACTATGTTCATCTATGGTTAAATCGGAACTAACAATTACCGGATAAGTAGAGTTAGGTCCTAGGAATGCGTACCTTAGATGTGTAGGAAGTTGTTTCAACTCCATAGCTGCAGGAGTTTCCAATGGCTCTTGAGGAGCTTCCGATGCTTCCTTAGAAGTGTCTAAGGAAGTAGAAGGTGTTGGAGAAGAATCAAGAGAAGTTGAAGAAGAGGCACAATTGCCTTCGTCCACGGCCAAAATCACGGTTTCTCTGCATCCTCCACGGCCGTGGTTTTGGGCGTGGAAAGGAAATACGGTTGCTCTGTTCTCTCCACGACCGTGTAACCCTCTGGAATGAGCCACGCTTTTGTTGGTGAAATCCACGGCCGTGGAATATAGTGTATGGTCGTGGATTCGTACGTTCTCTGCCTCGTCGTGGATTTCTCAAACTCCTCTCCACACACTTCATCTTGTGCTTCTAAGGCTTCAATTGCCTCATTGCACTCCTCTTCTTCTCCTACATCCATTAGACTCATAGTAATAACCTTTTGCAAAGGATCTTTGAAGAGAATAGCACTTACCTCCTCTCTAGACAACCCTTCTTCATCTTGGATATTGAATATATCCTTATCAAAGATTGGTTCCTTCACTAGAGTGGAAAGAACGAACTCTACCTTCTCTTCTCCTATGTCAAAGGCGAGTCTAGCATTCTTGCAATCGACTATGCAGCCGGATGTTGCAAGAAATGGTCTTCCGAGAATGATCGGGACCGGACTATCTGCAGGAATATCAAGCACAACAAAATCTATAGGAACATAGAATTTACCTAGCTTGACCGGGACGTCTTCAACAATACCGACGGGACGAGTTATGGATCGATCCGCCATGTACAACGTCATCTTCACCGGTTTAGGGTCACCTAAACCGATCTTCCTACATAATGCAAGTGGTATAATGCTCACACTTGCTCCCAAGTCACATAATGCATCATATGTGACATCTCCCACTCCTATGGGAATACAAAATGACTCCGGAACCTTTAGCTTTGGGGGCATCTTCTCTTTCATGGTCTTGATGAGGTCCGAAGAATCCGAACTCATCTTAACCTCACCGAAATCCTCTAGCTTTCTCTTGTTAGAGAGGATTTCCTTCAAGAACTTGCCATAAGCTGGCATACCTACAATAGCATCGATGAAAGGTATGTTAATATGCAATTTGCTCATGAGTTCTATAAACTTACCGAATTGTTTATCTAGGCGCGCTCTCGCTCTAGATTGAGGGAACGGTAGGGGAGGTTTGTAAGCTGGAGGAGGAACGTAAACATCTTCCTTCTCCTTCCCCTTTTCTTTCTCTTTCTCAATGGGGACTTCTACAAACTTGGGATGCGGGTCGGTAGTTGTGACTCCGCTCCTAGTTGTGATTGCCATCACCCTTCCTTTGGGGTTGTCCTCCGTCTTTCCTGGAAGTGTCCCTTGATTCCTAGGAACTTCCTCCGCATGGCTGAACATTTGGTTTTCTAAAACCTTTTGAGCTTTATCAACCTTTGTAATTTGATCATCAACATTGATGATGCGAGTCTCCAACCCTTGAAGCTTTCCCAAAATCGTTTCCAACATGGGATCGGGCTTCTCTTTCCCCGAAGTGCTTCCACCATTAGATGTTTGCCCCTGGCTTTTCAAAGGAGTGGAAGAAGAGGGAGGTAGAGTTAGTGAATTCGAATTGGAAGGATAAGAATTACCGGAGTTTTGTTGATTGGAGCACCAGTTGTTGTTGTTTGAACCCCTATTATTGTTCCAATTATTGTTCCGGTTATTGTTGTTGCCGTTCCAATTATTCCGGTTGTTGTTCCGGTTGTTGTTGTTGTTGCGGTTTGTATTCTCACCACCGTTGTGGTTATTGTTGTTGCCTAAATAACCCACATCTTTTCCTTGTTGCTTTTGAAAGTTGGTCTTGATAGCTTCCTTCAACTCTTTAATCTCATTGTTGAGAGAAAAGATTTGAGATTGAGCTTCATGTGTGAGCTTTGCTCCTTGATCCACACGATTCCCCTACACTTTCCGGTGAGAATACTTCTCTATGACCCGCGCTTGCTTCTCAATGAAGTCCCAAGCGTCATCTTCTCTCATGTCCATGAATGTACCACATGAGAGGGATTGGAGCTTGAATGATGTCTCCACATCCAGCCCCTTATAATATATCTCCAATAGTGCAAGCTTGGATATGCCATGATGAGGGCAATCCAATAGAAAATCCTGAAATCTTTCCCAAGATTGAAACAAACTTTCGTTAGATCTCATGGAAAATGCATTAATCTTACCTCTTAGTTCTGCCGTTTTGGATGGCAGAAAGAACTTAGTGAGGAACTCCGTGGAAAGGTCTTCCCACGTGTCTAGTTTCCCACTAGGAAGAGCTTGATACCAAGACAATGCCTTCCCCTTCAAGGAGAAGAAGAAAGGCTTGAGCTTATAGTTGTTGGTAGTCGCGTTCTTCGGCTTCATTGTCTCCATCATACACTCAAAATTTTGTAGGCGTTGGTGTGGAGATTCAGCGCTTGTTCCGCCAAATTGGTTTTGGCGAACAAGAGTAATAACATGCGGGTTGAAGCTAAACTCGGCATCATCAGCATCAAAGTTCACGCCCAAACGGCGTGGTTGTTGTGTTGGATCCATCCTTTGGCCAAGAGTTCTTGGCTCATCATCCACACGTTCGACCCTTGCGTTCCTAGGTGGAACACGTCGGTTGGCAGCTGGCCGTGGAACGAATGGATTGACATTGATTGTCGGATCAATGTCCTCTAGTGGTGGCATGGAAGAGTCACTATCATCAGTGGATGAATGACTTCTAGCCGATCTTGATGACATTCTTGAGGATTTCCTCCTATCCTTTCTCTTAAGGTCGCTTATTTCCATCCTCATTTGGAACATCATATCGGTTAGATCATCAACTTTAGATTGATGACGATCCATTTCCTCTCTACGAGTCTTCTCACTCCATTGGAGTTGAGCGTCCTTTTCTGCTAACTCCGTTTGGTAATCACGTTCTGCTTCTTCAGCCATTTTCTTTTCCTTACGCTTTCTCCTCAAAGTCCTCTCAAGCTCTTGATCAAGAGGTAAGAGGTCTTCGTTAGTCCTAGACCTGCGCATGCACTCGAAAAGATATCAAATAACAAGGGAGAAGCTCCCAAGCTTGACAACCGATAACGGAATTCGGCCTAAACCAAATCCCCGGCAACGGCGCCAAAAACTTGTTCGCCACTTAGCGTGCGTGCAAATAAGCTTTAATTATAAAACTAGAAATCAAGCAAGCGAACCCGCAATGTACGGATCGATATAGTTAAGCAAGAATTCCAGAGTATCGAACACAGGGATTTGGGGGGAACAAATTCAATTATAGGTTATCAAGCGAGTAAGTGTAAGAAGCTTTTCAAATATTGGGAAAACAGCAATCCTAAAGATCCAGGTATCCAGCTGTGGCAATCGATTCAAGATATACTAAAGGTATAAGGACAGAGTTGAGGTTTGCAAAGGTATGCGAATGTAAGGTAATCGTACGGTGAAGTTCCAAAAACCTTATATGACTCACCTACAAGACACTCTCTATACAGGTTGTTGAGGCTTCAATATAGAAAGGTTCTAAAGGTGAGAATTAACGTCAAATACCCAAACTTGTAATCCAAGGATCAAGACTAACTAAACCGATTAAGGTTGTGACACTCAAAATCGAGGTAGAGGTTGTTGAGGCTTCACTACCACCTAGAAAAGGCAAGCCAAGACTAAGTTAAAGCAAATCTTTAACTTTGGATCAAAGTAAAAGCAAGTTCGTAAATTAACACAAAATTACGGGTAGTTCTTGAGTTCCACGGTCGTGGAAGCTCAAGAACAGACCGTGGTTTTGGGTTGTCGGCGATTCTCTCTAACTCTCAGGGTCCAATCTGTTTACGATCGATCTATCATCATCTAAGCCACAACTATCAACCCTTCACCTTAGAATTGCTAAAGGGTTTTAGCCAACAACAGTCATATTGATATCAAATTCAAGATTTAAGAGAATGAAAGATGGAAACTTCCGAAAACTTTGAATAACTTTCAAATCAATATCAAATCCACAAATATCAATGATAATGCAACTCAGATTTGGAATAACACAAACAATCACAATCTTAGATAATAACGAAGAACGGGATGTCAATCCGTCTTCTAATCAAAACCTAAGAATAAAGATGAAATCTCCTTACTAACAATCTTCCAAATCTTCAACTCAAGCTTGACGCCATCAACAACGAGCTAAAGTCTTCGAGGGAGTTGTGTGCTACAACTTTGAAGAACCAAGCAACCCCTCAAGTGCAAGTGCAAGCAAACTTGTCTTCCAAGGAGGAAGATGTGAACTACATGGGAAGGGGCAATTACAATAACTATCAAGGCCCAAGGAATTTCAACAACAACCGGCAATTTAACAATTACCGGCCTAGCCACAACCATCCCGGGTTTTCCTATTCTAACCCGGATAAAGCCTTGAAACCTCCCGCTTCCACAAGTGTAGCTCCACCGCCAAAGGCTTCACAAGAACCTCCACCGGGATTCACTCAACCTCCAAAGGATAGAACCGAGATGATGTTTGAGCAATTGCTTGGAAGGTTGAGTGGTCTTGAGAGCACGGTGACTTCTATTTCTAAGGCTCAAAAGGTATTGGAAGCACAAGTGTTCCAAAAGGCGGGTGAAGCCCATAGAGATCCGGGAAAGCTTCCCGGAAGGACCGAAGACAACCCAAGAGGCCAAGTGTTGGCCATCACAACAAGGAGCGGGTTGAGTATGAAGGACCCCTTTCCCAAGGAGAATGCTAAGGGAAAGCAAGTAGTGGTAGAGGAAGAGATGTTGCAAGAAGATGGAGGCAAGAGCAAGGACGTTGAACCAACATATGTGGCGCCACCTCCATACAAGCCACCACTACCATTCCCTCAATCACGAGCAAGAGCTCGTTTGGACAAACACTTTGGTAAATTCCTTGAACTTATGTCTAAATTGCATATTAACATTCCGTTCATGGATGCTATTTTAGGAATGCCGGCATATGGCAAGTTCTTGAAGGAAATACTCTCCAACAAAAGGAAGTTGGAGAAGTATGGGGAAGTAAGGATGACAAAGAGATCCTCGGAGTTGATTCAAACGATGAAGGAGGAGATGCCTCCTAAGCTAAGAGACCCGGGATCCTTTTGTGTGCCAATTGGAGTGGGAGAAGTGAAGTATGAAGCCCTTTGTGATCTTGGGGCAAGTGTAAGCATCATACCGCTTGCACTTTGCAACAAAGTCGGGCTAGGAGAGCCAAAACCGGTCAAGATGACCCTCTACATGGCAGACCGTTCTATCACTCACCCGGTTGGGATATTGGAAGACATACCGGTGCAACTCACGAAGTTCTATGTGCCAATTGATTTTGTTGTCTTGGACATCCCGGCGGACTATCCGGTTCCCATCATCTTGGGGAGACCTTTTCTAGCCACTTCCGGATGCTTAGTGGATTGTAAAAATGGAATTCTCTCCTTCAACATTGCAGAAGAGAATATAAATTCAAGTTGTCCACAATGATGAAAGGGCCAACCCTTGATGAAGATGTATTCAACATTGTCGAGCAAGAGGAGTCTAGAGAAGTTGTGAGCTCGATCTTGATCAAGGATCCCTTAGAAAAGGTTGTTAGCTTAAGTTTGATGGAGGAAGGTGTTGAGGAGGCTTGCAATGAAGAAATCAAAGCCTTGGAAGCATTGGAAAAGGAGAAAAGAGCTGGATTTGAAGTCCACGAGAGTGTGCTGAGTTCCTGTAGGAACCACGTTCATGGAAGGAGTTCCACGGCCGTGGAACTCTCTGGATTGCTCCGATGAACAAGCTTTGCAAAGTCCACAGCCGTGGATGTGCCAGGATCCGTGGAGTTTCCCGTGGTTTCCCCAGAAGCATCCCTTGATGTTGATCAAGCTTCAAGGAGCCTTGGAGAGCCTTCATTTGCTTTGGATTCATCTCAACCAATGATATTTGGATCGTCTCCACTCTATAAAGATCATCCTAAACTTGAACTCAAACCCCTTGTTCGCTACTTAGCGTGCGTGCAAATAAGCTTTAATTATAAAACTAGAAATCAAGCAAGCGAACCCGCAGTGTACGGATCGATATAGTTAAGCAAGAATTCCAGACTATCAAACACAGGGATTTGGGGGAACAAATTCAATTATAGGTTATCAAGCGAGTAAGTGTAAGAAGCTTTTCAAATATTGGGAAAACAGCAATCCTAAAGATCCAGGTATCCAGCTGTGGCAATCGATTCAAGATATACTAAAGGTATAAGGACAAAGTTGAGGTTTGCAAAGGTATGCGAATGTAAGGTAATCGTACGGTGAAGTTCCAAAAACCTTATATGACCCACCTAAAAGACACTCTCTATAAAGGTTGTTGAGGCTTCAGTATAGAAAAGGTTCTAAAGGTAAGAATTAACGTCAAATACCCAAACTTGTAATCCAAGGATCAAGACTAACTAAACCGATTAAGGTTGTGACACTCAAAATCGAGGTAGAGGTTGTTGAGGCTTCACTACCACCTAGAAAAGGCAAGTCAAGACTAAGTTAAAGCAAATCTTTAACTTTGGATCAAAGTAAAAGCAAGTTCGTAAATTAACACAAAATTACGGGTAGTTCTTGAGTTCCACGGTCGTGGAAGCTCAAGAACATACCGTGGTTTTGGGTTGTCGGCGATTCTCTCTAACTCTTAGGGTCCAATCTGATTACGATCGATCTATCATCATCTAAGCCACAACAATCAACCATTCACCTTAGAATTGCTAAAGGGTTTTAGCCAACAACAGTCATATTGATATCAAATTCAAGATTTAAGAGAATGTAAGATGGAAACTTCCGAAAACTTTGAATAACTTTCAAATCAATATCAAATCCACAAATATCAATGATAATGCAACTCAGATTTGGAATAACACAAACAATCACAATCTTAGATAATAACGAAGAACGGGATGTCAATCCGTCTTCTAATCAAAACCTAAGAATAAATATGAAATCTCCTTACTAACAATCTTCCAAATCTTCAAACTCAAGCTTGACGCCATCAACAACGAGCTAAAGTCTTTGAGGGAGTTGTGTGCTACAACTTTGAAGAACCAAGCAACCTCTTCGCAAGTCTCCGTTGCGAAATAGCGATCTCTACACGTCCAAGTTGAAACCCTAGGCACGTGCGATAGGCGTAAGCAAAGTCTAAGCGAAGGTGACGGAATCTCTCTTCCTCCGTCCTTTTATAGTGTAAGATAAAATATTGGCCCGGCCCATTACGTAGAAGATTGTGGCTTATAATATTGCGAAAAAGATCGTCAAGATCACGGTCGTGGAAGGGTTCCACGGCCGTAATTTAGAGCGTGGAAATTGGTCACGGTTTGTCTCAACCTTTCCACGACCGTAGAAGTTGCTGGAATGAACCACGCCTCTCTTGCCAAGGTTCCACGGCCGTGGACTTGAACGTGGAATGTAGTACGGCCGTATTTTAGAGCGTGGTTTAGAGGTAAACCATAATTCTTCCTTTCCTCGTGCTATTCTTCAAGTTAGCGTCATCCTTAGCTCCTAGAGATGTCCTCAATCCTTGGACATGCTCAATCAAACTCCATTCTCTCTCAATCCGTTCGGATTTAGCTCTTAATTGCCTACAAACAACACAAAGCTTATGTAGACCTCTATATCGAAAAAATAGATAAACTAACTCACAATTGCTTCAATGCTTTATCAATGACTATCAATATAGATGAAATACACTTAGAAAACGTGCCTAAAATATCACAATATTTCATGCTATCACCCCTCCCCTCTCATTTGAAGTATGCTTTTCTTGGTGATAATTCTACATATCCGGTAATTGTGAATGCATGCTTGAATGATGATGAACTTGCTAGATTGTTGCATGAGCTAAGATTGCATAGGAAAGCCATTGGCTATACTACTGATGATTTAGTTGGCATTAAACCCTCTTTGTGCATGCATAAGATATTGATGGAAGATGACCATAAGCCCTCTATTGAACATCAAAGAAGATTGAATCCTATAATGAAAGAGGTAGTCAAGAAAGAGATCATTAAGTTGCTAGATGCGGGAATCATCTACCCTATTTCGGATAGTAAGTGGGTTAGTCCCGTACATGTGGTTCCTAAGAAGGGTGGGATGACCGTAGTGACTAACAAGAACAATGAACTAATCCCAACTAGGACAGTTACAGGATGGAGGATGTGTATTGATTATAGGAAGCTTAACATGGCATCTAGGAAAGATCACTTCCCCCTTCCTTTTATTGACCAAATGCTACAAAGATTAGCTCAACATTCCCATTTTTGCTACTTAGATGGCTATAGTGGATTCTTCCAAATCCCTATCCACCCCGATGACCAAGAGAAAACCATATTTACATGTCCATGGGGAACTTTTGCATATAGGAGAATGCCATTTGGGTTGTGTAATGCACCCGCCACCTTTCAAAGGTGTATGATGGCTATCTTTTCGGAGTATATTGAAAACATCATGGAAGTGTTTATGGATGATTTCTCTGTTTATGGATCTTCCTTTGATAATTGCTTAGCTAACTTGTCTTTAGTGCTTAAAAGATGTGAGGAGACTAATCTAGTCTTGAATTGGGAAAAATGCCACTTCATGGTAAGTGAAGGTATTGTGTTGGGACACTTGGTGTCCAACCGTGGCATTGAGGTTGATAGGGCCAAGATTGAAACGATAGAGAAGTTGCCACCACCTACCTCTGAGAAGGGGGTAAGGAGCTTTCTAGGGCATGCCGGTTTTTACCGGAGGTTTATTAAAGACTTCTCTAAGATTTTTAAGCCCCTTACTAACCTACTAATGAAAGATGTTGAGTTTGTTTTCTCCAAAGATTGCCTTGAAGCTTTTTGTAGGTTGAAGAATGCCTTGATCTCCGCACCTATCATGCAACCTCCGGATTGGAGTTTACCGTTTGAGATCATGTGTGATGCGAGTGATGTAGCCGTTGGGGCTGTTTTGGGGCAAAGGAAAGATGGGCGCACACATGCCATTTATTATGCTAGCAAGACGCTAGATGATGCCCAACTCAATTATGCTACTACCGAGAAAGAGTTGCTAGCGGTGGTGTATGCATTTGAGAAGTTCCACTCATATCTTGTTGGAGCGAAGGTCATAGTGTATACGGATCATGCTGCGATCCGTTATCTCCTTACAAAGAAGGATGCCAAGCCTAGGTTGATTCGGTGGATCCTTCTTCTTCAAGAATTTGATTTGGAAATCCGGGACAAGAAGGGGTCCGAAAATTCTGTGGCGGATCACCTTAGTAGACTCCCACCGTTAGAGCTTGAAAGAGATGACATCCCGATTGATGACTCATTCCGGGATGAGCAATTGCAAATGGTGGAAGAGTGCTTGTTCCAAGTATCTAGAGGAAGTGAGCCATGGTATGCCGACATTCTAAACTATCTTGTGTGTGAGGAAGTGCCTCCCGGTATGTCGTATGCCCAAAGGAAGAAGTTCTTCAAAGATGTAAGGCACTACTATTGGAGTGAACCACTTTTGTTTAAAAGAGGGCCGGATGGAGTGTCTAGAAGATGCATACCGGAGGATGAGGTGGAGAGTGTGATCTGCCATTGTCATTCCTTGCCATGTGGAGGGCATGCTAGCTCACACAAGACATGTGCTAAGGTGTTGCAATCGGTTTCTTTTGGCCAAGTTTGTTCAAGGATGTGCAAAACTTTGTAGTGGCTTGTGATGCTTGCCAAAGGACGGGCAAGATCTCAAGGAGGAATGGGATGCCCTTGAACAACATACAAGAAGTGGAAATATTTGATGTGTGGGGTGTGGATTTCATGGGGCCATTCCCCTCTTCGTGTGGCAACCTCTACATCCTATTGGCGGTGGATTATGTTTCGAGATGGGTGGAGGCAATCGCCTCTCCCACAAATGATGCCAAGATGGTGGTGCGGTTCTTCAACCGAGTGATCTTCCCTAGGTTTGGAACGCCAAGGGTGATCATAAGTGATGGGGGAAAGCACTTCACTAATAGGAACTTCGGGGCACTTTTGGCTAAGTATGGGGTGACTCATAAGGTGGCAATACCTTATCATCCCCAAACTAGTGGCCAAGTGGAGATCTCCAACCGGGAGATAAAGGGAATTCTTGAGAAGACGGTATCTAGGACGAGAAAAGATTGGGCTATGAAGCTCGATGATGCCTTGTGGGCATATAGAACCGCTTTCAAGACACCAATTGGCATCACTCCATACAAGCTAGTCTATGGCAAGTCTTGCCACCTTCCGGTAGAGATGGAGCATAGAGCTTATTGGGCCATTAAGTGGCTAAATTTTGACCTCAAGGAGGCCGGTGAGAAGAGATTGCTTGATATGAACGCTCTTGAGGAGATCCGGTTGGATGCTTACGAAAATGTCCGGATCTACAAGGAAAGGACCAAACGTTGGCATGATAAGCGCCTCATCCCGAAGGAGTTGAGTGAAGGCGACCTTGTCGTTCTCTTCAACTCAAGGCTGCGGCTTTTCCCCGGAAAGTTAAAGTCGAGGTGGACCGGTCCTTATGTGGTGAAGAAGATCTTTCCCCATGGAGCAATTGAGATAGGAGGGGAGCATTGTGGAGATTTTAAGGTGAATGGGCACTGGTTGAAGAAGTATATCCCGGGAGCTCCGGTGGACATGATTGCCCCACTTCACCTAGAATGAGACGCCCCCGAGTTTGGTCAAGCTAATGACCTTAAAGAAGCGCTTGATGGGAGGCAACCCATTGGTAACGTTTTTTCCCTTTTCGTTTTTGTTTTTTTTTTTGGTTTTTCTGTTTTTGTGTGTTTGGTGTGCTTTGTGTGTGTGCTAGAGTCTTGGTAGCATGGAAGCCTTGCATGGCATGTAAATGATGATGATGAATCCCTCATCAATTATGGGTGGAGCGGACGCGGAACTTGGACGGCTAGCGGTGCCTAGCGCGGGTCTCGACGCCTTGATGAACACTTAGAGCTCTCTACCATTGTTGATAGGATCATCCACCATCAATCCACTTGAGTAATCCCAAATACCGAAGCAAACCATTTTTACATTGTGAGAACCCTCTTTCACTCTTCTTTACTTGAATACCACATTGGGGACAATGTGTTTCTAAGTATGGGGTGGGGTTTGCATGATCCTTTGCATGATTAGCATCTAGACAAGTTTCTTATTGTCACATGTCTTGCATTGTACATAGATATTTCGAAAAATCCAAAAAAAAAATCAGAAAATTTAAAAAAAATTTTAGTGCTTCTAAACTGGGGAATGACCCTTATGATGAAATTGTTGTGTAGATTGGCTATGGATGGCCTTATGTGTTGAATAGATGAATGCATATGTGGACTTGAAGTACTTATCTTGAATCCCATGAATGATTTGTGATCATGATGGTTGTCTTGATTGGATTGAGTATTGCAAGTCGAAATTCCATGCTAGTTCTTGCACATCATCTTTGAATGAATGAGGCAATTCATCTTTCTCTACTTCTCATCTTGACCATGATGTTTGATGTTAGCATGAAATATTGTGATATTTTAGGCACGTTTTCTACATGTATTTGATTCATATTGATAGTCATTGATTGAGCATTGATGCATATGTGAACTAGTTTACCTATATTATCGATATAGATGTCTACACAAGCTTTATGTTGATTATAGGTACTTAAGAGCTATTTCCAAACGGAATCGAGCAAAGACGAGTTGATTGGATATGTCCATGGATTAAGGACATTCTTAGGAGCAAAAAGAAGTTCAACTTGAGGAATGCACGAGGCTAGGGAAGAATCACGTTCTTGCCCTAAACCACGCTCTAAAATACGGTCGTACTCTTTTCCACGTTCAGTTCCACGGTCGTGGAAGTATGGCAAGAGAGGCGTGATGCATTCCAGTAACTATTACGGTCGTGGAATCCATGGTTCAAACCGTGACACTTTCCACGCTCTAAATTACGGTCGTGGAACCTTCCACGACCGTGATCTTGGCGATCTTTTTCGCCACACTTTGAAGCCATGATCTTTTGAAGATTGGGCCGGGCCGATATTTTGCCCTACACTATAAAAAGATGGAAGAAGAGAAATTCCGCGATCGCCGCTACTCGCTTTAGATCCCCGTTTAGAGAGACTTTTGCGGCATTCGCTTGGACGCATTTGAGATCTCATTGGAGATCTACGTTCGCACTTGGATTTGCCCAAATCTCGCACTTTGGTGGAGATTATCGTTGGGATTTCCAGATTTCCCGGATTGACGAAAGATTTGGAGGATTATTGCAAGAAGATTTCTCTTCTTGTTTAGGTTTGATTTTAGAAGACGGATTGACATCCCGTTCTTCCTTCTTACCTAAGATTGTGTTTACTTGTTCTATTCTGGAATTAGTGACATTATTTGTTCTTGATTGTGACTTTGAGGTTGGTTTGAAGTTTATTGAAAGTATTCGGAAGTTTTTATCTTTACATCTTTTGATTCTTGATTTTGATATCAACATGACTGTTATTGGCTAAAAACCCTTAACAATTCTAAGGTGAAGGGTTGATAGTTGTGGCTTAGATAATGATAGATCGATCGTAAACAGATTAGACCTTGAGAGTTAGAGAGAATCGTCGACGAACCCTAAATCACGGTTTGTTCTTGAGTTCCACGACCGTGGAATCTCAAGATCTGCCCGTAATTTCCCTTAAGTTTACGAGCCTGCTTTTACTTTAATCCAAAGTTAAAGATTTGCTTTAACTTAGTCTTGGCTTGCCTTTTCTAGGTGGTAGTGAAGCCTCAACAACCTCTACCTCGATTTTGAGTGTCACAACCTTAATCGGTTAAGTTAGTTTTGACCTTCGGATTATAAGTTTGGGTATTTGACATTAATTCTCACCTTTAGAACCTTTCTATATTGAAGCCTCAACAACCTGTATAGAGAGTGTCTTGTAGGTGAGTCATATAAAGTTTTTGGAACTTCACCGTACGATTACCTTACCTTAGCATACCTTTTCATATCTCAACTCTGTCTTTATATCATTAAGTATATCTTGAATCGATTGCCACAGCTGGATACCTGGATCTTTAGGATTGTTGTTTTCCCCAATATATTGCAAAGCGCTTACATAAACTGCTTGATAATCTACTATTGAATTCGTACCCCCAAATCCCTGAGTTCGATACTCTGGAATACTTGCTAATCTACGCCGATCCGTACACTGCGGGTTCGCTTGCTTTTATTCTAGTTTTATAAATTTAAAGCTTATTTGCACGCACGCTAAGTGTCGAACAAGTTTTTGGCGCCGTTGCCGGGGATTTGGTTTAGACCGAACTCGGTAGCCGGTTGTCAAGCTTGGGAGCTTGCTCTCGTTGTTTGATATCCTTTTGAGTGCATGCGCAGGTCTAGGAACACCGGAGATCTCTTACCTCTTGATCAAGAGTTAGAGAAAAATCTAAGGCAAAAGCGCAAGGAAAAGAAGATGGCTGAAGAACACGAACGTGATCTTCAAGCGGAGTTGGCGGAGAAAGAAGCTCAACTCCGATGGAATGAAAACATCCGCCGGGATGAGATGGATCGTCATCAATCCCAAGTTGATGATCTAAAAGACATGATGTTCCAGATGAGGTTAGAAATAAGCGACCTTAAGAATCCGGGAAGCAAGAAATCCTCAAGAAGGACATCAAGATCAAGAAGAAGAAGACACTCATCCGCTGATGATAGTGATTCTTCCATGCCACCGTTAGAAGAAATTGATCCCACGATCAATGTAAATCCTTTCCATCCACAAGGAGCTGCTAATCGTCGCGTCCCACCTAGGAATGCGAGGATCGAACATGTGGATAATGAGCCAAGAACTCTTGGCCAAAGGATGGATCCAACACAACAACCACGCCGTTTGGGCGTGAATTTTGATGCTGAAGATGTACAAGGGTTTAGCTTTAACCCTCAAGTTATTACTCTTGTTCGCCAAAACCAATTTGGCGGGACAAGCGCTGAATCTCCACACCAACACTTACAAAACTTTGAGTGTATGATGGAGACGATGAGACCGAAGAATGCTACTACCAATAGCTACAAGCTCAAGCCCTTCTTCTTCTCTTTGAAAGGGAAAGCGTTGTCTTGGTACCAAGCTCTTCCTAATGGGAAACTAGATACGTGGGAAAGCCTTTCCGCGGAGTTCCTCACCAAATTCTTTCCGCCTTCCAAAATGGCGGAACTTAGAGGTAAGATTAATATTTTTTCCATGAGACCTAACGAAAGTTTGTTTCAGTCTTGGGAAAGGTTTCAAGATTTGCTCTTGGATTGCCCTCATCATAGCATATCCAAACTTGCCTTGCTGGAGATATACTATAAGGGGCTGGATGCGGGAACGCAATTCAACCTCCAATCCCTCTCATGTGGAACATTCATGGACATGAGAGAAGATGACGCTTGGGACTTCATTGAGAAGCAAGCAAGAGTCATAGAGAAGTATTCCCACCGGAAAGTGGAGGGAAATCGTGTGGAGCAAGGAGCAAAGCTCACACATGAAGCTCAAAATCAGATTTTCTCCCTCAACAAGGAAATCAAAGAGTTGAAGGAGGCTATCAAGACCAACTTCCCAAAGCAACAAGGGAAGGACGTTGGTTATTTGGGCAACAACAACGGCGGTGATAACACAAACCGCAACAACAACAACAACCGGAACAATAACCGGAGCAATAATTGGAATGGCAACAACAACAATAATAAGGGCCGGAATAACAATTGGAACAACAATAGGGGTTCAAGTAACAACAATTGGCGCTCCAATCAACAAAATCCCGGTAATTCTTATCCTTCCAATTCTGATTCACTAACTCCACCTTCCTCTTCCTCTACTCCTTTGAGAAGCCAGGGGCAAACATCAAATGGAGGAAACACATCGGGAAAGGAGAAGCCCGATCCCATGTTGGAGACGATCTTGGGAAAGCTTCAAGGATTGGAGAACCGCCTCATCAAGGTTGATGATCAAGTTTCTAAGGTTGATAAAGCTCAAAAGGTTTTAGAAAACCAAATGTTCAACCATGCGGAGGAAGTTCCTAGGAATCAAGGAAAACTTCCAGGAAAGATGGAGGACAACCCTAAGGGAAGGGTGATGGCGATAACAACTAGGAGCGGAGTGACCACCACCGATCCGCAGCCTACGTTTGTTGAAGTCCCCGTAGAGAAGGAGAAGGGGAAGGAGAAGGAAGACGTCTATGTTCCTCCTCCAGCTTACAAACCTCCCCTACCATTCCCTCAATCTAGAGCGAGAGCGCGCCTAGATAAACAATTCGGTAAGTTCATAGAACTCATGAGCAAGCTGCATATTAACATACCATTTATCGATGCTATTGTAGGTATGCCGGCTTATGGCAAGTTCTTGAAGGAGCTTCTCTCTAACAAGAGGAAGCTAGAAGATTTAGGTGAGGTCAAGATGAGTTCGGATTCTTCAGATCTCATCAAGACCATGAAAGAGAAAATGCCCCCAAAGCTAAAGGATCCGGGGTCATTTTGCATTCCCATTGGAGTAGGAGATGTCACATATGACGCTTTATGTGACTTAGGAGCAAGTGTGAGCATCATACCACTTGCATTGTGCAGGAAGATCGGTTTAGGCGACCCTAAACCGGTGAAGATGACGTTGTACATGGCGGATCGATCCATCACTCGCCCCGTCGGTATCGTAGAAGACGTCCCGGTCAAGCTAGGTAAATTCTTTGTTCCCATTGATTTTGTCGTGCTTGATATTCCTGCAGATAGTCCGGTCCCGATCATACTCGAAGACCGTTTCTTGCAACTTCCGGCTGCATGGTTGATTGCAAGAATGGTAGACTTGCTTTTGATATTGGGGAAGAGAAAGTAGAGTTCGTTCTTTCCACTCTAGTGAAGGAGCCAATATTTGACGAGGATATATACGATATCCAAGATGAAGAAGGTTTGTCTAGGGAGGAGGTAAGTGCGATTCTCTTCAATGACCCCTTACAAAAAGTTATCACTATGAGTCTAACCAATGTAGGGGAAGAAGAAGAGTGCAATGAGGAAATTGAAGCCTTAGAAGCACAAGAAGAGATACATGAAGTGGAGTTTGAGAAACTCCACGATGAAGCTGAAAATGTGAGAATTCACGGTCTTACCCTGTATTCCACGGCCGTGGATTTCACAACCAAAACCGTCCTCCACTCCAGAGAGTTATACGGTCGTGGAGAATATGTAACAACCGTATTTCCTTTCCACGCTCTAAACCACGGCCGTGGAAGACATGAGGAGCCCGTAAATTTGGCCGTGGAAGAGAGTGATCAGGACACTTCTTCAACTTCTTCTGATTCTTCTCCAACACACTCAACACCCTTAGAAACTTCTAAGGAGACATCGGATGCTCCTCAAGGATCATTGGAAGCTCCAAAAGCAATGGAACTAAAATCACTTCCTACTCATCTAAGGTACGCTTTTCTTGGACCAAATTCTACCTTTCCGGTTATTGTTAGTTCCGATCTTAGCATAGATGAACATGATCAACTTATGATTGTCCTTAAGAAACATAGGAAAGCTTTAGGCTATACTATAGAGGACTTAGTAGGAATTAAACCCTCCCTATGCATGCATAAAATACTAATGGAGGAAGATTTTAGAACTTCAAGACAGCCTCAAAGGCGGTTAAATCCGACCATGAAGGAGGTTGTCAAGAAGGAAATTCTTAAGCTTCTTGATGCAGGTATCATCTACCCTATCTCCGATAGTAAGTGGGTGAGTCCGGTTCAAGTATTTCCGAAGAACGGAGGAATGACGGTCATCACCAACAAGAACAACGAGCTCATTCCTACCCGGACCGTGACAGGATGGCGGATGTGCATAGACTACCGCAAGCTTAACAATGCAACGCGGAAAGATCACTTCCCGTTGCCATTCATTGATCAAATGCTTGAAAGGTTAGCACAACATTCACATTTCTGCTATCTTGACGGTTATAGCGGTTTCTTTCAGATCCCGATACATCCGGATGATCAAGAGAAGACCACATTTACGTGCCCATGGGGTATGTTCGCCTATAGGAGAATGCCGTTCGGGCTTTGCAACTCCCCATCCACCTTTCAACGGTGCATGATGGCCATCTTCTCCGAATACATAGAGGAAATCATGGAGGTCTTCATGGACGACTTCTCCGTATACGGTTCCTCTTTTAACGATTGCCTTTCTAACCTTTCTCTTGTTTTGCAAAGGTGTGAAGACACTAACCTAATTCTTAATTGGGAAAAGTGTCAATTTATGGTTAAGGAAGGAATCGTATTAGGTCACTTAATCTCTAGTAGAGGGATAGAAGTAGATAGAGCTAAGATAGAGACCATAGAGAAACTTCCTCCCCCAACTTCGGTGAAAAGGATAAGAAATTTCCTAGGACATGCTGGATTCTATAGACGTTTCATTAAGGACTTTTCTAAGATATCAAAACCGCTCACTAATCTATTGATGAAGGATGCAGTTTTTGAGTTTTCGCAGGAATGCTTGGATGCGTTTAACACAATTCGGCAAGCTCTAATTTCAGCACCTATTATCCAACCTCCGGACTGGACTCTTCCCTTTGAGGTTATGTGCGATGCTAGTGACGTAGCTATTGGAGCTGTTCTTGGACAACGAAAGGAAGGGCGAACCCATGCCATATATTATGCTAGCAAGACGCTAGACAAAGCGCAGCTCAACTCACCACTACCGAGAAAGAGTTTTTAGCCATTGTCTATGCTATTGACAAGTTTCGCTCTTATCTTGTAGGTGCAAAGGTGATTGTCTACACGGATCATGCTGCGATCCGGTACCTCCTTGCGAAGAAAGACGCGAAACCAAGGCTAATTAGATGGATTCTTCTCCTACAAGAATTCGATCTTGAGATCCGCGACAAGAAAGGTTCAGAAAATTCTGTTGTGGATCATTTGAGTCGCCTAACACATCTAGAGGACGACCATTTACCCATTGATGACTCCTTTCCGGACGAACACCTACACATCATAGAGAAGTGCATCAACGTGATCTCCAAAGGTAACGAACCATGGTTTGCTGATTTTGTTAACTATTTGGTTTGCCAGGAGATACCACCCGGATTATCCTACGCACAAAGAAAGAAGTTCTTTAAGGATGTCCGGGAATACTATTGGAATGAGCCTCTCCTCTTTAAGAGAGGTCCGGATGGCATCATTCGGCGATGTGTGCCGGAAGACGAGATGCAAAGTGTCATCCGCCATTGTCATTCACTACCTTGTGGAGGACACGCTAGTTCGAACAAGACTAGCGCAAAGGTATTGCAATCTAGATTCTTTTGGCCTACTTTATTTAGAGATGTGCAAACCTTTGTTTCCTGCTGCGATGCTTGTCAAAGAACAGGAAATATCTCTAGGAGGAATGAGATGCCTCTCAATAACATCCAAGAGGTGGAGATTTTCGATGTTTGGGGAGTTGACTTTATGGGACCATTCCCATCATCTTGTGGAAACCAATACATACTCTTGGCGGTGGATTACGTTTCTAGATGGGTGGAAGCAATTGCCTCTCCCACAAATGATGCCATGGTGGTGGTTAAGTTCTTCAACAAGACCATCTTCCCGCGATTTGGGACACCAAGGACTATCATTAGTGATGGAGGTTCTCACTTCATAGCCCGTCGCTTTGAAGCTCTTCTAGCTAAGTATGGGGTTACTCACAAGGTCGCTACCCCTTATCATCCACAAACTAGTGGACAAGTTGAGATCTCAAATAGGGAGATCAAAGGAATTCTGGAGAAGACGATTTCAAGGACTAGAAAGGATTGGTCCTTGAAGCTTGACGATGCATTATGGGCGTACCGGACTGCGTACAAGACTCCCATAGGAACCACACCATACAATCTTGTGTATGGGAAGTCTTGTCACTTGCCGGTGGAGTTGGAGCACAAAGCGTTTTGGGCTATCAAGTGGCTGAATTTCGGCATGAAGGAAGCGGGAGAGAAGCGTCTCCTAGACCTTAATGAGCTGGATGAACTCCGCTTGAACGCTTATGAAAACGCTAAGATCTACAAGGAGAGAGCAAAGCGTTGGCATGATAAGCATATCATTCCAAAGGATTTCAAAGAAGGAGATCAAGTTCTCCTCTTCAATTCAAGGCTTCGCCTCTTTCCAGGTAAGCTTAAATCCCGTTGGACCGGACCTTTTCTAATTAAGCGTATTTTCCCCCATGGTGCAGTTGAAGTATGGGGTGAAGCGAGCGGAAGTTTTAAGGTGAACGGCCAACGACTAAAGAAGTAAACGCCGGAACTCCAAGATGAAGAGTTCGCACCTACCGCACTCGAATAAGTGCGAGATTAGTCTAGCTACGGACCTTAAACAAAGCGCTTCTTGGGAGGCAACCCAAGGTATTGCATTTTCGTTTTTGTTTTCGATTCATAGTTTAGCTTAGTTTAGACGTTTTTTCGCTTTATTTTGCCTCAATTTCTTCCGGTATGTTCGTGTTTTTGGTTGTAGGAATGATGGAAAAGGAAAAGGGAAGGATAATGTTGAAGAAAAGTGGCGAAATTTGGACTTTGGAGCTTTACAAAGAGTTCCACGGCCTAAATTACGGTCGTGACAGCTACAGTGCCCGTAATTTCCAAAAGCCTTTGAAAAATCACCAAAACCACGGTTCCGTACAGTTCCACGGCCGTGGAACACCTCGACGGACCGTGATTTTCAAAACTTTTCCTGTGACTATATAAACCACGTTCTTCACAAAAATCACCCCAAAACCCCTCTTCCACGACCTAATAGCCGAAATCCACGACCCTCTCTCAAATCCTCGTTTCTTAATCGTTTTTAACGATTCTTCTTCCTAAACCGAAGCAAATTCGACCACAAACAAGATCCAAGCGACAAATCGAGCGGAAATTCACCAAGGAACGCGCAATTCGGATTTTTCAATCCGAAAAATAGGTTTTTCCACTCTTCTTGATCTTTGTCGATTTGGTTCGTTTTTGTTAGAGATTTTAGGAAGAACTGATTGAGATTGGAAGAAATTAGATTAGGACTGCCTGTTTGTGGAGATTGAGTGCTGATTTGCTGAGATTTGCGACTTTCTGAGACGAATCACGGTCTCTGGAGGAATTACGGCCGTGGTTTCTATAGAACAGCCCGTAATTTTGAACAGAATGGACTTTGTGAGGAGAGTTTCGGGGAGGATTAAAGAGAAGAAGAATGATCAGAATAAGAAGAGGAAGAGTAATCCCTCCTCCTCCTCATCCTCTAGAGCACCACCACCTTCTTCCCCTTCACCTCCATCCTCACCTTCACCTCCACCCTCACCTACTCACCCTAGAGTCCCGATCATACATGAGGATCACCTCGATGCACTCGAGAGGATCAAGGAGAGGGTTGTGATTGGTCCTAGGTACTTGTTGTTGGAGGATCTAGCTCCTCTCAACATTATAGAGGACCTTACTTGGCTCTTGGATAGAGCCGGACTAGTTGTCTTCTCGGCTATCCAAGAAGACGCTTATGAGGAGATTACACGGGAGGTTGTGACGTCATTTGAGCACAGCCACGTAGACAGGACCGTCTCTTTCCGTCTTATGGAAAGAGACTATCATTTTAGCATCCGTGAGTTTGGGACCTTTTTCGGGTTTCAAGAGACCTTTAACGGTCGCTTTCCTAGTGGCATTTATGCCAAGGACTTTTGGGAGGAAGTAGCTATGATTTACGCTGACGAGGACCGTTGGCAACCTGCTGATACCAAGGCTAGGTTGATGTACCACCTAGCCTTGAAGATTGCTCACCGTGTTCTTTCGGAGTGTCTCTTTCCTAGGACGGAGACGCCCAAAAAGATCAAGACGGATGAGCTCTTTTTGCTGTACTCCATGTTGTACGGACGCCGAGCTGATTGTGCCACTCTCTTGGCTGCTACTATGAGCAAGCTCAAGAACAAGAAGAAGGGCAACATCGGATATGGTGGGATAGTTACCCACATTTCTAGGAGCTTGGGTGTTGATTTTTCTGCTTGCACCCGCATACCGGCCGTTCCTTTAGGACTCCATGCCTTCATGACTAGGGGTCTCATCTTCCCCACACAAAGAGGTCGGCCTTATGTGGGCATGCCTTGGGAGAGCAGGATGGGTAGGGGTATAGAGTGGCTGCCGGAGTACTCCATTATGGCGGGACGCCATAATTGGAAGGAGACGTTCGTTGCTATGCATGCGAACAGGATAGTAGCTCCCCCGTATATCCCACCACCAGTTGTTGAGGAGGAGGATATGAGAGATCAGTTTGAGGGTGGAGGAGGAGCCGAGCAGGAGTTTGGCACGTTTCCGGATCAGCCGGAGGCGGCCCCCGATGTACCTAGACGTTCTCCACGTCCAGCTAGAGCTTCAGGCTCGTCTTCTCGCCGCGCTAGCGTGAGTGAGAGACCTACATGGATGACCACACCTCCTGCATGGTATGGAGTTCCACCTCCTTGGTCCACAGAGCAGACATCAGCACCAGCACCAGCACCATCCGACGCTCCAACATGGTACAGTCAGGCTTCGGGATGGTACGAGCAGATGCCGGATTGGGCTACTGGCCTTTCAGAGAGAGTGGGAGCATTGGAGATCCGAGCCGATGCTAGAGATGGACGCTTAGACGACCTCGACCACATGATGAGGGATGTCTACCGCCAGCAGTTTGGGCGGTTTTATGATTCTAGCTTCTCTCCATTCCCGCCTCCACCAGCGCCGCAGTGATTGATTGCATGACCGTTCGCTTTAGACATTCCACCACCACTTTGTGAGTTTCTTTTTCTTTTCTTTCTTTTCTTTCTTTCTTTTGAACATTAGGGACAATGTTCGTCCTAAGTATGGGGTGGGATGTACTAAAAGTTTGTAATAACTTCTTACTCACTATGTTGCTTCTATTCGAGACTATCATTGCATGTTCATTATATTGTCGCACGTTTCATTATTGCATTGCATGAAAAAGAACTTGAAAAACCCATAAAAATTTGAAAAATTTTGAAAATTTATGTGCTTCTAATGTTAGAGATGACTTCTATGATAATATCACTTGTGAATTGAGTTTAATGACAATTGCATGCTTAAAAGAATAGTGAATTGAAAAGAAATTTGAATGAATGGATTATACCTCTTTTGCAAATTTTATAATGTGAAGAATGTTACTTAAATCATGTTGAGAAAATAAGGTTGAAATCACAATATAAGTTCTTATGCTTCTTGTTGAGATGATTAAGGCAATTCGATTTTCTTTCTTCTTTCTTTGATCATTTTAGCTCCTCATTGAAATATTAACCTCCTTTACCTATCCGGGAACTTGGAGAAGTGAATGAAAAAGGCATGTTTGATGTGGGAGGGCCATGAAAGCATTTATTTGCAATCAAAAGAATAGAAAGAAATTGTAGGTTTGGGGAAGTCAATCATGACGATGAGTAACTCGGCACCATTCACATAGCCGGGTGTTTGTGTCTTGCCAAAGTCGGATTGAGCGATATTCCTAGCGGATTATGGTATGTGCGCTAAGGGTTTGAGGCATCTCTTGAAAATTGAGAAACGCCGATCTCCTAGGCTTCGGTTTTTGTGCACCTCTATCCATAACTCCAAAAGTAAAGTCGAAAAATGAAAGGAAGAGAGCGAAGCTCTAAGTTGAAAGTGCTGCGGAAACCGCAAAAGAAGAAGAAGGAGTAGTTGTCCACTTTCCCGGATTCATGCACCACATTCCTTAAAGTTTTCCCTCCCCTTTCCACATTCTAGACCTTATTTGAAAGTCCTTAAGATCAAAAGAATGCTATATGACTTGGTGATCTAAATTGAAGTTTCTTGTGATTGATTTTGATAATGTTTAAAGGTTATAATGCTTGTATTGAAGTTTAATTGATTCATGAAGCTTTCTTTGCTCTTTACTCTTTGATTAAGTGTATGAAAGTCTTATAAACAAATGAAGCAAGGTTTGAGAATGATCTATTGTTTAGAAGGCACATTATCCAAAAGAAGTATTTCTTTGAGAAGGTACACATATTTCATCCTAACTCTTGTTCTAAAAGCTTTTTGTGAGACCTTGCTTAGGGACAAGCAAGTGTTAAGTATGGGGTTATTTGTTAGCATGAAATATTGTGATATTTTAGGCACGTTTTCTACATGTATTTGATTCATATTGATAGTCATTGATTGAGCATTGATGCATATGTGAACTAGTTTACCTATATTATCGATATAGATGTCTACACAAGCTTTATGTTGATTATAGGTACTTAAGAGCTATTTCCGAACGGAATCGAGCAAAGACGAGTTGATTGGATATGTCCATGGATTAAGGACATTCTTAGGAGAAAAAAGGAGTTCAACTTGAGGAATGCACGAGGCTAGGGAAGAATCACGTTCTTGCCCTAAACCACGCTCTAAAATACGGTCGTACTCTTTTCCACGTTCAGTTCCACGGTCGTGGAAGTATGGCAAGAGAGGCGTGATGCATTCCAGTAACTATTACGGTCGTGGAATCCATGGTTCAAACCGTGACACTTTCCACGCTCTAAATTACGGTCGTGGAACCTTCCACGACCGTGATCTTGGCGATCTTTTTCGCCACACTTTGAAGCCATGATCTTTTGAAGATTGGGCCGGGCCGATATTTTGCCCTACACTATAAAAAGACGGAAGAAGAGAAATTCCGCGATCGCCGCTACTCGCTTTAGATCCCCGTTTAGAGAGACTTTCGCGGCATTTGCTTGGACGCATTTGAGATCTCATTGGAGATCTACGTTCGCACTTGGATTTGCCCAAATCTCGCACTTTGGTGGAGATTATCGTTGGGATTTCCAGATTTCCCGGATTGACGGAAGATTCGGAGGATTATTGCAAGAAGATTTCTCTTCTTGTTTAGGTTTGATTTTAGAAGACGGATTGACATCCCGTTCTTCCTTCTTACCTAAGATTGTGTTTACTTGTTCTATTCTGGAATTAGTGACATTATTTGTTCTTGATTGTGACTTTGAGGTTGGTTTGAAGTTTATTGAAAGTTTTCGGAAGTTTTCATCTTTACATCTTTTGATTCTTGATTTTGATATCAACATGACTGTTATTGGCTAAAAACCCTTAACAATTCTAAGGTGAAGGGTTGATAGTTGTGGCTTAGATAATGATAGATCGATCGTAAACAGATTAGACCCTGAGAGTTAGAGAGAATCGTCGACGAACCCTAAATCACGGTTTGTTCTTGAGTTCCACGACCGTGGAATCTCAAGATCTGCCCGTAATTTCCCTTAAGTTTACGAGCCTGCTTTTACTTTAATCCAAAGTTAAAGATTTGCTTTAACTTAGTCTTGGCTTACCTTTTCTAGGTGGTAGTGAAGCCTCAACAACCTCTACCTCGATTATGAGTGTCACAACCTTAATCGGTTAAGTTAGTTTTGACCTTCGGATTATAAGTTTGGGTATTTGACATTAATTCTCACCTTTAGAACCTTTCTATATTGAAGCCTCAACAACCTGTATAGAGAGTGTCTTGTAGGTGAGTCATATAAGGTTTTTGGAACTTCACCGTACGATTACCTTACTTAGCATACCTTTGCATATCTCAACTCTATCTTTATATCATTAAGTATATCTTGAATCGATTGCCACAGCTGGATACCTGGATCTTTACGATTGTTGTTTTCCCCAATATATTGCAAAGCTCTTACATAAACTGCTTGATAATCTACTATTGAATTCGTACCCCCAAATCCCTGAGTTCGATACTCTGGAATACTTGCTAATCTACGCCGATCCGTACACTGCGGGTTCGCTTGCTTTTATTCTAGTTTTATAAATTTAAAGCTTATTTGCACGCACGCTAAGTGTCGAACATTTGAGCACCTCAATCGATATAAATTTTGACCTCTTTTGACCCATCCGGGATTAGGAGCATGTTAGTGTGTTGAGTGTGTGAAAAGCAAGTGTGGGGTGAAGATGTTGATGAAAGAATGTTATGAATGAAATGCTGAATTTGTTGTGACTTGCTCGGGGACGAGCAAACCTTAAGTATGGGGTATTTTTGATAACACGATTTATGACTTAGGTTTAGGTAATCATTTAGATAGTTTTTCACTCATTCATGCATGGTTTAGCACTAGTTCACGACGTTTGCACTCAATTCACGTATTTTGTCGAGATAGACGTCTACACGGACTTTTGCATTGCTTTGTAGATATTTTGGGAGATTTAGGAGCTTAATTGATACGTTTGAGAATCTTTCATCAAGATGACACACCCTCGGACTCATTGGGATGCAAGCTAGAGGCTAAGGAAGACCCATGGGACCTTGTTGGTGCAAGCCATGCACCAAATCGTGACTCAATGATCCAAAGCAAGCTGAGGCACCCAAACCACGGTCACTGGCACTTCCACGGCCGTGGAAATGGACCGTGGTTTTTGCCAGGCGGTTGTGACAGTTGTGTCACGATCTCATGGCCGACCCTTGCAAAGTTGTGTATAAAAAGTGGTCCTGCAAGGCTGAGAGGGGCACCAATTATCAGAATCAAAAAATCTACACTCTCCACCACACCCCGAACAAGAAGATTCTCTCAAGAAGAAGCTTGGAAGGGAGCTACCATTGAAGGAGGAGAAAAGCTCCATTGAAGAAGAAGAGAAGAGCACAACACCATTGTTAGCCTTTGATAGATTTTAGATTGAAGATCATCGGAATCGCTTTCTAGGGTTGTAAGAATCGATTAAACCTTCTTTTGAAGGGTTGTGAGTCTTTCTAATCTTACTTTCAGCTTGGTTTTACTTGCTTCACTTGTTCATCTCTTTCTCTTCAATATCTTGCAAATGAAAGCCATGATTTTATGTTTGATGATTTCGATTGTGAGGATGTATGTTATCGGCTAAATAGATGCGATTCTAGGGTAAGGAAAGGAGGGTCATGGCTAGGACTATGATAGGATGGACTCAGATTTGCCTTCGGATGATGCATTTACTTGAACAAAGCCTCTGTTGGAGTCCACGGTTTGTTCTTGCCAGTCCACGGCTGTGGAAGTGGTAGTACAGCCCGTGCTTTGTCTAATTTGTTTGATTTGATGAGTCTAAGTTCTAGAATGTTAGAATGTTGAAATCCTAGTGTTTGTTGAGTTAAATCTATCCTAGGGTGACCTAGTGTTAGCAACTAAGTGTTAGAAGAGACCTATCCGGTGATTCTTACTCTTAGATTTCAAAGGTGATAAGCTCTAGGTAGTGGTGAGCCTCATAAGCCGCCATTGGACTAAGTGTGCTAGGATAGTTGTTTAGGACTTACCCTTCCGAGACTTACCCGGTGAGGATAGGTTAGATACCTAGGTGACAATCCGGTTTGTGTAGAATTCCATTCCTTAGGCTCTTAGAGACTTACCCGGTGATGAGACCTTAGGAACGGACTAGTGGACCATGAGACCTACCCAGTGATTGATCCCAATCTAGAAACACTCACTCCCAACATATTATAGTTAATCCAAGGAATGATTAGATAGCTTGAGTCCTATGCCATAACCGGAATTTCCAACCCCTAGAATCCGTTTTTCTCTCTTTGATCTCGTATCTCGTGTTTAGCTTGTTTATTTGTGTTGATTTGTTAGCTTAGTTGATTGTTTATTTCGCATGATTTGTGATCCCTGATTGATCACCTAAAAACCCAACCAAAAACATTGAGATTTTCATTTCTTTATTTCTTTATCCTTACTTAGCCTAGATCTTCACTAAACTTAATCACTAATCGATTCAATCTCACCTCAGTCTTTGTGTTCGACCTCGGAATACTATCCCTACTACAAAACGTCCCGTACACTACGGGTTCGCTAGGAGTTAGGAGAAATATAACGAGTATAAATTTAAAGCTTTTGCGTGCACACTATTCCTAGACGTGACAAGAGCTTTCCTAAAAAACCTACTACCACTTTTGTCAAAGCCAAAGGAAGTATTCATATGCCTACTTGCTTTTACTGTTGTAAAAAGGGTCATGTTACATCTACATGTCCATATAGAAGAAATGATTCTTATATTATTAGAAACACCTATCCTTTATGTTTAAGGATACAGGTCAAACAAATCTGGGTTCCTAAAGGTACTAGACCACCAAACATGATCGAACTTGAATATGGACCAAAATATGCCATTTGGTCGACCCGGAAAGGTTGATGTTTGTTGTTTTGCAGGATATCACCAAGGTAAAGGAGCATAATAGATATTAGATAGTGGTTGCTCAAGACACATGAGTGGAAAAAACTCTTTATTCTCGGATTTAAAGAAGCAATCATCTGGAACTATTACGCTTGGTGATAAAGGAAAGTGTAACATTATTGGCATTGGTAAAATATGTTATAATTCATCTAACTTCATTGATGATGTATATTTGGTTGACGGTTTGAAGTATAATCTACTTAGCATCCCTCAAATATGTGATAAAGGCAACAAAGTATTGTTTGATTCAGAAAAATGTGTAGTTCAAGAAAAAAAGACGGGTGAAGTTGTGCTTACTGATCCTAGATGTAACAATGTTTATTCTATGAGTACTAACCAAGTTTCAAGAACTAATCTAAAATGTCTAAAGGCCTTGACTGATGATCCAAGGCTTTGGCATAGAAGACTTGGTCACGTAAGCATGCACACAATGCAGAAGCTACTTACAAAAGATTTGGTACGAGGTTTGCCAAACCTAAATTTCAAGGTAGATGAACTATGTAAGGCTTGTACACAATCTAGGTAAACAAACAAGAGGTTCATTCAAACCTAAGAAAGTTGTAAGTTCTTCTCGGCCCATTGAACTCTTACATATGGATCTTTGTGGACCTATGCATGTCAAATCTCCTAGAGACAAGCAGTATATCCTTGTCATTGTGGATGATTTCTCTCGTTTCACATGGATTTCTTTCCTACGAGAAAAATCTGAAGCATTATTTGAGTTTTCAAAATTATGTAAGGAGTTACAAACTTTGAAAAACCTACCAATCGTTTCTATAAGGAGTCATCATGGTAGAAAATTTGATCAACTAAAGTTTGATTTGTTTGTGCAAAATATGGTATTTCACATAATTTTTCAGCTCCTAGAACTCCTCAACAGAATGGAGTTGTGGAACGTAAGAACCGCACTCTTGAGGATATGTCTAGGACGATGTAATATCCGGAATTTTTTATCCTGTTTATTTCCGTAGCAAACCGGATTTCGATCCGTTGATCCCAATCCGTCTACTTAGTTAGACACAACATATTCAAAATTATCATTTTATGTAACTTCACTTCACATAAAATGATATGATTCTTATAGCAAACCCTAATCCCTCAAACCCTAATTTATAACATGACTTGTCTTTGACAAAGTCATGACGTCCTAGTGACGAGGTCGAGACGAGCCTAAGACAAGGTCAAGACGAGACCATGACGAGTTACTACGAGACCAAGACAACATCGTGACAAGGACATGCATGGGGTTGACAAGCTATGACACGTTTTTGATAAGCTGTGACAAGTCTGGACAACACAAGCCTTTCTCCTTGGCCCATTTGTTTCAGCCCACCCCGCTGCACTCTCTGGTTGGTGATCCAATTTCGGATTGTTGCCTGCACAGAGCTGCTCTTCCCTTGGTCCAAGATGCCCAGCTTCAGCCCAGAAAGAGGCCGGCCCAAGAAGATCGATCCAGACAACGCTGATGCACATCAACTGCAAACCGGATTCCACGCCTCAATCTGATCCTCCTCTTTCCTTCTTCAGAACGGTTACAGAAGCAACTCGTCTCCCTCCACGTTCACGTCCAGGTGCAAGCGGCATCTGCCTTTCCTTCCTAGCAAGATTCGGCCGGATATCTCGCTAATTACTCGCCTTCCTTCCCTTCTACACACGTACAACCCTCCAACGACGTGGAAACATACGCATTGGATCCGGAGCAGTGCACCTTACCTTCGGATGCTTCCCTTCTGCACAGCAAGTATATGAATCTGCAAGTCCCTTCCGGGTAGAAGTCACCGCAGTTTAGATCGGGTCCCTTCTTGTGGACAAGCAGCTACCTACCTCCGTTAGACAGACGACAACCTATAGCAAGGTGAGCCTAGCGGTCCTCTTCCCTTATCTATCTCCGACCACCCAGCCTTCTCACTCCCTTGTTGTCTACAGACCGACAAGAGGACATTGATGTACTTGTAACAGTCGTGAAGTGCGTAGGGCCAACTCTCTTACAATCTCTCTCGATTCTTTTGTGTTCAGCCGGGTAAGGACCTATTTGCACCTTCGGTTCCTTCTGTCATCTCCTTACTAGTTAAATTTTCATCTCACACCTTCCTTCTTGTGCTAGACTACTTCCCTATCGATGCAGCAGTGAGATAGGCTGCAGTCGCCCTTGGATCACCAATAAAACGAGCCAAGACTCACCCCAGTCCAGTAAGAGGTCAGCTCTCTCTTACTCATGTTTATGACATAGATGTAGTGAGTATATGTGCTTAGTGAACTCCATGGGACTAGAACCTAGGATGTGTGAGTTAGAGTATATAGACTAGTGTGTTCTGTGAGAGTCGAACTAGAGAACTCTAAGAAGGTTGGACTACTGTAAAACAAGAATGAGGAGCAATAGAAATACAAGTGAAATACCTTGTTTTAATTTCAGTTTTATAAGATGGAAATGGGCATAGTTGGAGACCAATGTTTAAGAGTTATATAGAAGATCCACCGTTGAATTTTCAATACATAATAGGTAGATATATGTAGTTTACCGTGTTAAAATTTGAGAAGAAATGAACGGTCAGATTAGAATTTATAAGCTCGCAAAGTGGAGTAGTGAAGTTAGTTTTCAACAATGAAAATTTTGGCTAAGTATAGGAAATGTGAGTGTTGTAATTTACTTTGGGAATTTTTATAGAAACGAAGGTTGAACAGTTTTGAGAAATTCTTGTTCCTAAGAATAGATGGAATATCATAGATGATCTAGAGAATAATTTCGGAATTTTTATAAGTTTATACGAATTTCATATTTGAAGCCGAAGTTGGACCTTAATGATCTTTCGGAAAATAGGAAAATGGGTAAAGTGCCAGTTTGTAACCAAACTCAGCTTTAGGAGTTAGAATATGACTTTGCAGTCTCAAATAAGAGTTTAGGCATGAATTGTGGAATTTTTGGAAGTTTTGGGACCAAGGGTAAAATAGTCATTTTACCATAAATTAGTATTGTAATCAGTTTTGTTCTAATAAGATCTTCTATCTTAGAAGTCTTAGACTTCTAATTACCTAGGAAGTGTGCTGATATACTTGCCTCCTTTGACAGACCACTGAATTCCTACTATTACAGATCGAATTGCAAATTCGAGAGTCAATATCTATTTCAGGTAAGTCCTTTGGGCTTACTTAGCTAGCTGTCAGATATGAGTGTGAATGATGATAGTGGTGTTTGAATGATGTGGGTACTAGTGCATTTTATAATAATCATCAGCCGACTTGCATATCTGGCCTAAGAGTAACGGACGGTAGCATTATGCTCAGTTAGCCCAAGGGCGTTGGGGGTTTCTTTCGGGACTAGTCCATACTTGGTTTGCGGGGACGCCACCAGCGGAGGTGTGCCAAACCATTACCAGTTGGATAAGGAACGGAGGCGAGAATCTTAATATTTCTCGTGCTACAACTGTTAAAATCGGATAAAGTGAATCACGTAAGTTATCAGATAATAACCGGATTGTGTGCCAACATGTTGAGTGTTTATTTTCTTCTTCTGTGTGTTTGTGCTATTTATCCTTATGCTTATTTTTGATTAGTTAGCTAACTGTTTATCATTGTTTAGACTTGCCACAGGTTAGAGTAGATGCCGAGTGATCCGGATGGTAGTGGACAACCGGGGTGTCGTACTCCGTAGGATGGGTGTAGTTTCTTTTTGGTCTTTCAGTTATGACTGTATTACTCTCAGTTTATGAGACTTTGTTGTTCCGGCTGTCAGTTTCTGGTCACATACATTGTTTTGTTAAAACCTACTTTATGATTTATGAATTTCCTTATATGTGCCTTGTTGTAAGATCTAGTAAAGTTGTTGTCAAACTAAGGTCAGGACCCACTGTGAGGTCCTAACCAGTAACTCCCCGAGTTGTCAAACTTGGGGTGTTACAGACGATGCTTCTAGAAAATAGTTTGCCAAAAAGTTTTTGGGGTGAAGTAGTAAACACTGCAAATTATATTTTGAATAGATGCTTAATTCGCCCTATTTTGAAAAATACTCCTTATGAACTCTTTAAAGGAAGAAAACCAAATATTTCATATTTCAAACCTTTTGGATGTACTTGCTTTGTTCATAACAATGGCAAAGATAACCTTGGAAAATTTTATGCACGTAGTGATGAAAAGCAATATTCATTGGATATGCTTCGAATAGCAAAGCCTATCGTGTCTATAACAAACGTACCAAAATTGTTGAGGAAAGTATCCATGTTATTTTTGATGGAAGAAATGATGGTACTTTGAGTCAGAGTTTTGCAGATCTAAATATGAATCAACGAGAAGATCACAATTTTCATGAAGATGAAGATCCTAAAGATCAAGAAAAGAATATGCAAGAAAAGATTCAAGATACCGAAGAAAACCCTCAAGACTTTAAATCACACCTTCAAGACCATGAAACTCAACTTCAAGGTCTTGAGATAGGATCCAAGGGCAATATATCAATGGTACCTGATTCTAGTCAAGCATATGAGGCTCAACCTTCAGGATCTGCTCTATCTTGCAAACGAAGAAAATTTCAACACTCTTCATACCATCCACAAGAGAATGTGATCTCAGATCCAAATGCTGGAGTTCAAACTTGATCTAAAGGGAATAATCTATGTTCTTTCTCCGCGTTCATGTCTCTTATCGAGACAAAGAATTATGTTCAAGCTCTTCAAGAACCCGATTGGATCATTGCCATACAAAACGAATTAAATGAGTTCGAGAGAAACAAGGTTTGGACTCTTACTTCAAGACCAAAACATCAATCTGTCATCGGCACAAAATGGGACTTTCGAAATAAGTTGGATACAAGTGGCAAAGTCATACTAAATAAAGCATGACTTGTAGCACAAGGCTATAATCAAGAAGAAGGTATTGATTATGATGAGACTTTTGCTCCGGTTGCCAGGTTAGAAGCCATACGTATGCTACTTGCATTAGCATCTTTTATGAGCATAAAACTTTTTCAAATGGATGTAAAATGTGCTTTTCTAAACGGCTTCTTGGAAGAAGAAGTCTACGTTGCTCAACCTCTTGGTTTTGAAAATGATGAATTTTCAGATCACGTTTTTAAATTGGACAAAGCTCTTTATGGTCTTAAGCAAGCTCCTCGAGCTTGGTATGAAAGATTGTCCATATATCTTATTGAAAACAAATTCAAAAGAGGTTTGATTGATAAAACTTTATTTATCAAAACCAGAGGCAATGATATATTAGTAGTACAAATCTATGTTGATGATATATGATTCAGTGCTACTAATGATTCCCTTTGCAAGGAATTTTCAGATACTATGTGCAAGGAATTTGAAATGAGCTTAATGGGTGAGCTAAATTTCTTTCTTGGACTTCAAGTTACACAAACAAAGAAAGAAAAATTTCTCAATCAAAGCAAGTATACTAAGGACTTGCATAAGAAGTACAAAATGGATCAATCTAAGGTCGCAAAGATTCCTATGAGTTCAACACTTTTGCTTGACCATGACAAGGATGGCAAAAGTGTAGTACAAAAGGAGTATCGAGGTATGATCGGTTCATTGTTGTATATAACTGCTAGTCGACCTAACATTATGTTTAGCGTGTGCATGTGTGCAAGATTTCAAGCTGATCCTAAAGAGTCACACTTGATAGCTGTGAAAAGAATTTTCGGTATCTCAATGGCACTAAGGATCTAGGGTTATGGTACGCACGTCAAAGCTCATTTCACCTTGTTGGCTATTCAGATGTAGACTTTGCAGGTTATAAGGTCGATATAAAAAGCACTTCTGGATGTTGCCAATTCTTAGGGTTATCCCTAATCAGCTGGTACTCCAAGAAGCAAAATTCCGTCGCCCTATCCACAGCCGAAGTTGTATATAGCTGTGGAAGCCTGTTGTGCACAAATTCTTTGGATTGATCAACAACTTCGTGATCTTGGCTTTGACTTGAAAGGTATTCCTATAAAATGTGATAATACTAGTGCTATCTCTATAACCAAAAATCATGTGCAGCATTCAAGGACTAAGCATATTAATGTAAGGCATCACTTCATACGTGATCATGTTGAGAAAGGTGATGTTTCGATCTTTTTTATATCTACTAACTTGCAGATTGCAGATATCTTTACCAAGCCTCTTCCTGAGGAACAATTTAATTTTATTAGATTGGAGCTTGGTATGTTGAACAAGGAAGCATTAATGTATGGAGAGTAAATCATTTTATTTGTTTCTACGTATGCAGCCCAATTACTGTTTTCAATGGCCTTGAAAGGCAATTCAAGGGTCTTGAAACACATTTCAAAGGGTAAATTAAAATACGGATCAATTAGGAATTCATATCTTTTAGATATGCAAATTCCTAAAAAAAATTTAAAGAGTTTTTCTTTAAAAGGGATTTCAAAAGGCTTTATTTTCATATTCAAAGAATTTTGAAAAGTGGTTACCAAAATTTATGGAAAGAATTTTAATCAACAATGATTCTTCCAAGATCTTGAATTTCTCAATATCTTAGTGATCTTACGTTGATGTGACTTCTTCCCTTTAATACCACTTCTCTTCTTTCTTTATCTCTTTCGCTTCATATTCTCTTTGCAAACTATGTGCTTTACTCTTTCAATTTTCACAAACCCACTTCATCTTTCTCTCAAAAATTTCTCATGGCATCCAAGAGATCTTCAGTTGATGAGGCAACATCATCGGCCCCCAAGCGACAGAGAGTGGTTCAGATCTCCTCCGACTCAGACTCTGACTCAAGCTCAGGGTCAGATTCAAGCTCCAGTGTTCCAGTTCATATCTATGACGCTGAAACTTTTGCCAAGACGGGCCTTCCCTCACACTGGTTTGGAAGTCGAACAGCCATCAAGAAATGGTTGACTGAGTTCGAAGAACGACATGAATGCATGTGTGAACTTGTCGATAGAGAACTCTTCACATGCTTTTCCTTACCAGGCTTGTAGTGCTTCAAGCAAGCTCTATCTGGATACTACTCTACCCAGGAAAATTCTCCTTCCCCAGATTAACCAAGTTGTTCTACATCAACTTAACCGTCCGAAGAGAAAGGGGAGAATGGATCTTGGACTCGGTTGTCAAAGGTAAGAAAATCACCATTACTACTGAGATTATTGCTGATATCTTTGGTCTTCCTCGCTATGATGTCTTTGATCATCCTACCCCTGCTAGAACCATTCAATTGGCCAAAGAATAATTTCTTCTACCCAATGCCTTACCACAACCCACTACTACTTGTCTAACCCTTGAAGCCAGAATTGTTTGTGCTATTTTGGTTAGATGTGTGGTACCAAGGATTAACAACAGAGATGTGGTGACAAATACATTACTTGCATTTGTGTATCATGTGTTGAATGGGCTAAAAGTTAATCTTCCATAAATTATTCTGTCTCATATGGTCAATGTGTTAAATTCTCCCAGTCATTATCACTTGCCATATGTAAATTTGCTTCCATAAATCTTTTAGCATTTTTCTATTGATTATTCTAATGAGGTAGAACATATTGTGTGTGGAGAATTGGATGAGAAATTCTTTGACAGTTTAGGGATTAAGAGAATAGAGGTTAACTATAGAACAATATGGGTTCTAAAGGAGCAACCAGCTTGGAATTATACCACGGTACAACATTTGGAAGTTGTAGAGAGAGAAATGGACTCTTAGAGAACCGATCTTGTATTCTTCCGATCAACAGTGACTGACCGGTTGGACGAAACACAAGATCTATTGGGTATTCTAAATCAAAAAATTAATCAAATGTTTCATGTCAATGCTATTTCTCTTATAGCTGCAAATAGCATCAAGCCCTTAACAAAAGAAGATGGACAAGCTACCACAAAGGATGTTGAACAGGTGATGACACAATGCCATAAGATTGTCAAAGACCATCCTATTCGCCAACCATCGTTTGAGGATTTAGACATTCTGAATAGTGAAGAATTTGGAGTAGTCAAGAAATATGATAAGAATTCAGATCAGAGGCGAACAGACCTTTCCCGCAAAGAACTTGACCTCGTACATGCTCAAAATCGTTGGAGAAAAATGTGTTTGAAGGAGCATTATGGGAAAGGGAGCTCATCCAGGTGGTATAAAGAATGAAGCTCTAAGGATGTCCATGATTGTCAAGGCCCTTGATTCTGATATCAAAGGCTTGTTTTTGAAAAACTTAATTATTTTTGTGGTTTTGTGGAAATACTCTTTTCTTTGGGTTGTAATGTTTTTAAACTCCCGTGCTTTAACTATTTTTATCCCTTGTTGAAAGAAAAAGGGGGAGAAATGAATGTGATCCGACATTCGATATTCTGCATTCTACATTTTAAGTTTTGATATTCATATATGTATCGCTAACCTTACAAATGCAGGCACGAAAACATTTGTGTTGTCTTCCATCAAGGGGGAGATTGAAACTCTACCTTGATTATAAAGTTATACAGGTGTTGATGATGGAAGACTTAAACACAAATGAAGTAGTTTGATATACTAACAAATGAATTGATTATATATCGAATTGCTTGGTTTGGTATGGTGGTTTGGATTAAATAAAGTGCATGTTTTGCAAGAGACTTCAAAGGACCTTGGAAGATCTTGAAAGACATGGAGTTTAGAGTGTTCAAACGACGAAGGTCTTGAAATGAATTCCAAGGGAACAAAGAAGTCAAAGTCGTCCGTTAAAAAAGATTTCAAATCACTAAGAAGATCTTCTACGAGAGATTTGCTCAAACAAGAAGATATGATCAAGTGAAAATCTCAACCAACCATTAAAGATCTTGCAAAGATCCTCAACCGAAAAGCACGAAGATTTTCTCCCCTTGAATTGAATATTGTTACAGCAAATATGAGAAGATCAAGGAGCGAGAGATCAACGTGTTCTAGGGAGATGAAGATCCACAACGTCTATCTCATCTCAACCAAGAAGAGATCTTCATGGAGAAGAAGAGTGATCTCCAAACGGTCATCTTTCCAACGGCTATAATACCTCTCCATAGAAGGTTATAAATGAAGATGGCGATTGAAGAAGAAGTACAGAAGCTCACACGGAAACATCAATAGTATTCAAGCGATCCAAAACATCTTCATTCGATCAAATAGTTTTTCTTTCTGTCTTTCTCTAAAAAGCTTTATCCCCTAGAGGGAGATAAAACTCGAGAGCTCCATTGGCATATCTAAAGAGTGTTATACTTGAATGTGTGTTACTCTGCGAAGTAACTAGGCTATTATAGCAAGGTGAAGAGTTGGAGCTAGATCGTAGCATTGGCTACAATGAGAGAATAAGGGGTTTTTTTTCTAGTTTGTATCTAGGACTCTTTGAAGCTGATAATAAATAGTTAGATCCTAAGGTTATACCCTGGGACGGAGAGTAGGCTATCTAGAGCCGAACTTCGTAAACATATCCTTGTGTCAATCTTTTACATTCCGCATTATATCTTGTTTTATTGTGACTAACTTTTTTTTGCATGAGTACAAAGTCAAGACCCTTGAAAGTTGTTTCAAAGACCTTGAAATCAAAGTTTCACAAAGAACTTAAATCGACATCAAGGCCCTTGAAACTGGTTTCAAGGCCTTGAGATTGGTTTTGCAAAAAGTTCTCATACTCTATTCAACCCCCCCCCCCCCTTCTAGAGTATATTTTATCCTTTTTTATTCACCTATCGGTTCTTCATCTCTCGATGCTAAAACTCAATGCCTTCATCACTATCACTATCATGTTCTTGCAATGCATTAAGGTGCGCATGATCATTTTCATATTCTTCTTCACTTTCATATTATCCAAGTTGATTTATAAATAATATCCTTTTATTAGGAAAATCTATCATATAGTGACCTCTACCTTGAAATTTAAAGAATACAATATCTCTTGAACGTAAAGTAGAGTTAGAAGTGCTCCCTTTATTATCCTTTGAAGGCCCATTCAGAGAGCAAGATTGTGACTGTTGGGGCGAGATTATTACGGTTTCCATGATCTCATCCCTTGCTTCCTCCCTTTGAATTTCTTCTCAACCTTGATGGATAAATCCAACAAATCAACCATATTAGTATAGCGATAAAAATCAATTTAATTAGTTAAAGATGGATGCAAAATTCTTAAAAACAAGTCATAATGGACTCCTCATCCTCTATAACATTGGCTTTCACCATCGTCATTTGCATGAATGTGTAGACTTATTCTACACTCATGGAATCTTGCGTGAGATTCTCCAATCGTTTTCTCACTTCCCTAGTGTAATGTTGAAGCACAAAGCTTTCTCTCATCAAGGCTTTCATTTGCTCTCAAGTGTTGATGTCCGGATCTAGCGTTCTTCTCCTTTCTTTGACAAGATGATCCCACCACACTAAGGCATATCCTTGGAACTCCAACGAATCAAGTTGGATCTTCCTTTGCTCACTAAAGTTATGACAAGATCAAATTTGTTCAGTTTTAGTCTCTCACTCCATGTAAACGTCCAAATCACACTTGCCTTCAAAACTTCAAATTTTGGCCTTCACTTGCCTCCATGTAAACGTCCGGATCAAGCGTTCTTATCCTTTCTTTGACAAGATGATCCCACCACACTAAGGCATATCCTTGGAACTTCAACGTAGCAAGTTGGATCTTCCTTTGCTTGATAAAGTTATGGCAAGATCAAATTTGTTCAGTTTTAGTTTCTCACTCCATGTAAACGTCCGGATCATACTTGCCTTCAAAACTTGGAATTTTGACCTTCACTTTGCCAATTGCATCATGCTCATGGGGAGGCCTATAAGGTTCCAAGTCAGGACCTCTCTTAGGACGATGGTTACTTCTAGGATAGTCTCTTCACATTCCTTCATCATCCTCTTCCTCGATTTCCTGAAATTCATTAACAAAATCCGGAATACTAAGTGTATGGAAATTATGATTCGGATATCTCATACATGGCCCTTGATGGGGTCTTGGAGGTGGTTCAGGGGCTAGACGAATGGGTGGATTGCGTGAACTTTCACCAACGCTAGTAGCAAATCTCGGCTGGACAAGGGCAAGATTTTGAGGCGATTTCTTCTCTAGAACGAGTTTCCAGTTTCTCCATCCATTCAGCCAATATTTAGACTATAGCCATTAGTTGTTTTAGCATGTCTATGGCCTCCGGACTTGAGGATTCACTTTTATGTGACTCTCGAGGGCTACCATGCTTAGACATCTACATAGATATGCAAAGTAACACTAAACTTGTAAAGTTAATGAAAATGAAGGTTCCTTGTTTTCTCTCGCACTCACACATTGTTGTGATATCGCAAGCCAGTTTGATGTAATTGCCTTGGATGGATTAATACTCCTTTAAAATCGATGACTAGCTTCAACTAGAAACTTCTTGGATGTCTCAAGTATTTGAATTGACTCGGAAGAAGGTTCTTGTGTTGAAAGTTAGTTAAGGTAAACCTGCTAGAGTTCTCTTCACACGTTTAACACAAACTGGAAAGAATATTGCAAGTAGACACAACTTAGAATGATAGAAAGTATAGATACTAACTAACACACCCAAAGAAATAGCCTCAATGTGTTTAGAGTAAAAAAGAGACACAAAATAAGCACACACGAGATTAAGAAGAGAGTTGTTACGTACCTCGAACTTATGCAATTAGAGAGAGATATCCGGGCAGGTTTAATCTCGATAGAAGGAATTTCGGTAGTAATTTCAGTTGAGATTTATGTCTCAGGGTCAAGATTGCTCAAAATATAGGGTTTTTGGCTATGAACTGAATCAAGGATGGTATGAAACTTCTTATTTGGATGTCCTATTGAGCTTGGCATTCTTGAATTTCTCAACTTCTGTCTCAAAAATTTTCAATAAATACACAATTGTAGGAAACCTCGACTTGAATCTCTGGCGAGATTTTTGACTGGGGCTGAGATTGTGATTCGTCGATTGTTGATGACAACCACTGAATATGTTTGAGGATATACTTTTTCCTTGTTGCTTCGATGATCCCTTCTTAGGTGGATCGCAACAACTCCCACTCAAAACGCTATTCCCAAACTTTAGGGGTAAGTTTGATTATATGAAACGGTGTTGAAAATATGGTAGGGAACTATTTAGGCTTTATTGTGGAGTTATGAGAAACAGGGTTTAGATGAGATATATGGTTGCAAGAGGTCGAAATATATACAAGATATGAAAAGATATTTGGTTAGGATTTGAAAGATATGATAAGATCTTACCTACTAGTTAAGATCTCAATAATAAGTTCACTTGTAAATCTCTTTCCTCCTTACTATGGCAGTTGGGTATAATTAGATTTGACTCAAATTTAATATGGATCTCGCTGGGATAGGGAGAAAATCACGAAACTTGTTTGCCAAGTAACATAAAAGTCTCAGGCTTGAACACACAATTGTGGGCGAAATTTCACTAGAGCTCAAGCGAGATTAAAGTTAAGGGTTTGGTTGGCTTGTGTTTGGGCTATGGGGTCTCTCTCTTCTCCTACAGACACAAGTCAACGCACGTTAAACTCAAATAATCTCGCAAAGAATGACAACAAAGAAAAGACTTGATTTTTATATGACTCAAAGAAAACTCAAAAAAAATCAAACCTTTGTCGTATAGTTGAGTTGAACTTCAATCGATAAGCTTTGATCCTAATTTGATATGGGGTTGATGCCGCAATTTTCTGATCTAGATTGAAGTCCACGAACTGACAACATAAGCAAATCTCGGTGCAAATCTCGGGTGAGAATTGTATGGTAAGGCTGAGATTTGTGGAACTCGAGCACAAAGAACGTGAGTTTGATGGAATGATAATGGAAATATAAGATGATGAATAATGCAATGAAGGTATGAAAAATATAGGAAGAAAAGACTTAATGTTAGACTTGCAAAGAACCTTGACCAATTGGATCAAAACTCTCAACAAAGAATTACCTTAATACTTCCTTCGTCAACCTTACACAAGCCTTCTAAATAAGACAAGCACAAGGAGGGACTAGTTTGACTAGTAGCACCAATCTTTAAGAATTTTAATACACACAAGACAACCTACAAGGACTCACAACTATTCAATCAAAGACTCTCTTTTTTATTGAATTGAAATGAATAAAATACAAACTTCATAAACAAAGTAGCGAGTATCTCACAATATTGTGGAAACAAAAATCAATCAAATCTACCTATGAATCTCGTCCTATAAGGTTATTTATACGAGAGATTCCTCTAGAATATAAATAAAGAAAATCCTAAAAGATAGGATCAAAACCAAAGATACCTTTAGAATGTTTAGAACTTTAAAGGTATTAAAAGAATAAAAATATTTAACAGCTAATAAGATCTCAAATGGATCTAATGGATCTCGATAGAAGCAAATCTCGGCTGAAATCTCAGGCAAGATTTGGTTCTTAGGGCCGAGATTTTGACTGGCTTCCTTAAATCTCGTTTTAGCCACATTTTTTGGTTCCTTGATCATCTTCACTCTTGTAGGGTCCGTCCATAGTGGACATCAATGTCACTAAAGAAGGCTTAGACACCAGTAGAGTCTCTTTAGTACATGCTGCCAATAAGCTAGTAACCTCTTCTTGGATGGACTGTGCTCTTGATTAAGTGATAGATCCTTCTATGTCATGACTTGAAGATGATGTAGCTTCCTTCTCCTTCAATGCCTTTGCTCTAGCTCTAGTGATTGGTCCTTGTATAATTGGTGTTGGGGATGATCCCTCATCACGTCCACTGATGGCTCATTCTCAGGTTCGGGCCTCACAACAATAGTGATTACATGTTTAGGATCTTTTGACCTTTGTTCGAACTTTTATTACATGTTTGTGATATTTTGACTTTTGTTGGAACTTTGTATGGATATTGAGTTTAATTCTAGTATTATTTAGGGACGTCCACGGGTCACGGATCACCCGTGACCCGGAGGGTCCGGGTTCCGCTGGGTAAAGTGTGCGGGTAAGGGTCGAGGGATCCTTACCCGCCGGGTCGACCCGGTAACAGTAACATTTTTTTGAAAAAAAAAATCCCAACGGCCAGCTTATTTTAAAAAAAACTATAATATTTAACCCAAAAACATTTCTATAAATACCTCAAACCCAATTCATTTCATCTCACGCCAATTCTCATACAATCATCTATTCACTCTCTCAATCTCTCCATAATTTCCAACTCTTACATTCAATTACTCTCCTAATCTCATATTCCCATTCTCTTATTTTGTTATTAATTATTCATTTTACAACTCTTACTACTACATTCAATTATTCAAACAAAAATGGCTAGCCGAGTAAGGCGTTCCGTTAGCGGTCCTTCATCCGGTGGAGGTGTTAGCCGAGGACGTCATTCCGTTAGCGGTCCTCCAACCGGTTCGGATATAAGGCGGGGCTTAAGTGGAGATCACGAGATCCGCGAGGAGGAGGATATCAACATGTAATCACCTCCTTTCCTCAACACCCAAGAATCCGAGATCCAATTCCCGAAGCCGGAGGATCCGTTGAACAACACTCAACTATCGGCGGCGGTCTTCCGATTTTGGTTCACAAAAGGTGCTCCCGATGCCAACGGGATTTACCATGCCAAATGCAATTTTTTTCGGCAGAATACAAGCACAAAAAGGGAAAAGGCTACGGGAACTACAAGAGGCATATTCGGAACAAGCATCCCGAAAAAATGGGATTGGCACGAGGGCAAACACAACTAACCGGGTATGCATCTACCTCTAACCAACCTCTAACCAACCTCCTTCTTTATTTACATATGATCATGCTTCGTCTATGGATGCATTTTCGGAAATGTTAGCCGTAGATTCTTTGGCGTTTACTTTTGCACAAAATGTTGGTTTTAATGATTGGATGCAAGATCATGCTCAACCCGCATATAAACCGATTTCTCGCCAATCCGCTAAAAGAAAAGTTATGCTTAAATATAAAATGCGTAAAGAATAATTGATTAAATATTTATGGAAAATGGTGATATTCAAGTTTCTATTTGTAGTGATATTTGGACCGACGGTTTTCAAAAAAAATCATATATGGGTACTACTTGTCATTTTGCTGATAAATTTTGAATTTTAAACAAAAGAGTTTTAGCATTACGAGTTTTCGACGAATAACACACCGTCCAAAATATTGCCCGTTTCATTGCAAATTTTTTGAAAGAATATAGATTACTTTCACGATTTTTTTCAATCGGTTTTGACAACGCCTCCGGTAACACGGCTTCCATTAGAGATTTAACCAATTATTTTAAGCCGACGATTGGAGGTAATTTTTTTCACATTAGGTGTGCCGCTCATATTTTAAACTTGTGTTTTCAAGAAGGTTTAGCATATGTTGGAGATTTAGTACAACCTATTCAAAAAATTCTGAATAAACTTTGGTCTAAAAAAAGTATACGTACTAAATGGTACGCATATTGTAAACAAAATGGCGTTTATCCTAAAAAATATCCAAAAGATGTTTGTACAAAATGGAACTCTACTTACAAAATGATTCCCGAATCATATGAATATTAAGATCTTTTAAGTGGTTTTGCCGCACAACATATTGACGGTGATTTTGTTTTCGGTGAATCTTGGGTTTTAGCAAGAGATGTAATGGAGGTTTTTAAATATTTTCATGATGCTATTAATACTTTTAGTTATGTTTATACACCAACTTCAAACATATTTTGTTATGTAGCAATTAATATTGCATTTGCACTTCAACAAAGTCTTTTAATTGATAATATTTCACAAGCTATTTATACAATGCGAAGTAAATGGTTAGATTATTATACAACTATTCCGGATGTTTTTCTTGTTGCGGTTGTGTTAGATCCTAGACGTAAAATGGATGGTTTAAAACAGGTTTTAGAAAGCTATTATGAATTTTTAGATTTACAACAACATCCCGATTGCCATGTTTCTACCATAATTGCTAGAGTTAGAAAATTATTTGATGAATTATTTGTTCAATATCGTGTTCCGATCAAGGTCAATCTTCTCAATCCTCTCCTCGTCCTTCAACTTCATCTAAATTTAAATCAATTGCTAGAGATTTGTTTAGCTAGAAAAGGGCAAAAACCACGTCGAGTTCCCATTCGGAACTCGACGAATATCTAACCATTTCTTTTGAGTTTGTCAATGAAGAAGAATAAGAGGATTTCAACATATTAGAATGGTGGAGCCGACCGGAGGGAATGAGGTTCCCTACCTTCTCAAGGATCGCGGCACAAATTCTCGCCGTTCCCGCCTCAACGGTAGTGGTTGAGCAAACATTTAGCCGGAGTGGAAAGGTGCTCGATTTGACGAGATCAAACATGTTGCCCGAGATGTTGGAGGCACAAGTCCTACTAGCCGGTTGAAGGAAAGCGGAAATGCGAACACAAAGAAACAACCTATCGGCGGAGGAAGGCAACGAAGATGACGACGAGTGACAACAAACGACATCGGATGTATCGACGAGAGAGTCCGACGACTAAGATAAGGGCCAATCGGGGATATAAACAACGGTAAGAGAACTACGTGGGCTTTTGATAGCATGTATTATAGTCTATATTTTGAGACTAGTTTGGACGTTTTATCTTCAATAATCTGTATGTATGGATGTATATTATGTGATTATATTGTTGTTTCATCTACCTTTACGGGAATCGAGGTCTACACCTAGTTTCGTTGTAATTGTAGGTAAAATGGCACGTTTTGGACTGAAATGGAGTTAAGGAGCTAAGGAGTCATTGGAGCTACATTCTGGAGCTTAAAGAAGAACTCAGGAAGCATGGAATTAATGAAGAAGATTTACTTTGGACCAGATTTGAGAGATTTCACATTCAATTGAGATTCACCTCGGTCAGCTACAATGTCACCTCGACCGAGGTGATCTTGAGGAGCGTCCCAGCCGAGGCGATTACCCTGCCGCCGGCGAGATCCATATTTTTGCCTGAGATCTTTTATTTTTGAATAGAAGATATCTTATATTTTTGGGTTGGATTTCTGGAAGGAAGATATTATTTTAGGGAGATCAATTTTAGAGATATGGATATATTTTATAGGAAATTATCTTTTTAAGATATTTTATCTTTGGAAGATAATTATCCTATGTAAAGAGTTGGATTTTCTACAATTCAGCCATCATCTTTTATCAATCTTTTGATCATCTTCTACACACCCGATTAGGGAGATTTCTAGAGTATTTTCTGAAGGTTCGAAGGAAGGATTGAAGGATTGAAGATCAAGGAAGGAAGGATTCATAGTTTGGAGTTAGCTTTAGAGGAAGTTTGTAAGACTTTCTTAGATTCCCTTTTGAGAGACGTTCCATCTCTTCAGAGAGACGAGGTCCAATAAAAACAGGGGACTTGCCTGACCCTGAGGGAACTTGATGGAAGGATGCCTCATGGCGAGGCACCACAGGGCACCACAGTTCTTTAATAGAACAGAATGAGTATGAGGCGCCGCAACTGCGTTAGTATGCGGAGTCGGGATGTTTACCTCGCATTTGGAGAAGGTCTCGAAGAGATCCTTGTCCTCAATGATTCTTCTCTCCTTTAGTGCCTCAGGAAAAGGAGCTGGAGGTTTCTCAGAGTACAGTGGTGGAAACTCAAGTCGGATGTAAGAATCCTGCTCAGCGGAACTCTCTGTCAAGTTTTCCGTAGGGGCTCTAGAGTGTAGGCGCAGGGGCGGCTCAAGGGATGTCACCGCAGGGGCGGGGACATCCAGCCGCAGGGGTGGCGTCTGCTCAGAACGTATAAGGAGAACTGTCCGACTCATGATTTCGAGTTAGTGGTGGTAGTTCAAGTTTAAAGATTTGAAGACAATACCTGTGTGATATTTCGTGTCAGAGTTTCACATATCATAGGAGGTTGAAGCATATTTTTTATGAAATAAAGGTTGAATAACTGCCAACGTCGATGGTTTGAGTTGATCAAGGACGCTGACCTTGAGATTTGTACCATTCTGGCAAGGAGAATGTGGTCACTGATGCCTTGAATAAGAAGATGCCTCGAGAGAAGGCGATTGTTGGAATTGTTGTACAATCTCGGTTTTAAAATGATCTAGCTTGGTTAGAGTTGGACCTACAACTACTAATAAGGACGTTAGTTTCATGTTTAGGTATTTTACCTGGTTTGTTGGATGAGGTCCAATAAAAACAGGGGACTTGCCTGACCCTGAGGGAACTTGATGGAAGGATGCCTCATGGCGAGGCACCACAGTTCTTTAATAGAACAGAATGAGTATGAGGCGCCGCAACTGCGTTAGTATAACCGCTTATGCAGAGTCGAGTGTAGAAGATTACAGTACACTCATAGTACACCTTCTTTAGTACATACATGTACGAATAAGAGGTACCACGAAGTAGTAAATCAGGTTAAAGTGTTACTAACCTCGAGATGATCTCATCCACTACCAATGTTGTAGTGGAAGTGAGAGGACTTTTATGTGGACTTGTGATGGGATTGAGACCCAGTAAGAGTTTTTGTGTTATCCAGATTATTAGTAATAGATTTACGAAGGTGACACGTTCCATCTCTTCAGAGAGACGTGGCCAGTGAATGAAGTAACAAAGGAGTACACTAGACAGATGGTGGGACTCCATAAGTGTACCGTGGACGATCGATTATGATTGTAATAGACGGTTTACTTTGAAGTTTTGATAGCAGATTCAAACTGCTTGGGGAACGCGTCCACATATCATGATTGAGTTTTACCTCAAATAGACGGTCAGTCTGAGAGAACCCTCCAGACCGTAGAGGACATGTTGTGAGCTTGTGGGATGGATTGGGAACAGGGACGATTTGTTTATCTCCCACTCGTTGAGTTCTTATACCACCACCGTTGGTATGCATCTATAGGGATGACCCCTATGAGGCGTTGTGTAGACATAGGTGTCATACACCTTTATGTTGGGAGGAGCCTAGCAGTACTAGTGGGATAGCGTCAAAACATATTCAGGATGATATGGCTCGAGTAACGCTGATCAGAGAGAGGATGTTGGCTGCACAAAGTTGCCAGAAGTTGTATGCAAATAGGAGGCATCGACCTCTAGAGTTCAGGGTAGGAGCTCATGTCTGGTTGAGAGTAACTCTGACGCGAGACGTCAGACGTTATGGCATAAAGGAGAAGTTGAGTCTCCGATATGTCAGTCCTTTCGAGATAGTGGATAGAGTTGGGAGAGCAGTGCACAGATTGGCTTTGCCACCGAAGTTAGAGGGTGTTCACCCTATGTTTCATGTGTCTCAGTTGAGGGAGTACATACCAGACCTGAGGCACATTGTGAGTTATGATGATCTAGTGGTTGAGCCGGACCACACTTTTGCAGAACAACCTTTTGCAGTTCTAGAAAGAGAGGTGTGAGACGCCTGCATTCGAAGGATATTACTATGATGAGGATACAGTGGTCGAGACGAGGACCGGATGAGGCTACCTGGGAGACAGAGGATAGTACTAGAGGAACTACCCAGAGTTCTATGCGGAGTTAGAGGCACCCGTAGGATCCACGAGTAGATCTTAGTGCCTTTTTGGTGAGTGCGTGTATGCTATGTGCTTATGTGATATGATGTGTTTCGTGCTAGCTTTGATATGTGCATCTGATCTGTTAGATCTTGTTTGCTAGCACGATATAGGTATAGCTGGAGATGGTTCTTTCCTCCATGATATTGTAATATGTTTAGGATTAGTTGGAGATGGTTCTTTCCTCCATGCTATTATTGATGGACATAGTGTGAGTGGAGACGGTTTTCCTCCACATAGTTGTGTTACGAGTACGATTGGCTGGAGACGGCTTTCCTCCATGCCTTGTGACGTGGTTAGTAGTTGGCTAGAGATGATTTTTCCTCTATGCCTTTGGATAGCGTTATGATCTTGTTGCTGGAGTTGGTGATTCCTCCATGCTGTTTTTTGAGGTTATAGAGTGTTATAGGTTGATACATTTGAACGGAGATGTGATACCTCCGATAGAGAGAGTGTCTATACCTCGGTGTATGGGTCCGAGAGGATTTGGAAATTGTTCAAGTTTCGGGACAAAACTTTTTCTTGAGGGGTGTGTGATGTAATAGCTAGGATTTCCGAATTCTAATTAATTTTGATTAACTTAATCAGTGATGGTAATTGACATATAACTCGCGAAGATTGCGTAAGTGTTGAGTATAAGTCCCACCGTTATGTTCCTGGTGTAATTTTGGGCTTATGGTGAAATTTTCACTTTTTCCCTCGGGTAATTATTTTTACCCTCCGGTATTATTCAGAGCATTTGGCAGCTCCAATTAATAAAAATGCAGTTGAGAGAAATGATCAGGACATCGGACATGTCCTAGATATGAAATAACATGGAAAGGCAAAATGGCCAAAAGAGTTGCTATTTCGTTTCTTAACGGCTAAGAAAGACGGCTAAGGAATAAACGTTTTCCGAGGCAATTGTGGAATAATTATCCCTACAATATTCAAGATTTATTGTTCCAATTTCGAGAAGTTTGGAGAAGGGGGTTCAACCCGCCATTGGATCGGTTAAAGGATAATTATCGACTTCGCTAAAGGATAATTATCGACTTCACTATAAATAGCAGAAAATCGTTTATTAATTCATTTCCTTTCCCGTTTCCTCGTAAAATCTCTAATTGCTCTCAAACTTCAAACTCATATCTACTCTCCGTTTCTAATCCGATTTCAATTCCGTTTGAGTTTCTGGATTTCTCTCTGCATTCTCTTCATATCGGTACCAAGTTTCTGCATTTCCGAGCAGATGAAGACCTGGTCGAGCATATATGTCACCAGGACAGTTCCGTCACTCAAGTTCCGGTGAATTTGATGTTGTACATGCGTAGCCTGCGTCGTTGTGATTCCGAATCTTCTTTCAGATCGTCAATCGGGTTTGTAACGAATAAGTTATGAATTTATTCGTTTTTCGTACTGCGATTTGGCCTAAATTGACCTTAGGCTTTTCAAAATGGATAATTAGAAATTCCATTATGATCATTATATTATTCTGGTGTTTATGGGTTGTTTGTTTGATGAAATCTGATGACAAGTGGGTTTAGAAATGGCCTGCGGGCAAAACATTATTCTGATGAAATTTAATTAATTAATTAAATTAGGATTAAATTTGAGATTGAGGAATACTTATTAGATGCATGCTAAGTGTCAGAATGAGTTGAGGATCATGATGATGTTATGGATATCAGTTATGGCTTTAAGGTTTAGTATGTATACGAGTATGATGAGATGTTATGTTGAGGATATGCCTTAGGCATTTATGAATTTGTTGAGGATTTGAGGTTTAGATTTGAGATATAGGTTGGTTGTGGTTAGTGAGACGAGTCTCCTAACCTTGGGGCAGCTGTGACGTGGTACAGGTTACGAGTATATCAGGTAAGTCCATAGGACTTACTTAGCGTACAGTTGTGGATTGTATGATTGTGATGGCTGTGTGTGTTCATATGATTGTGCATTTATAACCTAAACCGGACTAGGATGACCATTTATTACATTTATTTGGCCCAAGTGTATTATAACGGGCGGTAACCACCGGTCTCCGCCTGCTGGTTAGGAGGAGGTGCTTGGAAGCCAGTAACACATGGGGGACGAGTGACGATCACCCCCAATGCAAACCCCTGTGTTAACGGGGAAAGGGACGAGGTTCTGTAGGTTCCTCGTGTTACAAAAGAAGTTGAATTAGTAATGGAATAACGTAATGAAAGATAATAAATGAATGTGTGTGGCATTGCATGTATGAGATGTTGATGTGTGGTTGTGCTATTACCTTCATGCTTTTCATTGCTGTAGCTAACGGTTTTATACCGTGTTGTAGATGATCTGCAGGTTAGGAAGACTGTAGGGGTGAGTCAGATGGTGTGACCAGCCGAGGACTTCAGTACATTAGGATGCTTGGGATGGGATATCTTTTGTGGTTATGGTTTATGATGTTGTTTTGTACTCGGCTTTGAGTTTGTAAACTCTTTTGATGTATCATATATAACTTTTATCTATTTGGTTTTAATCTACCTGTGCCTTGTTGTAAGATCCAGTGAACTTGTTGTCAAGCTAGGGTCACGATCCATTGTGAGATCCTAGCCCAATGTAGCACTCCAAGTCCCGTGGATTTGGGGTGTTATAACGAAAAGTACGATCAGCCATTTCTTGTTGAAGTTGTTGTTGTCTACGTCGCCGGATGTGTGTCCTCTCAATTTCTGGATCAAAGGGAACAAAGTCGGAGTTAGTAGCACGGGTTTGAACCATAAAAACGGTCCAAACCAATAATCAATACAAAAAATGAAATAAAAATAAAATTATACTCCCCGGCAACGACGCCAAATTTTGACAAGGATATTTTCCAAGGTCGTTTTTATCTTATCAAAATAAATCCCGACTTAACACTAGAACAAGTATAGAGATTAAGTAAGGGTCGAACCCAAGAGAGTTAGGTGATATTTTTATTTTATTCAATTATTGATTATCGAATAAAGTAACAAAGGGGGGGTTTGGGATGAATTGATGCACACAAAACTAGAGAACAAGTAATAAAATGAATATGATGATGATGAGTAAATCTACACTAGGTTGATTCTTAGCATGCTATTACTACTTTGGTGCGTTCCTTTTTACAAGTTTAAAGTAATGTTCCCGTCTTGGTATGTATGTGTTGAGCCAACCGGCATCAACACAACTTAACAAGTTAGTGTTCCGTAAACCTACAAGAACAAGTCACAAGTTAGCTTTCAAACAAAGACTAAGGGATATAAAGAGAAGATTAAAACCATTAAACTAATCTTTATATATGTGTTTCTTTTCCTTTAAGCAATTACAACCCGTTATTACTTGAAGGTTACTACTAGATTAAAGACCCGAACCCGGAATCTTTTAATCCTAGTTCTTTGCATGTACTTTAGAACCTAAGGTGATCAATCTTAAGTGAAAATAAAACATGCAATTTAGACAAATAAAGATCCAGAAACACAAAGCATTACTGAATAAAACTTATATTAGAAAAGTACTTACAACCAAAGTAATAAAGCAGCTTCAAATTAACCCAATGTAGCAAGGAAACTAGAAGCTCATTACAAAGGAAGCAAGAGAGAATAAAAATGGGAAAATGATGGATGATTCTAACAATCAGCCATGGGTCTATTTATACTACAAATGGCACTAAATGGGAGTAAATGGCCGGCCAAAACAGCTACCTTTAATGCCATAAAGGTGGTGCAAATAGCCGGAGTAAAGTCTCTGTCGTTGAACCGCAGGGGCGGCCTTCAAGACTGCAGGGGCGGTTTAGGCAGAAACGCTTGAAGTTCTTCGTGGCCGCAGGGGCGGATCTTTAATGTTCTTCAAACGCCTGACTCTTCATCTTTCTGTCGCTTCAGATGCCGAGCCGCAGGGGCGGCCCAGTGTCAACGCAGGGGCGGTGACACTGACTCTTTGGCTCCACGGCTCCGCAGGGTGAGACACAGGCTAAGGCGTAGAGGCGCTGGCTTCGCTTCTTTAGGGCAAGTCACCGCAGGGGCGCCAAGGAGTGGCGCAGGGGTGGCGACAGTCTTCGTTCTTGGCGTTGGCGAAGGCGCAGGCTGAGCTCCGGAATGTGGTGTCACCCGCAGGGGCGGTGACACTGCTCTGCGGGGGCGGTGAGGCAACAGAAGCTTTGCTTCGTGAATGGTCTTCAACTCCCAAGTGCTTATAACTCCTCTTTTATCTTCTTTTAGTCTTCTTCTTCTGGACCAAGGAGTTAGTAGCATAAAACGACACTATTGTGCTAAAAAGACTCTAAAAACTAACCTTTATGATAGTGATTTCATCACCTATCACATATTATCTAGTAATCTTCATCCGAGAATCCCAAAACCAAGGAAATGACTCTATATCCGCAATGACCGTCTCCTTTAACTTCCTTCACCCCTAACACATATGGCTCCATGAACTTCTGGAATTCCCCTTCTTTATAATGAGATTCTCCATCATCTGGTGTAGCCTCCACATCCACTAGTTATTTCCCTTCACGACGTAACCGACTAGTTGGAATCAACTCCTCGGGTGTAGCTTCTATATCCATTGCTATCTTCCCTTTTAAACCTCGGGGACGTTCAGGACCACATCTAGCTGAATGCTTAAATGAACTAGGCTCTCTTCTTGTTGATCAGGGTCGGCAGTTTTCCCTTCACCTTGACTTTTTCTATCAGCTCCTTCATCGTCCTAATCCTCGGGTTCTTGATATCCTCGAAGCAAGATGTCATATTTTCTATCTTATATGGGGTGAGTGTGTTTGAGTCCATTCTTTCTCTGAACTTGTTCAGCGATACTAGGCTCGGGTTCATGGGATCATCATCATTATCAATATCATCATCTAAAAAATTAACTGGAATCCAATGAACTTGCTTCCCAAATGGGTGTATTTGCTTCAATGTTATATGTCTACGAGCCTATATTGCTATCATAAAGTCATGTACACATGGCACTCCGTGAACCTCCCTCCAATAACTATCCCAACAAACACCATCACCCCTTGTCCTTCTGCCTTGATGTAGTTATCCCACAAGAGCGTGATACACTCGTTTATGACGTAGTCCCAAAGATCGAATATCGGTATACACACCCTCCCATGGAATCCTCTCACGTGACATCTCTAAAAAAAAGCTTGTAACTTATGGATTTTATCTGTGTCCATCAAATGTATGATTTCACACACCAACCGAAATTCTCCAACATTCGAATCAATAGTTTGATTCAATTACTTGTGTGCGGACTCACATCTACAAAAGTAATAACCCAATTACAAAACGAACAAACTTTGAACATTTGAGAAGCAAAGGGACATAAATAAACTTTCTTAGGCATTTTTTGTCTTTGTGCCCAAATGATGATAAGTCACACCAAGCGCGATGATTGCCTCCTTGTATGGGGTGAGCCAAGTCGTCTCAAGGTAGTTCATTAACTTCGGATATGGAGGTCAATATTTCAACATTTCCATCAAACGTCGTTGAAAGCTTTCATCGGATCTCGACTCGAACAAGGCATGTCATTAGGATATGAAGACAACTTGTAATTCCTTAGAGCGTAAAATGACAATCGCTTTATTTACATTGTTGCACTTTATACGGAATGTGTAGACAATATGTTTCACCTCAGGAAATACTACCCTTAGGGCGCTTAAAAGACCTAGCTCTCGATCGGTGGCAATCAACTCTAGGATTTTTCCGTAGCACAAATAACGGACCCCCTCAAAGCCCACTCGTACTGATTTCAATTCTCGTGTTCCATGAGTACAAAAGCAATTGCAAATGTCTTCTTTATGCTTGTGATGTCGACAACTTCCAACAATGGCATATTATATCTACAAGTAAAACAAACGAAGGATTAAGTAAAAGTTATGTATGAGAAGTTGTTGAGTTTATGAAACAAAGTAAAAACAAGCAAAATACTTACTTATTGGTCTTATATGTCGAGTCCATCCCAATATCATATGGAAACATGTTGAGCAAATGCCTTGAATCGGGATGTCAGATAAAGAAATCAACCACCTCATCGGAGTCCGGACATCTCCTTGTGTGCACATAGTATCCATGTTCCGTCAACATATGAAATGCTTGTTGTAATGACCCGTTTCCTTCGGTTTGATTCATCATAATCTTCAAACCGGTATCGTAAACTTTCCGGATAGTTGTGACATTCTTGGGATCCTCTAATTGAACGGATTTCAAAATATGCCTCGGTTTTGACCTAGAACACAACTAACGCTCCACCTTTCGGGTTTGCGTGGGAATCAAATGTTCGGCATATGTATGACCCCTTAGCACCAAGGAAATTATATGGTTGGGACACCACATCAAACCTTCATTGTCCATTTTTCTTCTTCAAGTTGTGCCCTCAAGTTGAAACTTGAACATACACTTCTTCAAAAAAAATTTTCGGTTAGAACTTGGAACATGATCGGGATCAACATCTTTCTCCTTTATAGGTCATGTGTGTCTATCACATATCAATTGTAAGATAAGAAACCCCCGTTATCCAACCATGATTTTGTATGACCAATATCATATTCATTGAGTTTGCCACATATCGAGTCCAACCCAATAAGTTTTCTAGATCCAAAAAATATCCACGGATTTGGACGAAAAATCGGTATTGGTCGCACTAGAATATTCCATAAGATCCAAGCTAAATTAAAAAAATTTATTAATTCTAAAATTCCGCTTTTATATTCTTTAAATCACTAAAACTAATTACAGTTAAATCAGGTATAATTTCAACAATTGTGGTTCTCGATTCTAACACATCTAAAACTAGTTTCACAATTTCGACTCTCTGTTATAATATGTCCAAAACTAATTCACTAATCTCGGTTCTATTCTAAAATGTCTAAAACTAATTCAACAATTTCGGCTCTCTATTCTAGGCTTTTGTTCAGGTACGGTTCAATTAATGCGGTACGGCCGTACGGCTGCCTGTACGGCCGACACGTGTCCCAATTTTTTTTTTTTCCTGAAACGATTTTTTTTTCAGAAACGAATGAAAATTTGTTTGAACTACCATGTTATAATTAATGCACTATTCTCCTATAAACTTTGAACTATTCTCATATAATCCATGAACTATTACTTTTTAATATATTTTATCAAATTATTCATAAATTAATCGTTTATATGTTATGAACTATTCAATTGTAATTCATGAACTATCATTTTATAAGTTATGCACTATCCTTTATAAATTTTGCACTTTGAACTGTTCTATTATAATTCATGAACTATCTCATAATAAGTTTTGAACTATTACTTTCACTCCTTTATAAATTTTGCACTTTGAACTATTTTATTATAATTCATGAACTATTCTATTATAATTCATGAACTATCCCATAATAAGTTTTGAACTATTACTTTCACTCCTTTTTTAATTTTGCACTATGAACTATTCTATTATAATTCATGAACTATCATTTTATAAGTTATGAACTATTCCTCAATAAATTTTGAAATATTACTTTCACTCGTTTCTGGGGAAAAAAAATCGGGACATGTGTCGGCCATACGGGCGGCCACACGGCCGTACCGGAATAATGTGCCTTACCTGAACAACACTCCTCTATTCTAACATGTCTAAAACTAATTCAATAATTTTGGTTCTCTATTCTAAAACTAATTCACCAATTTTGGTTATTTATTCTAACATTTCTAAAATTAATTAAATGTAAATAAAGTATAAATTGTACACTTCGATATATGCAAGAAGTTCTTCGGATCATAATATTTATTTACATCGAACAACATATTTGTGCTTTCACCATCAAATTCTACACCGGGTCTTCGAAAAATGACGACATTTGTACGAGCTTTTACGAATTTTATAAACGATTAGTGATTTCAGATGTGAAAAGTGATATGTTTTGACATGTATATATAGATATAACCTTGGATAGTTTTTTTACTAAAAATAATAACCATGAGCGAGTTTCGGATATCAAAGCCTAAGTTGAAGCTTTAACTGGGATTCACAACGGCTACATTTTCAAACGAAGCGCGGCTCTCCTTGGACATATGCGGAGTGTGCATGTCCACCCTGCATGTGCTCCAAAAGAGACGTGCATGTCGTATGGGCATTTGTAGTGTAGTTGTCCATTCATTTAGTAAGCCTGCAGTGAAAATCGAGATTGTTACTCGTACCACCTCAAACATGTTATTTATACCCTGACTACGCGTACGTAATGCGTAGCCGTAGCAACAAACTCATTTCGTTCAAAAATAAAAGAAAATGGCTACGACTACGCTTTGAAGAAGCGTAGTCATACTACGCATACGCCATACGTAGTCGTAGAGCGTATGTGTAGTAGCTCTAACATACATTTGGTTCGAAAAATTAAGAAAAACTTACTACGCCTACACACGTAGGCGTAATAAGGTAAAAAATATATATAATAATAATATTATTATATATTTTTTTATCATGACTAAGTGGTACGAATATCACTAACCTGAAAATGGAGAGTTAAATGTAAGAGTCACTTTGTTGTGGGTCGGAACACAGGTTATGTATTTGCAGGATTTTAGTCTTTTTCTTATAAAAAAAATGACAACCGTACAGCTGTGAGCTGGCATGTGGTGTTCCTGGAAGTCCCATACCCACACGTCTGCGGCTTTCGTGTCGGTGGCATTGATTGCAACTTGACTGATTGCAATTTACAGATCGGTTGCACCTTCCTTACTTCAAACCTTCCTTGTTTTGTTTCACACTCGGTTTCCCAATCGACTACTCACTCATACTAGCTCCTTTTGCTCTTCTGCAGATCCCCGATTTTGGAAACCCTAGCTACTAATCTTTTCTGAATTTTGATCCTAAAATTCATAAGTTAAGTGCTGAATTCTTCCAATATGTAAGCGCTATTCTGGGGGTTAATTGAAGCGGGGTCCGATGATGGGTGGTTCTACTTATTGCCACTACATTCCAGTGAAGCCAAGGGTTCCGATGAGGGTCTGGCTAGGGTCACAAACATCAATGGTACTCCTCGTGGGTGGAAATCACACCTCCTCCAGGTTTTGCACCCGCTAGTCTCTTCTCCCTTCTCGTTGTCGAGTTTTTCCTCTCTCCTCCTCTGCATAATTTGCAAACACAATCTAAGAATTTGATCTTCCTCGACTCAGCTCAATTGCTAGGGTTTGTATTTGGGAATTTGGGATTTTTAATCTCTCGCTATGGGAGCGAGAAATCTGATGGCCTACGAAAAGGCCGTGAGATGGCAGATCCTTAATGGATCTCTGGCCAGGCGTCTGATTATTCGTGGATTAATGTTCGGTATCGCCCTTGCATTCTTACCATTGATCCAGTTTATCTGCAATTTCGATGCGTTGAAGGTCTATCCTGCTGGATTTGATGAATGTAGATCCGATTTTGCCAATTTGTACCCGAATTCTTTCATAGATCGGGTCCTTAAACCTGTTACTCCAAACGCATTCCCACGTATGGGTTATTCTCGATGCAAAGAAAGTGTTAACTTGACCGTTGACGTGGTCAGAGAGCTCCTGGATCGTCACTTGCTGAATTATGGCTCGAGAGCTCTGTGCCTGGGCCCAGATTCCAGCTCAGCTGTTTCAACATTGCGTGAGCTGGGGTTTGCCCACGTTGATTGGGTCTATAAGCGCTCATTCTTTGCAAGAAAGGAGAAAGAAGCTGTAAATCAGCTAAATTACAAGGATAAATCTTTCGACTTTCTAATTGCAAGAGATTTGGACAAGGTATCGATTCCCGCGCTCATTGTGAGTGAGATGGAACGGGTTCTCAAACCCGGTGGTATAGGGGCTGTGATATTGTCCAGTGATGCTTCTTCTGCTCCTACTAGTTTGATCAGATCCGTCATGCCAGTTTCCACTTATCTTAAGGGTTCTACTGTGGTTCATGTGGCCAATTTGAATAACAAGAACACCTTGGTTGCATTCAAGAAGAATTTCAATCATATTAACTTGCTGGTTGAGCAGCGGCTCCCAGCAGACTGCCCGTCTTTGAGGCGCAGCAAGCCTTATGTTGATCAGATGGAGCCACTTGTTGAAGCAAAACCAGTAGATAAAAAAGGAACAAGAATTGCTTATCTGCCTGATTTTCTTTCTATTACTTCAAGATCCGGAGTTCAGTTGGTTTATGTTGACATGGGGAAAAGGGAAGTTGCAAACTTCAGCCACAACAACTGGTTCCTTCCCTCTTATCCTATTGACTCGAGAGCTTTCAATGTGTATATTGTTGATCACAATGCTTTAGTACTGTCTTCCCATGTCCAAACAGCGGGTGTGAACTTCATTTACCACCCAGGTTTGTCGGAGACTATGGATTACAATTCTGATACTACCATTGATGAAGATATGTATGAAATTCCCGCGGATGATGAGGAATTTGATTTCCTTGCCTGGTTCAAGGAAACTGTTGCGTATTCAGATCTTGTGGTGTTGAAAATGAGTGCAGGGAAAGCTCACATGAAGTTTCTGTCCGATCTGTTTGAGAGCGGCACCATTTGCTCTGTGGATGAGTTGTTTCTGGAGTGCTCAGACTCGGACCTTGCTGATGGAAACCGAGAATCTATGTTTGGTGGAACTTGCATGGATCTCTTCAAGAAGCTCCGAAGTACTGGCCTGTTCGTACACCAGTGGTGGTCTAACTGAATCTCAGTTGGTCCTTTACGGACTTGTTATTACTCCCTCTTCTAGTATGTGGAGGCACTTATGTTGTAATAAACACCGTTTGTGTCGGCCTAACCTTACATGGTTAAGGACATAGACAGGATGAGACACTGCTTTTGTGATAAGCACGGTTCATGTCGGCTTAGCCTTACATGGTGAAGGACATGAACAGGGTGAGACGCTGCTTTTGTAATAAACATGGTTTGTGTCGTCTTAGCCTTACATGGTTAAGGACATGAGCAGAGTAGCTCTCGTTTCTTTGTACGAAAAGTTTTAACTTAATAAAGTGTTGTGTATTTGTGTGATTGTGTTTCTTTTGTGAAATTTTTGTATTTTTCTATCCAGCATTTGTTGCTTACTGGCAAAATTCATGGGTATAAGGATTGAAACTTGTTGTTCATATCCCAACTACGGCTATAGCAACAAGCTCATTTCGTTCGAAAAATAAAGGAAAATGGCTACGAGTACGCATGACGTATTCATAATAAAGGAAAATGGCTACGAGTACGCATGACGTATTCATAAAGGTGTCAAACGGGGCCAACGGGTTATGTTCGGGTCGGTCATAACAAGCTCGGGTTGAAACGGGTCGGGTAAAAAAAAAAAAAAAGCTTGGTTGATAACCGGATTGGTTCGGGTCGGTTTGGGCCGGGTATCGATGATTCGGGTTATAATGGGGTATCGGGTAGCCTCGGTTCTCGGGTCATAACGGGTCGGTTTAGCTCGGTTCTTGATAGCGGTGTCAAACAGGGTCAACGGGTCAGTTCTGGTCGGTCACAACAAGCTCGGGTTCAAACGGGTTGGTTCAAAACAATCTCTCTTTTTAGCGGTTTGTTTCGGGTCGGGTCGGTTTGGATCGGGTATCAATAGTTCGGGTTCAAATGAATTTGGGTCAAAACAATCTCTCTTTTTAACGGTTTGTTTTGGGTCAAGTCGGTTTAAATTGGGTATCAATTTAGGTTAATACCGGTTTGGATCGTGTATCGATTAATTTGATTATGGTCAATAACCGGCATATCGTTAATATAATTTCATAATAATCAACTATTACTTTTATAAACTAGTGGAAACACAATATATATATATATATATATATATTATTTAATACTTTATTTGAAAGTAACATTTTATTCGAATGTAACTATTTATCACTTTTTTCCAAATCGGATAATAATCCGTGGATATTTGGTTGATATGTTTTATCCAAATTATAAAATATTGTATTTGAAAACGATTCTAGTCAGATCGGATAATTATCCGCGAATATTTGGGTGATTTGTTTGATCGGAATGATTTTAGCGTGATCCGTTTGATTGAACATGACTTTAACCGGATCTGGATATCCAAATGATCCATTTGATCCGTATATCTAATGTGACTTATCCATTTGATCCATATACCTAATGTGACAAATCCATTTCATCCATATATGTTTTTTTTCCCTATTTTCTTTGTTATAAAAAGAACAATAAAATATATCACAGTCAATTAGTCACATAATTTAACTCAAATGAAATTGAAAACTGTATAATTATTATTTTTTTTTAGAGAAAACTTATTTTTAACACTTTAAGACATCTTTTCTCCAACAAGATAAAAAAAAGTTAATACTTCAAAAAAGTCATCATATATACTTATACAATTATACTAAGTATTATGTATAATATATATATATATATATATATATATATATATATATATATTTTAATACTTGTTTATGAAATCAAAAATTAAAGTTAGAAAATAATTCTAATAAGTAATTAGTAAGCCGTAATTTAAAATCAAAATTTATTTCAATGAGTTAAAAACATTGTTACCTTACATTTATCGTGTCGGAGTTGTAGAATGTCATTATAAACTTATAGTTATAGTATGGAATATGTAATATGTATTTATGTATATACAGACAATATAATGAATAAAAAAATATCTTTAAAATTCCGATTCTTAAAAATTATAGTATGGATTATGTTTTTACACTAGTACAAATATAGGGGTACACCTCGCTTAAAGTGGAGCGCTTTTTTAGAACCGTTGTCATATGAAAATTCGGACCTCGGTTTTAATCAAAAGTGTGGTAAAACAAAAACCGGACCCGGTTTTTACTGAAACCGTAGTCATATGAAAATTCGGACCCCGGTTTTAAGGAAAAAGCATGGTAAAACATACATTCGAACCACGGTTTATACTAAAACCGTAGTTAGAATTTTTTTTTTTTAAATGAACAGGTCCTCGTTTTTATTAGAGAACCGTGGTGGTGAGATTTGTTATTATTTAAAGATAAATAAATAAATAAATTAGTGAAGGGGTTAAAGGACTGCACTATTCGCCCCCTTTTTCTTTGCAAACTGATCGTTCTCTAGCTCCTTTCCTTCGATTCCTTTCCAAACCCTAATCACAAATCTCAAATCTCACCTCGGTAACAAATCTCTAGCTCCTTTCCTTCGTTCTATTCGTTTCCACTTCAAGAATCGACACCTCCTTGTTGCACTCTTTTGGAAGCCTGTCCATCTCCTTGTTCGTCGGTTGTGCTGCCTTTCGATTCCTCCTCAATTCCATTTGAGCGATTTCGTCTTTCAAGGTACGTCTGCTACTATTAAGCCCTAATTTCTTTTTTTTTCTTCATTTGATTTTAAGCTTCGTTTATATATGTTTGTTTTGATTTTTCATTAGGTTTTCTTTCAATTTTAGGGTTGAATTTTAGTGTTCTTAGTGTTGATAAGAAGAAAACATTAGCTGTTCTTTGTCTTTCAAGGTCTGCCGGATTGCTCTCATCTTCATTGTTGTTGTTATGCTTCTTCTGGCTTTCGTTGGATTATGTTAGTTTTGATTTCTGATGCTTTTTCATACGTTTTTTTTTCTTCGGTTGACTGAGACTCTTTATAACCTCATTCCTTGTGCAAACGTGAGTATGCTTTTGCTCTTTCACAGCTTCTCGCTAGTCAGTTCATCTAGTCTGTGTTTAAACTTAAACGTTATTAGTGGGTTTAAGGGCTAAGTTTACAATCATCTCGTGTATCTAAACCAATTGATTAGCAACATGTTGCTCTTGTTTTGCTCGTTATCTCAATAACAAGCAATTTACATTAGTGTGAAGAAGAGGTTATATAGAGAAAATTTGTATACATGTCATATTGGATTCTGAATGGTGGTCTAGAAAGGACTTGTGTGGAATAAAAAGCGAGCTTCCTTTTTTTTGACTTGTATGTACTAAGTTTGAGTGTTTCATAATCATATGCTTGCCGATAATCTGAATATGTTGGAAGCTCTTTTCAAATGGCCTGAAGAAGCACTTTTGACATTCTTAGTGTGGTGGCAGATACCTGCGTTGCAATGGACGAGTCGGTCCAACACCCGATTGACCACACAGCCTTGGACGACATTCTTCCATGTCTCGACAATGCCACTGCATAAGGACATGGAAGAATGTCAAAAAAAAATAAACAAAATATATAGTACCTCATCATCCTCATTTAAATCATTGTCATCTTCTTCGTCACTATCCTCAGGTTTGTCTGCCTTCTTAGCAACAGCAACAACAACAGACTTGTCTTTCTTAATTTCAACAAAGTCGGCCTAAACAACTCAAGAAAAATCAAAAAAGAGTAAACTAATGATACCATTCGATACTAATGCATTGAACCCTCTATATCTATCAAAAATAAGTGGGTGACTTCATCTATATCTATCAAATTAGGACATGATACATCTGATTGTTGATTCAGCTTGCTGGCGCAATGGTAATGTAGTATCGGTTTTATTCCGTATAAGTTCTCCCGTTGACATATATTCAACCTACATTAATGAATATTTGATGAGTATTTCAGATTAATAAGGTGTACCTAAATTTAACTAGTGTAAAATATCCCCACCAAGATAATTCTACTCTACAATTGAACTATAAGGTCATCAAATCAAGATAAACTAGACCATCATCCAATATAATCTTTCATGATTGTTAATATGAAATGCCTGCAAGTCAGGTTACATTTCTTATTGAAGCTGGGGGCTAGACATATTATCGCTTTATCAAGCTGATTGAGAGAGCAAAAAAAAAACAGTACAAACAGTGCTAAATATTGATCTTACCTCATATCAGCACAACATCACGCAGCTCACCCTGGTGCGTGACGAGACATGGAAGAATGTCTTGGACGACATTCTTCCATGTCGGGTGTTGGACCGACTGCACAAGGACATGGAAGAATGTCCTTGCAGGCATTTACATTAGTGTGAAGAATGTCGACTCCTAGGTGGTGTCAGTTATGTTGAACTCTTCCTAAAAATAGGTTTTCTTGCATTAAATAATTTTGCAACCCAACCATTACATATTAAGATATGGGGATAGTCTTAGATCTTGATTATAGATGGTTTTTTTCTTTGCCAAGATTTTTTTTTAAAAAGTAGGTAGAAATGAAATTTTGTATCTGTTTTTCATAACACAATGTTTAGAGCTTCAGTTGAAATATTTCTCATTGCCACCACAGGAAATGGGAGAAGGAGATGACTTAGAGGAAGACAACTTAGTGAAATAGACATTTGACTTTGTTTACTCTTTTGAACTTTCTTGTAATGTTGGTGTAATTGAGATGCTAGTAAATTAGAATGTGATTGAACTAGAAATTTTTTATTTCATATATAAAAATATATATTTTATATTTTTAAAATTTATTCTAGAGGTGCTTTGTTTGAAAACGGTAATATTTTCTTGTGAAAAATTGTGAATTGACAAAGGGGCTGAACTTTACATGTGCTAGATGGCCGGTTTTTATTATTTTTTGAAAAAAAAAAAGAATTAAGACCACATTTCTAAACAAGAAACTTGGTGTTTTTTTTTAAAAAAAAAAATGGGAATTGGGATCATGGTTATTTGTAATAACCGTGGTCCGACATCTTTTATTTTTTTAAAAAAAAAAAGGATTTGAGACCACGGTTTTTTCAGAAAACCGTTGTATGGTTTTTTTTACCACGGTGACAGTTACCGGGGTGCGAGTGGCTTTACCTCGCTCCTGTTAACCACGCTTTCAAAACCGGGGTCTTATGTACAAAAAAACTGGGGTCTACCCCCCTCTTTTGTACTAGTGTTATGTGAAAAACGATTTTAATTGGTTTGAATAATTATCCGCAAATATTTGGGTGATTTGTTATTCGAAATGATCTTTAACCAGATTTGGATATCCGACTTATAGAATGGATTATGTTAATATTTCATTATAGACTTATAACATAAACTCATAGTATGGATTATGCCATTATATACTTATCGGGTTACTTCGGGTCGGGTTACTTCGGACAAGGTTACTTCGGGTCGGGTTACTTTGGGCTATCGGGTCACTTCCGGTCGGGTTACTTTGGGTCGGGTTACTTCAGGTCGGGTCACTTTGGGCTATCGGAATACTTCAGGTCAGGTATTCGGGCAATCGGGTTACTTCGGGTCGGGTTACTTCGGGCAATCGGGTCATTTGGACCGGGTTACTTCGGGTCATTTATTACTTCGGGTTAAATCGGTTTCAAGCGGGTCGGTTCCGAGCATTCTTTTTTTGAAAATTTTCGGGGCCAGATCGGGTCGGGTCAACTTTTGACAGCTCTACGTATTCGTAAGTAGTTCGTATCAAACATTTGGTTCGAAAAATTAAGGGAAAATGATTACGGCTACGTACTGCGTAGTCGTAGTCGGGATATGAATAGCACGTTTCGTGGTATGAATAGCAATATGAACGAATAATTTTGAAAGAATTTGGTGGAATATTTCTTTTTTTGTGTACCCTTTAATTTTTATCACTTTTATTAATATTAGGTAAAAGTAATTGGTTCGTTTTTTAACCCTATTAATAAAAAAAAAGAAACAGGCATATATGGTTTCTACTAGTATGAATTTCTGGTATGGTTTTTGATTAAGTTTCTAATATGAGCTTCTGGTATGCTTTCTAGTATGAATTTCTGGTATGTTTCAAGTTGAGTTTCTGGTATGATTTATGGTTGAGTTTCTTGTATGAATTTCTAGTATGGTTTCCTATTGAGTTCCTGGTATAAATTTCTTGTTGAATTTTGGTATAAGTTTGTAGTATGAATTTCTAGTATGGTTCTGATTGAGTTTCTGATATGATTTCTGGTTGAGTTTCTGGTATGAGTTTTTGTTATGATTTTTGGTATGTTTCAAAATCCTAGCTTTGTGGTATCGTGCCTATGGCTATGCTCTCCTCCAACGCTATTGATATCTCCTCGATGGTGGACTTTCTGGTTTCCATGAAGAGCGTTTACCGTCAATGAAAGTTTCCAAGGCGGTAGATGGATCTAGTCGATATTTTACAGTTTTTCGAAGGATGAATTTGGTGGCTCAAGATTCTTCAGTTCTTCGGTTCCATCAAGATTGCACCGTTCTTCGAAGAATGGATCTAATGGCTTTGAAAGCGGCGATTTTCAAGGCAGCGGTTGTTGCGGCAGGTCTCCATCAACGACTACCATCGGCAATTGAGGGTTTGAGAAAGAACAAACAAGAAGAGAGGTGTGAATGGAGATAGATGAAAAGGAAAAGTTTGAACAATAAAAAAAATTAAAAAATGTATTTATACTAAGAGTCTCAAAAAATCTACTTAGCAAATTTAGCCAATAATTTTTATGATAAAACAGCGTCTGTTTCCATTTCATGATTTATGACAGATCACTTAAGTGCCTCCATTTCATAATTTATGACAGATCACATAAGTGCCTCCACATTCAAATACTAGATCATTTCCACCATACCAGTATATTGCATGAAGAAAGAAACCATTAACACAGCTTTGAGTTATTTTTGCTCTATCGCCGAACTGGATCGGCCACTCAGACAGAGAGGAGCTGTCCGAGGCACAGATAATGTTAGAAATGAATTCACCCAATAAGATCATGAAAGTCTCCATTCATAAGCATCACAAAAGCAGTCAGCAAAACAAATTAAGACTACTTACATATTAAGCTGCCTAGTATTTTGACAGATCAGTTTCACTCTTTCGAATCATTGATTGGAGGAATTCATTTTCCAGTCCTCCCATGCACGGAGCTGTATAGAGAAGTCATTTCATCTCCGAAAGCAAAAAGATAAGCGGGAAAAGGTGGCAGTTTCGAAGAGAAATGGAGATACAAAACAACTTTACATCATAGAAGGAGATGTTAAGGCAATGTAAATGTTCTTTTTGGGGTGACTTTCTTTGCTGCTAAGGTAAAAGGTGGCTTAGCTAATTAGCTTTATGTTCAATCCCTCTTCAACCTTCATCAGAATCATTACCAACTTTAATCTCCAACAGCCTTTCAACTGGCTGTCTGCAAATGGGGCATCGGTTTGTTTGAAACCTCAAAACCTTCGCACATCCACTGCACATACACTGCACAACAAAAAGATGAACAAATTCAGGAAAACCATCCAAGTGATTCCTCTCCTAAATAAATCAAATCTTTAGAACCATCACAATTCAATGAAGCATCTTGCCGACATGCTCATATATATGAAGATTGACACTATATAAACCAAGTTGAACAGGAAACATGCATATTTTGCATGGCAAGAAAAAAATTTCATGCAGAAACAACACAAATGCAATTAGCAGTAGCTACTAAACATTATCCTTACCATGTGACGGCAAGGAAGTACTGTTGTGTCCCTTGGCTCAGACAAGCAGATAACACATTCTTTCCCAGGGTCATTAGCATCACTTTCACCCTCCACTGTGTTTCCTATCCCATATATCTCCTGAAGTTCGTACCTTGTTCCATTCACCCACAAGATCTGTTTTATGACCTTCAAATGATACTCCCCTTTTTCCTTATCAAATACGGCATGCGTGATCTGAGAATTGGTGCTGCCCGCAACAGCGTTTCCATCCGAGTCGGTTTCCTGAGGCAGGCACGTCTCTGCTTTAACAGCCAGAGGATAAGTATCCATGTCCCCTACTTTCAGTAACTCTGAATCTTCACACATTGAAAAGTCAATCCCAGTGCCAGCAGGTTGTCTGAACTTCTGCCCAAGGCCTTGCTCAAACTGAACCTTGATGGGCGGAAGTAAGCTATCCTTCAATGGCTTCAGTTCACAATCTTCACCCTCTTTTGCAAAGAAAATGATTGTGATACTGTTCACCCAGAACCGCAGGAAAATAAAGGGATAAAAAAAAGAGTTAATTGAGTACCCACATGATAACAAGTGTGATTAGTTTGAACAATATAGTAGCATGAAAGGTAATCTTGTCAAGACTAAAAAACTTCAACAATAATTTGCCGCCTCAATATAATGAAAAAGCCAGTGCAGCTACTAAACTGAAAGGCAACAACAAAACAGGTAATTCATGGATCAGTGTTCTCCTATAGAATACAAAACAAAATCCACAGGATTTGAGATTATGACTTCCTCTAACTAATACAGATGATGCATCACTGCTACAGTCCGAATAATTATGAAAGATCAAATTCAATGATGCAATCAGGTGCTTGAAAGTGTGTCACTTAACATGCAAGCAGTCCCAAGTCAAAACACACCTTAAGCTATCAGCTCTTGCAAAGGCGCCGAAAACATTGCATATAAACCTGCTATTGAAGTGCAAAAGCCTAGTTCCCGGAAACAGAGAGGAGCAGTATAGAAAACTATAGTAGCTTCCACAGCTTCAATTGAAATGGATAACAAATTGTCCCCGAAAAATGAAAATTCAATATAATCTTTATTGCTGACTTGAAACAGCCTTCCAGAGAACACAACAATATAACAAAATGTAATAATCATTGGCACAGTTCTAAAAGTTTCTGGGTAAGTACCAATATCAGAAAGAAGTAAAGAATTCCATAATAATTGACACAATTTTTAAATTTTCCAGTTAGAAAGATATTGTTCCTGCCTTGCCCACAACAGACCCGGAATCAAACATGTCATTTTCACTCATATAAATAAGAACCCTACTGAGCTTAATGCAAAACTAACAAATCAAGTATTGACCCAAACCAAAAGAGGCATCACCAAAAATTCACCAATATAAACACCCAATATCCAACATGGAACATGACAAAAGGGGCACAAATTTCCATATACCTCCCAGGAGCAGTAGCATCAAAACTGAACGTCACAAGATGCTTCCCAGGATTCTCATCGTCCTTCTCAACCCTAAGCGAATCCTTCTTCAGATTAACATCGTTCCTGATTGTCATCGCCTTCTGGTGCTCAACATAAGGCGGTGGAGGTGGCCCATAAGGACACCTTCCAGCTCCGGCAGCAGCCCAACCAGCGTGGGCTGGATCCACGTGCGGAACGCGTTGGTGGTGATCGTAAGGAGCCGACACCGGCATAGGCATCGGAGGTGGATGATGTGGGTAGTATCCTGGTGGAGGAGGTGGCGGGTACTGATGGTAGTAACCAGGCGGGATGTTAGGGTTAGAGTTAGGGTACTGGCCGGGAAAAGGAGCGCCGGGGTAGACGTAACGATTAGCCAAGACATCAGGTGGAGTAATCATTGGTGGCTGAGGCTGAGCCGGAGGGCTGCTCCGCCGGGACCCCTGCCTCCGTCGTCCGTTACCACCGGCGCTTCCAACATTACCCATAGGGGAAAACAAAGGGGGTGAAAATTGAAACGAAATCAAGCGAGAAAAACCCTAGATAGCAAAATCGGATTTGAAGCAATTGATCATGACGAAGCTGATTAAAATCAATTGGTGAAATGGGTGGGATCGAAAAGGAAGAATGAAGAGGGAAGGTAGAGGGAAATGGGAATGGTGGGGGGAAAGAGATAATTGCGAAGGGAGAATCTTTGGAAGGTTAATGGAGATTGATTGCGTAAAGCTCCACCCACACTTCCACAACAAATGCAAATTGTGAGATAGAAGAGACAGGGTGGCAGGCTGGCAGCCTGCTTAATTATGCCCAAATCCCTAATGATTTTGCTTTTGAATTCTATACCTTCTTTTCATTCCATTCTCGTTTTTCTATTTCTTTATACTATAGGATAAGCTATCCAAAACCGATCACCGTCCATGGGTGGTCTGATTTAAACTATCTTTGTGATGAGAATATCAACACATATATGCTAGTATCTAGTAATCGGATAGTCGTGGTCTTGGATGCGAGTTTCTCATCTATCTTATTGACTTTCACGGAAATATGGTGCATTTGTACTCGTGGGAACTCGGAAATAAGATGAGACAAAGTAGATATAATGAGAACGTGATTTAAATAAGATGAGACAAAGTAAATATAATGAGAACGTGATTTTCAAATTTTGTTTATTGAGTTGATGATTGTTCGATTATCACCGTCACAACTCACTAGCCTTACACAGTTGATACGCTTCAATGATCTAGGAAGACTCGATGCAAGATGATTGCCCGATTGAGAATGAATAGAAGATGAATTCATAGTAATAAGACCTTGAAAATTGTGTGGAGATGAAGATTATGCAAGTTGGGTAGATGCTCTCCTTTACATATGACACATCAAAGCTTAAAGCATTTGATGCAACACACAAGCAATGAAAGAAATATGCATACATCTTATTCAAGAGAAAAATTGAAAATACAATGGGTTTATGTGAAATGGAGTGTCTTTCTAACTAAAATTAATCCCTATTTATAGTCGAATTATCCTATGAAGAAAAATGCTAAAAATAATAGGTGGGGCATCCACTACTCCTTCTACTTGGATGTCAAGCTTGACAATAACAAGGGGAAAAAAAAAACACAAACTATTTTCACTCTCCTACTTAGACTATCCACATCCCACTCCGTTTATAATCCTATTTATGCACTCTATTTGTATACAAAATCATGTATACCCTCCATCTATTTATCTTTTTCTCACATCCCATGTTCCGTCTATAATATAATTGTATTCATTTTTTTAATTACATATAAGTAAAGTTAAGGAAAGAGAGAGGGGAAAGATTTGAGTTTTTAAAAGAAAAATTCAGAAAAGAGAGAGAGAGAGAGAAAATTTGATTGGTTAATTTGTAAAAGAGGTGGGCGTTATTTCTTTTGCACTCTGTCACAAATAGATCCAAATTTAAACAGAGTAAAATATTTTTAACTCTTTTCACATGGAGAATACAAGGGATGTGGATATTATTTTGGATAAAGTGTAAAATCTAACAATTTAACTTGAGGATGTAGATAGTCTTACAAGCCAAAAAATGTCTACTTGGATGTCAAGCTTGACTATTTTTCACCATTAAAACAAATGATAAATTATTGTCATAATAATGTCATTAAAACAATAACAATGATATTATGTACTTAGTTGAGTCTTGAGAAGATTGAGTAGCTGAAAGGAGGTTGTAGTAGGATTTTCGAGGCATATAAGTTCCTTCTTAACCTCTAGGTAAAGCTCCTTAACTCGAGCTCTTGTGATTGTTCCGACTATAAGTTGATCACCTTGCTCTTGTTCTTGGACTATACTTGGACCATCTATCTCCATATGCTCGGCTTGGACATTCCTCTGCTCATGATCTAATTCAATTAGGACATTGAGTAACTCTTGATTCTCTTGATGAGACTTGGACACATCATCCTTCCTCTCTTGAAAGGGATTAGACCTCAAATCCATCTCGTCAAGATCATCACTTTTTTACACACAAAAGAGAACTAAGTCAACCGCATTAAACACACTATGTATACCATAAGGAGGCAAATCAAGTTTGTAAGCATTGTCATTAATTTTCTCTAGCACTTGAAATGGTTCATCTCCTCTTGATTTTAGCTTGGATTTATGAAATATTAGGAAGCGATCTTTCCTGAAGTGAGCCCAAACCAAGTCTCCTGGTTCATAGAGAACTTCATTGCGATCTTTGTTAGCATGCCTCTCGTATTGGCATGTCTTCTTCTCTAGTTGCAACCGTATTTCTTCATGTAGATTCTAAATTATTAATGTATGATCATCTCATTTTTTACTTTCTTGATTCGTGATGGCATATGGAAAGAGCTCAAGTGGTGTCTTTGGGTTTATTACATAGACTAATTCGAAGGGTGTCTTCTTTCTGGTTGTATGGATTGCTCGGTTGTAACCAAACTCAATGAAGGAGAGACATTCTTCCCACCTACGTAGATTAGTTTGCAACAAAGATCTAAACAAAACACCAAGTGCATGATTTGTTACTTAGTTTGTCCATCCGTTTAGGGATGATAAGTACTTGAAAACAATATCTTCATACTAAGCTTAGCTCATAGAGTCTTCCAAAATTAGCTTAGGAATTTCACATACCTATCTGATACAACAGACCTATGAACTCCATGTAATCTCACAACTTGATCAAAAAAAAGGTTAGTAAAACGAGTAACATCATCCGTTTTAAGACAAGTAATGAAACGAGTTATTTTAGAGAACCTATCTATAACTTCAAAGACGGAGTCCTTCCTCTCTTAGACATAGGTAAGCCTAAGAAAAAGTCCATGAAAAAGTCTGCCCAATGAGCTTTATTTATAGGTAAAGGTGCGTAAAGGTCATGAGAGTGAGTTCTAGAGTTAGCACACAAACAAATAGTACATGAAGCACATAATTTGTCTACATTCCTAAGCATGTAAGGTCAATAGAAATTTTCTCTAAGAGTATGCATAACTTATAAACATTAAGTAAAAATCCCTTAGGAATGCACAACTTATGACCATTAAGTAAAAACCCTCATGCACAAAAATTGAGTTTTGCTACTATGAGATACACAATGACCAAATAAATCACAAAAGTGAGAATCACATGCATATAGTTATTTCATAAATCAAAATCCAAGTAGTTTAACATCTAGTATAGTTAATAGAGTGTATCTTCGGAAGAATGCATCAACCATAACATTGTCCTTACCCTTCTTATGTTTTATTACATAAGAGTGTAACTTTCGTTTTGATGAAATGATCAAACAGTTTGACTTCATTAGATTTGAAGGAGAGCCTTGTGTTTACAAGAAGTTTAGTGGGAGAAAAGTAACCATTCTGGTCATATATGTAGATGACATATTACTCATTAAAAATGACATTCTGATCTTGGAAATAGTTAAAGAATGACTTGAAGTATTTCTCTATGAATGACCTAGGAGAAGCCGAGTACATATTAGGCATCAAAATCTATAGAGATAGATCTAAGAAGCTTATTGGTCTTAGTCAATGAACTTATGTAGATAAAAACCTTGGTAGATTCAACATGATGAACTCAAAAAAGGGGTAACATGGCTCACTTCTCAACGATTGGATCTATCATGTATGTTATGACTTGTACTCATCTAGATGTTGCATATTCTTTGAGCATGTGTATCACATACCAATCTAACCTTGGTGAGGCACATTGACTCTCGTCAAAGAGCATCCTTAAGTACTTAAGAAGAACTAAGGATGATCTATCGGTTCATGAAGGTGATGATGATCTAATCGGCAAAGGCTATACTGATTACTGCTTGTATAAAAGACTATATTGTGAGATTAATTGATACACACATGTTTAATGTGTTATAGGAACGTAGAGAAATCTAATCAATTACTTAGATGTGTATGGCAATACATATCGGACATACCGATCTTACGACTTCATATGATACAATTACAGAGTCAAGATATTCATAATAAGTGAATTATTTAAACATGGGTTATGTATAGTTATCATCTAAGTGATGGTATATCTTTGACGTTGTCAATTTGTAAAAAATAGTTATAAAGATAGTGATAGAGATTGCCAAAATTTGAGTGGGAGGTATAGTCTTGCAAGACTGGATATGGCCTCATGTTTCATGCATATCATAATGTATTTGGAAAGTATTGTGTCTTGGTCACTTGAAAAGTGAGAACTATGAAAATGCGTATGCACGCTCAGATAGATTAATAATAATCATCACGATCAACATTTTGATCTCAAGAAATCAAGAAACATACGTTATGGGAATATGATTTTCATCATATAGTCAAGTAAAACCATAAGTGACAAAAGAGTTTAACATTGCACACTTATTGTAAAGTACAAGTGGGAGATCGAAGGAATTGTGTATTTTACCCTAAAATGCAATTACTAATTATGTTATAACATTTTACTAGAAGTCAACTATGACTAATGCATTTTATATGATAAAATATATTGTTAATATTATCGTATCGTAGGAGGTCATACCCATTGGGTTGATAGAATAAATCATTTAATAAAAGAGATATAATATATATGTATATGCATATAATATAAATTGTATATTCAATATAATATTGGAGTATATATTCATTAAATGATAAAACATTATCTTCTAAAAAAGTATTGTTATTTATGAAGTATAATATTGGTAAAATTATAAATGACAAATTTTCTAAGAGAAACTCAAACCAAAATTAGCAGTCTAATTAGAGACCATTTGGTTGCCATCGATCCAAGTCATTTGGTAGTATTTATGATGAGCCATTGAACTGCAAAAAAAAAAAA
>BSUD01000008.1:85391242-85414444 GCA_033239045.1 Fagopyrum esculentum | reverse complement strand
TGTAACACCCCGAATCCGCGGGACTCGGGGCGCTACGGGTTGGGACCTCACAATGGGTCCCGACCCTTAGCTTGACAACAATTTCACCGGATCTTGCAACAAGGCACAAATATAGGCCAAAACCGAAATACATTTTATGCAATGTAAGAAAACCCCAAAGAAAAGAAACAACGGACTTCAGCCGAAAACAACTACAAATACCAAACGCCATACATGCGGCATACAATAATACAATATACAAAACTCCAAACGTGACTCCAAACAAAACCCTTCCTAAAATGTACGGACCCCGGCTGCCCACCCTTCCGGATCTCTCGGAGCATGCCTAATCTGCAAGGCAAACTACAACATTCGGTATAAAACCATTAGCTCACATTCGAAGCATTAGAATTAAAGGGAAAGGCACAAACACAATTAATTCAACATAGTCACACAACATACTCAAAGCACACAAATCCGGTTTATTATCTTATTTATTAAGTCATATCCCGTTCTAGTTCAACTTCTTTTGTGACACGAGAATCCTCCGAAACTCGCCTCGGTCCCTTCTTCCGGCAATGGAACGGTCGGATGCCTCCGACCGTCTAACCAGCACGGGCCAGTCGCCGAGATCCCCCTAGCTCTCACGGGGAGCCAGGCAGTGATGTCACCGCCCGTTATCATACACTTGGGCCAAATAATATAAAGGTCGGTAATCCTATTTCCGGTTTAGTTGTTATAAACAGTAAAATAATAAACAAACACCACCCAACACACAATAATGCTAATACAAAGAATACGAGCTAAGTAAGTCCGAAGACTTACCTCGTCCCAAAGATAATCCCGCAAACCACCACTTTCAACTCCCCGTAGGAAGGCACTCAACGCACGACGTCAAAAGACGGAAATCGATCAACGAATGTGGATATGGATTCCTCGGCCTTAAACGGGGCGCTTCCGAGCCTAGCACCAAACTAAACAAATTTAGCATAACGCTAAATTTGATCGTAATATATAATATGTACAAATCTAAGGTAAAAACTCATTTCCAAAATCCAACGTTAGGAACCCGCAACTAGGTCTTGAGCCATAACCTAAGTTAAACCCACAAGGGCATAAAATATAGTATAAATAAATATAAGAACATCCCCGCAATTAAAATCCAAAGTTAAAACCCGCTCACACATTTTCTAGGGTAATTTATACACTTATATAAATATGGGCATAATTTGCAAATAAAATTCTGGGGCCAAAACTGTAAATAATTCTGCAGGGATATATTTTCAAATTTCTCAAAACCTGGGTCAAATATGTAAATATAAATTACTGGGTCACTTATATAATTAACCACAAATGCAGGGGACGTTGTGAATATTATAAAATAGGGTTTCTTAACCCTCTTTTCATGGCTGCAGGATGGGAGTGCACAGGGCGGCGGCTCCAGCTCCAGTGGGCTTCGACAAGGCCGGCACGGCGATGTTTGCAAGGGAGGAGCTCCGGCGTTGTCTAGCGGCCCAGCACAGGGGGAGTTCCGGCGTCTCTTGCTCTCACCTGGTGGCTGCAGAGGAGAGACGAAGGGTAGGAGGAGCAGCGAATGGCGGCGGCAGGGCATGGTGCTCCACAGTCCGGCGGGGCTATCTGCAGAGGCGGAGTGAGGCGGTATCAGTGCTCTCCCCGGGTGGCTCGAAGGGGGGATGGTAAGGCAGTGTTGCTCCCCGGTGGAAGCGAAGGAAGAGAATGGAGAGAGCCTCTCCGGTGGTGCGTTGGTGGTGGCGACAAGGCAGTTTCCAGAGGGGTGGCGTCTCTCTTAGGCGGCTGCAATGTTTGCGTCTCCGACAGCAAGGGAAACAGAGAAGGCGGTTCTGGTGAGATGAAGATAGCTCCTTCCAGTCCCGGCGAGGCTCGATGTAGATCTACGAGAGTGGGAGTGTTGGTGGTAGCAGATAGGCAACGGCAATGGGAGCAGTTGGAGTGCTTTCTCCTGAGGTTTGAGATAGGAACATAGGGAGAAGATGGGTGGGTTAGAGAGACAGGGTAACGTGAGAGAGAGGGTAACGTGAGAGAGAGGGATTACGTGAGAGAGGGAAAGGGTCTGAGAAGGAGGCAGAAGAATCAAGGGGTCGGGTGCAGCTCATCAACCAAAGGAGAAATAGAGAAAAGAAAGAAGAAAGAAAAAGAAAAAGAAAAGAAATAAACTCGATCGAAACCCGATCCGAACGGAAGTTCCGGGTCGGAAACTTTCCGAACTTTTCCATTAATTAATATACGGAAAAATACATATGAAAAATATAAAATATATAAATTTATAAACATATACCTTGCGATGCTAAAACTATTCTCATAAATTTATTTTACGATATTATATATGAATATAATCCCGGGTAATAACATACATCGATGTATATAGATATATATATATATATATATACACACACATATATATATTTGTAGAATTTAATTTTCGACGTCAACATACTCGTAAAACTTTTAAGCTATTTAAAAAAAATCGATAAAATCCGAGAAAAATACCAAACGCAAACGCGCCAAAATTTGGGGCGTTACATCAGACACCCCTAAAAACAAGTTTCGTCTCGAAACTTGCCACATGCCGAACTTCTCGTTCCCTAAGGCCGAGGTATAAATTCCCAAACAAAGAAGGCTAGACCTTCTAATCTATATACACGAAATGCTCATACCACCAACGCAATATACATAGTCGGTCATAAAACACATTCACACACAAGGCACAAACTATACATAACTCCACCAAGGGTAGAATTAGGTTTAACTCGTCGATTCTATCGAAGCTACTAACTCGGCCTAAAAACTCAACCAAAGACACTATACTTCGTCCTATTAGCCTCTTCAGTTCTTCGTCTGCGACTATATCACCATTACTGACCACACGTGTCGAATCATGCATGTACCCTCTCGACTGATACATATGAAACACCGGGTGAGCCCTCTCTACTCTTGGCAGCAACGCCAACTTATTAAACACTTCTCCAACTCGCTCTAAGATCTCCCAAAAGGTCAATATATCGGAACTCAACTTCCTTCTCGGTTTCGATGCAGCATCTCCATTATTTTCCTTTTGATTTCTCTATCAAAGAAGATCGAACTTCCAATTTTACACTGTTGATTTTGGTTCTTGTCAAACCAAACTTTAATGTTCCATTTCATCAATTCTTGTTGCAAGCTCTAAGAAATGAAAGAGTTACTTAACTTGACATTGCTTCGACTAACAAGACACGTATGCTATGACTTTACATCGTTCCTCAATACCCAATCAAGACCATGTTTTGGAGACTCACTTGTACACTTCAAACCCATCATTCCTCAAGGCAATTTCAAAACTGTTGCACAAATGAATCTTCTCTTAACTCTCAACAACTCTATTGTCAATCTTCGTCCTACTCACTACTTCATTGTCATCTGGAGTAGGTTAGCCATAGGTGGTGTTACTTTGGAAAATCTCTCCACAAATCCGGTAATGACCAACACATCTAAGCAAACTTGTAACCTCTTCCCCATCCTTCGGGGTTTGCCATCCTGAGACAACTGTCATACAACTTCCCTCTTCTTCGAGAGTAGACCGAAATATCGTATACGGGGCATTAGTAAGCTCATATGGAATCACTACAACTCGTAGTGACCATGGTTTGTCCAGAATGCCATGATTGCAATATCCAGTCTCGAATTCTCAATTGGTAACATTCAGACCTTAAATCAATTTTAGAAGAGACTACTGACCCTTGTAACCAATCGAGTAGATCAGCTATCCGTGGTGAGGGCTACTCGTTCTTCATTGTTATCTTGTTCGGCTAACGGTAATTGATGTAAAAGCGGAGATAATCGTCTCTCTTTTCGCAAACTGGTGTTCTCCATAACCACTTCAAATCAAGAATTTAAGATATATTCTAATATGAACTTCAATTCAAGAGTTCAAAATAGCATTCGGAGTTCTCCATAGTATTTCACTAAATCTAATGAACTCTTTTCAATAAGTTCTTACAACTGCTCCTTCTCTCGCTTCCACACTCATGTCTCTTCACAAGTGTCATTCTATACAGCGCCTTGGATATCTGAGGTGTGTCAAACTCAATCTTAGTGGAAAAATTCACGTTCCGATGTATTGAAATCTGTGATATCTCGGTTTTTGTCCTTCCTTATTTCGTTTCATAACATAAGACCGATACAACCTTGTCTTAACACTTGACAGGTAGTCATGATATTAATGATCCACCCCGATCTGTTGGGGTGACGTCCTTTAAACACGTATATTGTTCCTTCTGTAGCTACCATGTCGACCGTTCTCTTTCAAAGATCATTCATCTCCTGCACTTGAGGGACTTGCTCGAGTCTCCTGACTCTTGAAGCCTTGGTTAAGCAATATTTCAACTTAATCCCCCTACTCACTTCGAAGTAATGGATAATAATATTTCTTGATCTTGCACTTATGTTCAGTTACTAAGGTCCTAACCACAAGACTTAATCATGCCTTATAACAAATTGATCTTATCTTCTTCGCTTCCTCTAGCATCTAAACATATTGATAGAGTTCTTCGTATTCTACATAAGCTTGCATAATTCCTTCGAGTAGGTAAACGCTTACTTCATTACCTTATGTAACGTCAATCCGACCGTAGGGTTCTAACCCCAATCTTTCATGTACTTCTGATACATCTCGTGTAGACTTTATAGCTTCAAAACTTCGGTCTTCTCTTACTCTTGTTGGTCACCTTATGTATTTCTTGGTATATTCATGAACAACTTCACAACCACACCAATATGCCCCGTGAAAAAAAAAAAAAAACTAGAAGAAAATTCCCCCTCCAAAATCACTGAAATATCCTACTAATTACTTCTCCAGTGCTAACATCATTAACTCTAAGCTCGCGGCATTGACCTTATCTACGTCCTCCCTTTCATGCCATAAGTACCGTGGTTCTTCCGTGTGAGTTTGAAACATCTGGCTCGGCTTTTTGCTCGCGAAAATATACCATCCATTTCATTAGAACGAACATACTATACATCCTCTTATTATACTCCCGTCTACGCACCACAATAATGAAAACTTTACATTCCTCTTGATCTACTAGTTCTCTTTACTCTGCTCAAATCTTAAAACTTCTATTCCGGGTCGATTTCCCATATGCCGTTCTCATGACCTAAGAAGGGCGCAAAGGGTCATCTTCACCCTCCCCTAGGAGGTTGGTAACAGCTAATTGCTTGAACTCATTCAACATTATTTGGTTTATGAAAAATGCGCTTCCGTTGACATACTTCATTACCATTGACATTGATCCACCGCGAATTTTTGTCGATCCTCTGAATGCCCATAATCTTGTTTACTCATCCCCTCTACACTCACCAATAGACAATTCGCACATGTGCGTTCTTAGTTGTCACCGCTTAACTTGTATTTGACCTTCTCCGGAGTCAACGACTTATTATTCTACTACACTTCTCATGTTACCTTCTCATGAAGGCTACCCTCCTCGGGGTACTTTACCTTAAACTCCGTTAGTTCTTTCCTCATTCCATACTTCCTCTTCTTTATAAGGTACTATATATTCTTGGCCTTGTCGTTTCATATAACTCTCTTTTATAGACTTGACCATTCTTCCTTGATTTCTTCCAAGATCACCTTCCCAAATATTATAGCCTTAGATAGCGTCCGTTCGTGTTTCACTTGGTTGGTATCTTAAGTCTTTCGGTCAAAGCTCCTTGTTTCGTCTTTCATCTTATTGGGATCATCATTTATGCACAATTCCTCCTTTTTCAGCGTTTCGTATCCTTATCGTCCTAACGGAAACCGGTCAACTCCACGTGAATCCCCACCGTGCCCTTCTCCTCATAACTCTCGTAATGTTGAAACTTTACTTTTGATACCTCATAGGCTTACAGTATCTTAAATCTTTAGCAAATGGTTCGATCACTCTTCTCGTCTTGACTCGAATGCTTTGGAGCGCTTAAAGAAAACTTCACATCTTTAGTTGTCCATGCATCTCATTGAAGACTTAATTTCGTTATCTCCATTGGTCTCTTCGTCGTACAATCGCGGTTTCTTTATACCCACTTATATACCTTAATGTTTCTCCCCTTTACTTGTATGTTCTCCATCTCGATTTCTCTTAAGTTTTCCAAAGTTTTCTTTTACTTGATTGTCCTTCGTTACGTTATCTCTACTCTTCCTCTTCGACATCTTTTTATAGGAATCCAAGACACGCCATGGTGTTCGCCAACACGAAACACTCAACTCGATACTTGAGTGTACTCCTTTACATATGAATGCTATCTCAAGCCAATAACGTCGCCTTAAAGGTAATGATATCTTACTATCATATTTTATATTAGGTCTTGTACTATCTACTACTATATATAATAAGAATCCGCATAAACGACTATATATGTCCTATGCCCATATCACTACTAATATAACACATCTAGAAATCCATTAAAACAATATAAGGTCCAAAAGCTAATCAAATCCTATCATACCACATATATAAGCATATATCTATATAAGGCCATGCCACTAATATACATAACAAGTCCAAAGCATATATTATAGTCCACATATATACTATACATATAATCATGTCCATCATGCAACTACAATCTACTATACTACTATATATACATATATATACATATCAAAATCCAATAAACTAAGCTGCCGAGATCTGCGGAAGGAGTGGTGGTCCGTACATTCTACCCCGACTCATGCATGTGATTTTGAAAACGAAAACTCAGAACCCGCGGGGTTCTGTTTATTCCTAATTCGGCCTTTAGAAGATTGCGAGTGCCATTGTTGTCAACCTAGGGCTCTGATACCACTTTTGTAACACCCCGAATCCGCGGGACTCGGGGCGCTACGGGTTGGGACCTCACAATGGGTCCCGACCCTTAGCTTGACAACAATTTCACCGGATCTTGCAACAAGGCACAAATATAGGCCAAAACCGAAATACATTTTATGCAATGTAAGAAAACCCCAAAGAAAAGAAACAACGGACTTCAGCCGAAAACAACTACAAATACCAAACGCCATACATGCGGCATACAATAATACAATATACAAAACTCCAAACGTGACTCCAAACAAAACCCTTCCTAAAATGTACGGACCCCGGCTGCCCACCCTTCCGGATCTCTCGGAGCATGCCTAATCTGCAAGGCAAACTACAACATTCGGTATAAAACCATTAGCTCACATTCGAAGCATTAGAATTAAAGGGAAAGGCACAAACACAATTAATTCAACATAGTCACACAACATACTCAAAGCACACAAATCCGGTTTATTATCTTATTTATTAAGTCATATCCCGTTCTAGTTCAACTTCTTTTGTGACACGAGAATCCTCCGAAACTCGCCTCGGTCCCTTCTTCCGGCAATGGAACGGTCGGATGCCTCCGACCGTCTAACCAGCACGGGCCAGTCGCCGAGATCCCCCTAGCTCTCACGGGGAGCCAGGCAGTGATGTCACCGCCCGTTATCATACACTTGGGCCAAATAATATAAAGGTCGGTAATCCTATTTCCGGTTTAGTTGTTATAAACAGTAAAATAATAAACAAACACCACCCAACACACAATAATGCTAATACAAAGAATACGAGCTAAGTAAGTCCGAAGACTTACCTCGTCCCAAAGATAATCCCGCAAACCACCACTTTCAACTCCCCGTAGGAAGGCACTCAACGCACGACGTCAAAAGACGGAAATCGATCAACGAATGTGGATATGGATTCCTCGGCCTTAAACGGGGCGCTTCCGAGCCTAGCACCAAACTAAACAAATTTAGCATAACGCTAAATTTGATCGTAATATATAATATGTACAAATCTAAGGTAAAAACTCATTTCCAAAATCCAACGTTAGGAACCCGCAACTAGGTCTTGAGCCATAACCTAAGTTAAACCCACAAGGGCATAAAATATAGTATAAATAAATATAAGAACATCCCCACAATTAAAATCCAAAGTTAAAACCCGCTCACACATTTTCTAGGGTAATTTATACACTTATATAAATATGGGCATAATTTGCAAATAAAATTCTGGGGCCAAAACTGTAAATAATTCTGCAGGGATATATTTTCAAATTTCTCAAAACCTGGGTCAAATATGTAAATATAAATTACTGGGTCACTTATATAATTAACCACAAATGCAGGGGACGTTGTGAATATTATAAAATAGGGTTTCTTAACCCTCTTTTCATGGCTGCAGGATGGGAGTGCACAGGGCGGCGGCTCCAGCTCCAGTGGGCTTCGACAAGGCCGGCACAGCGATGTTTGCAAGGGAGGAGCTCCGGCGTTGTCTAGCGGCCCAGCACAGGGGGAGTTCCGGCGTCTCTTGCTCTCACCTGGTGGCTGCAGAGGAGAGACGAAGGGTAGGAGGAGCAGCGAATGGCGGCGGCAGGGCATGGTGCTCCACAGTCCGGCGGGGCTATCTGCAGAGGCGGAGTGAGGCGGTATCAGTGCTCTCCCCGGGTGGCTCGAAGGGGGGATGGTAAGGCAGTGTTGCTCCCCGGTGGAAGCGAAGGAAGAGAATGGAGAGAGCCTCTCCGGTGGTGCGTTGGTGGTGGCGACAAGGCAGTTTCCAGAGGGGTGGCGTCTCTCTTAGGCGGCTGCAATGTTTGCGTCTCCGACAGCAAGGGAAATAGAGAAGGCGGTTCTGGTGAGATGAAGATAGCTCCTTCCAGTCCCGGCGAGGCTCGATGTAGATCTACGAGAGTGGGAGTGTTGGTGGTAGCAGATAGGCAACGGCAATGGGAGCAGTTGGAGTGCTTTCTCCTGAGGTTTGAGATAGGAACATAGGGAGAAGATGGGTGGGTTAGAGAGACAGGGTAACGTGAGAGAGAGGGTAACGTGAGAGAGAGGGATTACGTGAGAGAGGGAAAGGGTCTGAGAAGGAGGCAGAAGAATCAAGGGGTCGGGTGCAGCTCATCAACCAAAGGAGAAATAGAGAAAAGAAAGAAGAAAGAAAAAGAAAAAGAAAAGAAATAAACTCGATCGAAACCCGATCCGAACGGAAGTTCCGGGTCGGAAACTTTCCGAACTTTTCCATTAATTAATATACGGAAAAATACATATGAAAAATATAAAATATATAAATTTATAAACATATACCTTGCGATGCTAAAACTATTCTCATAAATTTATTTTACGATATTATATATGAATATAATCCCGGGTAATAACATACATCGATGTATATAGATATATATATATATATATATACACACACATATATATATTTGTAGAATTTAATTTTCGACGTCAACATACTCGTAAAACTTTTAAGCTATTTAAAAAAAATCGATAAAATCCGAGAAAAATACCAAACGCAAACGCGCCAAAATTTGGGGCGTTACACGGAGACCCGACTGACCACTACTTCCGGATCATTCAGCTGCTGTTCTAACCTGTTGTAAATCTAAAACCACAACAAAACAACCATTACCTAGTTATCTAAACATTAGAAGAATAATAATAGCACACACACACATAAAATGATAAACACTCATCATGCTTTCAAACAATCCATTTATTATCTTTATTTAAGTCATTCACTCTAATGATACTTATTTTGTGACACGAGTGATTCCCAAATCTCGCCTCCGCCCCCGTGTACCCATCAGGAGTGGATTCGATGCATCTCACCGTGTACCTGTATGGTCTGGGTATAGAGAACCTCCCAGTCTCCTGGCAGAGCTGGGCAGTGATGTCACGGCCCGTTATACATACACTTGGGCCTTAACACATAATAACAATGGTCGTCCTAACAAGTTGGTATTATTATTATCACACACATTGCACACACACAACCATTATCACTCAGCTAATATCTAGATACTGGCTAAGTAAGTCGCAAGGACTTACCTTGATCAAAATCGTTTTCTCAAATCTCAACTCGGTCCGAACCGTGGTAACTCAAACGCCTGTCAAATAAGACATGTGGATCAAAATCACATCCAGATGTCCAACCTCATGCGAAGGAATTACGGAAAAAGCTCTCTTACGGTAAAAAACCATTTTACCCTTAGTGCCGAAAATTCTCAAAGTCTATCATTTATGTAACACCCCGAATTCGCGGGACTCGGGATGCTACGGGTTGGGACCTCACAATGGGTCCCGACCCTTAGCCTGACAACAATTTCACCGGATCTTTCAACATGGCACAAATAAAGGCAAAACCGAAATACATTTTATGCAATGTAAGAAAACCCAAAAGAAAACAAACAACGGACTTCAGCCGATAAACAACATCAAAGACCAAAACGCCATACACGCGGCATACCAACATAATAAACAAAGAATAAAATACAACCCGACTCTAACCCAAACTCACTCCTAAAATGTACGGAACCCCGGCTGCCCACTCTTCCGGATCTCTCGGCCGCATTCCTAACCTGCAATGCAATCTACAACAATATCGGTATAAAACCGTTAGCTAGCATTCAAGGCATTAGAATCATGGTATTGGCACACACACACGCATAAGGTATCATAAACACACAACATGTTCCAAAACACACAATCCGGTTTATTATCTTTAATTTAAGTTATTCCATTACTAATTTCCATTTAGTTGTGGCACGGAAATCACAAGGATCCCGCCCTTGTCCCCTTTCACCAAACAGGTTTGGGCCAGATGCGAATCAGCATCACCAGTTGGACTGGTCGCAAGGCACCTCCCGACCATCCCCATTTTGGGCCGGACATAGTGGTCACCGCCCGTTATCATACACTTGGGCCAAATATAAACATATAAAGTCGGTGGTCCTATTACCGGTTTAGATGTTATAACATAAGCAATAAACACACACATAAACAATAAACACACACCACCAAACACGCATTGAAACTAATACAGAGAATACGAGCTAAGTAAGTCCGAAGACTTACCTGTCCCTAAGATAAACCGGCTAAATCCCGTACTCAGTTTCCCGTAGGAATGTAACTCAACGCCTGATCAGACAAGGCGCACAATTAATAACTAACCAATAATCTAGAAGCCCTCGGGCTTTTAATCTCCTAAAACCTATACGAGGTCACAACCTTAGCATACCGGGTTCAACTCCTAATCTCGAAGATCATCCTATGATCGTACCAAAACATCACAATACTCATAAGTCATCCAACATCTATATGCGGTTCAAGGCCACTACTTGGCATTTCCACTAAGTTATGCTAGATCCATCCTAGCATGATACTAGTATTAAACATAACTAGATCGAGGGAAAAGGTAACTCACACGATGTCAAAAGACGGAAGACGGTCTATGGATGTCGACTTGGACTCGTTAGGTCTTTATCGGGACGCTTCCGGACCTAAAACCGAAGCTAAATAAATTTAGCTTATACGCTAAATTTGGGCATAATATATAACGTATATAAAAAAATACACCCCTTATTAAAACCGAGTCAAATTCTCAAAACCACTTTCCGGGTAAATTATCCAATATAAACAATTATAAGAATATTCCCGTAAGTAAAATCCAAGTTAAAAACCGCTAACGTATTTTCCGGCAAATAATACCGTTTCAAAAATGTGGGTAATAATCCGTAAATTAAAACCTTGGGCCATTTTCTATAGTTTCACATAAAGGGGGCATAATTTCCAATTCCAGAAAGTATAGGTTATTAATCATAAATAGAAACATGGGCCCTTTGTCGTAATTAATCCAGCAGGTTATAATTGTAAAAATCAGAAAGTTGGGTCAAAAACACAAAATAGAAATATGGGATAATAATTGCAATTTATACAAAAATCTTTTAAACCCGTTAGGGTTAATCGGGGAAGGAGGTATCGCAGCAGCCGTTGGCTTCCTTGCGGCGGTGGAGGCTTCGATAGAGACGCGAGGAGGGCAGAACGGGGAGGGGAAACGTCGGGGGCCTCGGTGGTGGCCAGTAGCGAGGGAGGACGGCGACAGAGGTTGCGAGCTGTGAACCTGGGGACGGAGAGGTGCGAGTTTTAGGGCAGCGGCTGCGAGGTGGAGTGCACTGCGAAGGTAGCCCTCCAGTGGGCGTTGCTCCCCTTCCCGGCGACGCCGGCGACACAGCTGCGAGGCCTCACTCCAGCATCTGGAGTCTACTACTTCCGGCTTGCTGATTCGATAGAGAGGAAGAAGGAGATTGGATGTTCGAAGGAGACGATGACAACCGGGTTAAGGTAGGCGGGCTCTCCGGCAACAGGCGAGGCAAGGCATAGCAGAGACAGTAGGCGTGCCCGGATCCGGAGGTTTCCGGTGACTGGCGTGGCTGCAGGTGGTGGCCGGTGCTAGCACGACGAGAACCTGGAGAGAAAAGATGTTCGAGGTCGAAGATAGATCCAACTCGTGAGGAGAGGAGCTCTAGTCTAAGGCCTGCTGAGAGAGTTGTAAGAGATGGAGAGCTGTTGGGACAAGGAAATAGGAGGCTCACTGATTGAGCAAAAGAGCAGAGGGAACCAGAAAGCAGAGGTGAGGAGGGAGGTAGCGTGAGGCAGCAGTGAAGTCGAAAGGTCAGCCTGCAAAGCGTGAATCATCACGCTAGCAGGAAAAAAAAGAAAATAAAGAAAGATAGGCAATAATAACATATAAGAGGAAGAGAGTAAGAATGACTCCGATCCAAAAGTGTTCGGAACGGGATTTTCAACCCGAAAACCTTCCCGACTTCTTCCGAAAAATAATAACACGGATGTATGGGAACGTATCAAAGATATAAATAACTCGGAAATTATATTTTACACTGTAAAATAATTTAAAATAAAATAAAGTAAATGAAATAATAAAATAAAATATATTTGATCTTGGAAAAATATCGATAAAAGCCGCAAAAGTAAATATCGCAAACGCGCCTAAAATTTGGGGCGTTACATCAGATCCCCCTAAAAACAAGTTTCGTCCCGAAACTTGCCACACGCCGAACTTCTCGGTCCCTAAGGCCGACGTATACACTCTCAAACTAAGAAGGGAAACTTTCTAATCTATACCCATAATCTACTCAACTATCACATCAAGTCTAATAGATCATACAACATATTCTCACACGGGGTACAACTACATATAACACTACACACGCACACAACTCGATCAAGGAAAGAACTAGGTCAACACGTCAGTTCTATCGATGCTGCTAGCTTAACGTAAAACTCAACTAAAGATACTATCCTTCGTCTTCTAGTAGCCTCATCGGTCTCTCGTCTGTCACTAGATCATCATGGTTGGCTACATGTCTCAAAGTCATGCATGTACCCTCTCGACTGATGCATATGAAACACTGGATGAACACTCTCTACTCTTGGTGGCAACACCAACTTATAAGACACTTCTCCAACTCACGCTAAGATCTCAAAAAGGTCTGATATATCGGAAACTCAACTTTATTCTCGGGTCTTTCTCTCTACAACATTTCCATTGTGTTTCTCTTTGATTGTCTCTAACAAAGAAGATCAAACTTCCAATTTACACCGTTGGCTTTGGTTCCTTTCAAACTAAGCTTTGATGCTACATTTCCTCAATTCTTGTTGCAAGTTCCAAGTAATGAAGGAAGTACTTTACTTCACACTGCTTCTACTAACGAGACGCGTATGATATTACTTTTACATCGTTCTTCAATACTCAATCAAAACTTGTCTTGAAAAATCACTTGTACACTTCAAACCCATCATACCTCGAGGTAAATCAAAGCAGTTGGACCAATGAATCTCCTTTTTAACTCTCAACGACTCTATTGTCATTTTTTTTTTTTTTTCGTCCCATTCAATACTTCATGGTTATCCGTAGTAGGTTAGCCATAGATAGTAACTCCTTGGAGAATTTCTTCACGAATCTGGTAATGACCAACACATCCTAGAAAACTGGTAACTTCTCTCACATCCTTCGGGGGTTGTCATCCCGAGACACTTGTCATACAACTTCTCTCTTCTTCGAGAGTGGACCGAAATATCTTATCTGGAGCATTAGTAAGCCCATATGGAATCACTACAACTCATTGCGACCATGGTTTGTCCGACATGCCGTATTTGCAATATCCCAGTCTCGGATTCTCAATTGGTGACAATTTGACCTTAAATCATTCTTAGAAGAGACTACCGACCCTTGCAGTTGATCGAGTTGATCTCCCATTCGTTGTAAGGGATATTTGTCCTTCATTGTCATCTTGCTCAACTTATAGTAATCGATGTACAAACGGAGATAATTGTCTCTCTCTTCGCAAACTGGTGTCCTCTATAACAATTTCAAATCAAGAATTCAAGATATATCCTAACGTGAACTTCAAATCAAGAGTTCAAGATGTACTCTAATATGAACTTCAAATAAGAGTTCAAGATATACTTCCAAATTCCCCATGTAGTGTATTGACAAACCCTTGTCGTCAAGAGCTTGCAATTGCAATTGATCCTTCGATTGCTTCCTTAATTCGAGTAACTTCACGGGTATCATTTATTGATGTCATCTGTACGGAGCCTTGGAAATGGGAGTTGAGCCCAAATCAATCTTAGCGGTAAAATCCACATTCCGATTCATTGGAATTCGTGCTATCTCGGGTTTCATCTTTTCTCTACCAATCACATCGTAATAACCGACACAACTTGGTCCTACGCTTGACAAGTGGTCCACCCCGATCTGTTGGGGTGACATCCTTCCACACGTGTAATGTTCCATCCGTAGCTACAATGTCGACCGTCTTTCTTTTACAAATCCTCCATTTCCCGAACTTGTGAAACTTGCTCGAGTCTTCCGACTCTTGAAGCCTTGGTTAAGCAATAATTCAGCTTAACCCTTCTTTTTACTTTTAAAAGAAGACGATAATAACTTCTCTTGATCTCTCACATGTGTTTAGTCACAAAAGTCCTAACTACAAGACTCAATCATGCCATATAACAAATCGATATCCTCTTCTTCGCTTCCTCTGACATCCCAACATATGGGAAGAGCTCTCCGTATTCTACATCAGCTTTCACCATAAACATCCTTTCTTCAATTAGGCATAGAAATGTACACTTCATTTTCTTATATAACGTCAACGACCGCACATGCTCTAACCTCGATCTTTCATGTACTTCTTGTAAATATCATATCGACATCGAACTTCGAAACTTCAATCTTCTCCTACTCTTGTTGGTCACCTTATGCATCTCTTGGCATTCCATGAACAACTTTGCGGCCATATCAGTATGCCCCATGGAGAATGCTAGGCAAAATTTCCCAACCACCATCACTGCAAGATCCACCCATTACTTTACCAAGCACTAACATCATAATCTCTAAGCTTGAAGCGTTGCCTTAATTCAGGTCCTCCCGTTCACGCCATAGCCACCATGTCTCTTTCATGTGAGTCACGAACTTGACTTAGCTTTTTCTCGCAAAAATATACACTCTATTACTTTAGAGCAACATACCATACATCCTCAAACATACCATGCATCCTCTTTATGTATTCCCCATTTCGTACATCAACTATAGAAGTCTCACCTTCCTCTCGCTCCTCTATTCTCTTCACTCTTATCAAACCTTAATAGTTCTTATACGTGTCGTTTCCTCCTAATGTTGACCCCATGACCTACGAAAGTCTCACCAGATCATTACAATCCCTCTCAACAAGGTACGTTACCATCACTTGTTGGAATCGATAAAATGCTACTTGATTAAGATACTTGCACTTCCCTTGATATACCTCTTTATTGCCGACTTTCAACCACCACAAATACTCCAAGTTCTTGTTACTCTTCTTCATGATCCCACATCCTGTATTACTCTCCCCACCTACAGTCACCAGTATACAACCTGCACCTGTGCATTTTTGGTGGTCACCGATTAACTCATTGATGACCCTTTTCAAAATCAACGACTTACCCCTATCACATTGCCATGTTACCATACTCCTGAAGGATACCTTCTTGGGGTATTCCGCCTTAACTTCACTAGCTCACTTTACTCTACTTCCAACTTCGTTAGCTCATATTACTCTCCACTCTTCCTTCCTCTTCTGTAAGATAACTATACCTCCCAGCTCTTCCGTGTCATATGGCCCACCTTCATAGGCTTAACCGCTCTTCATAATGTTTTGCAAAAGCACTTCTCAAATATTCTGACATTCATACGCATCCACTCTCACTCCTCTTGGTTGACAACTTAAGTCCTTCAATCTTGCTCCTTGTTCCTCTTTCATCTTCGGAAGACCATCATCCCCACACACTTCCTCCTCCTTAGCGTTGCTCAGTCTCATCACACTAACGGAAAATGATTGACTCCACCAGGTAATTCTACCATATGAACTTTCACCATGTGATCCTCCTCATAACTCTCAAATTTCTGAATAAGTCATCCGTTTAGAATTCGCAAAGATCGTTACTTCACCCTCTGGTACCTCCGTAAGCTTAACTTACGATTCTCGTCAATCTTTCACAATTGTTGGACAACTCTTTTTATCTTGACTCCCAAACTTAGGAGCGTCTATTGAAAACTTTACATCCTGGAGGAATACCACCTTTAACCTTGCTAGAGTGTACACATCTCCTCTCTTATTCGCATCTTTAGTTGTCCACGCGTCTTCTTGAAGAACCATAAGTTCGTTCTCTCCCTTGGTCTCGTCGTCGTTCGATCATGGCCTTTTTAGAACCGCTTCTACACTTTAATGTTGCTCTCTTTACTTGTATTGCTCCATCTCCACCTCTCTTTATTCGTCTCGAGTTCTTCTTTCTACTTGTTCATCCTTAGTTATGTCATCTCTACTCCTCTTCGACATCCTCTTAAAGGAGTACAAGAACTCCAAGGTGTTCTCCCGAACGTAGCTCTCAACTAGATATTTGAGCATATTCGTCCTCGTATGTACACTATCCTATGTAAAACGACGTCGTCCAAGGGCGATGATATCATAATAGCATCTCAACTAAATGGTCCTATATCTCCATATGCTACTATATATAATAGGAATACGTATCCATAACTGTATATTTCCTAAGTCCATATTACTACTAATATCACGCATTCGGCATTCCATTACAACAATACAAGGTCCAAAACATATAATTGTTCACATATACAACAATACACATAAATCATGTATATCATGCAACTACAATCAACATAAAATAATAGTCCAAAAGTATCCTAAGTCCACGATACATATCTACATATATATACATTTATATACTAAAAATCCAATGAACTATGCTGCCGAGATCCGCGGAAGGAGTGGTGGTCCGTACATTCTACCCCGACTCATGCATGTGATTTTGAAAACAAAAACTCAGAACCCGCGGGGTTCTGTTTATTCCTTATTCGGCCTTTAGAAGATTGCGAGTGCCATTGTTGTCAACCTAGGGCTCTGATACCACTTTTGTAACACCCCGAATCCGCGGGACTCGGGATGCTACGGGTTGGGACCTCACAATGGGTCCCGACCCTTAGCCTGACAACAATTTCACCGGATCTTTCAACATGGCACAAATAAAGGCAAAACCGAAATACATTTTATGCAATGTAAGAAAACCCAAAAGAAAACAAACAACGGACTTCAGCCGATAAACAACATCAAAGACCAAAACGCCATACACGCGGCATACCAACATAATAAACAAAGAATAAAATACAACCCGACTCTAACCCAAACTCACTCCTAAAATGTACGGAACCCCGGCTGCCCACTCTTCCGGATCTCTCGGCCGCATTCCTAACCTGCAATGCAATCTACAACAATATCGGTATAAAACCGTTAGCTAGCATTCAAGGCATTAGAATCATGGTATTGGCACACACACACGCATAAGGTATCATAAACACACAACATGTTCCAAAACACACAATCCGGTTTATTATCTTTAATTTAAGTTATTCCATTACTAATTTCCATTTAGTTGTGGCACGGAAATCACAAGGATCCCGCCCTTGTCCCCTTTCACCAAACAGGTTTGGGCCAGATGCGAATCAGCATCACCAGTTGGACTGGTCGCAAGGCACCTCCCGACCATCCCCATTTTGGGCCGGACATAGTGGTCACCGCCCGTTATCATACACTTGGGCCAAATATAAACATATAAAGTCGGTGGTCCTATTACCGGTTTAGATGTTATAACATAAGCAATAAACACACACATAAACAATAAACACACACCACCAAACACGCATTGAAACTAATACAGAGAATACGAGCTAAGTAAGTCCGAAGACTTACCTGTCCCTAAGATAAACCGGCTAAATCCCGTACTCAGTTTCCCGTAGGAATGTAACTCAACGCCTGATCAGACAAGGCGCACAATTAATAACTAACTAATAATCTAGAAGCCCTCGGGCTTTTAATCTCCTAAAACCTATACGAGGTCACAACCTTAGCATACCGGGTTCAACTCCTAATCTCGAAGATCATCCTATGATCGTACCAAAACATCACAATACTCATAAGTCATCCAACATCTATATGCGGTTCAAGGCCACTACTTGGCATTTCCACTAAGTTATGCTAGATCCATCCTAGCATGATACTAGTATTAAACATAACTAGATCGAGGGAAAAGGTAACTCACACGATGTCAAAAGACGGAAGACGGTCTATGGATGTCGACTTGGACTCGTTAGGTCTTTATCGGGACGCTTCCGGACCTAAAACCGAAGCTAAATAAATTTAGCTTATACGCTAAATTTGGGCATAATATATAACGTATATAAAAAAATACACCCCTTATTAAAACCGAGTCAAATTCTCAAAACCACTTTCCGGGTAAATTATCCAATATAAACAATTATAAGAATATTCCCGTAAGTAAAATCCAAGTTAAAAACCGCTAACGTATTTTCCGGCAAATAATACCGTTTCAAAAATGTGGGTAATAATCCGTAAATTAAAACCTTGGGCCATTTTCTATAGTTTCACATAAAGGGGGCATAATTTCCAATTCCAGAAAGTATAGGTTATTAATCATAAATAGAAACATGGGCCCTTTGTCGTAATTAATCCAGCAGGTTATAATTGTAAAAATCAGAAAGTTGGGTCAAAAACACAAAATAGAAATATGGGATAATAATTGCAATTTATACAAAAATCTTTTAAACCCGTTAGGGTTAATCGGGGAAGGAGGTATCGCAGCAGCCGTTGGCTTCCTTGCGGCGGTGGAGGCTTCGATAGAGACGCGAGGAGGGCAGAACGGGGAGGGGAAACGTCGGGGGCCTCGGTGGTGGCCAGTAGCGAGGGAGGACGGCGACAGAGGTTGCGAGCTGTGAACCTGGGGACGGAGAGGTGCGAGTTTTAGGGCAGCGGCTGCGAGGTGGAGTGCACTGCGAAGGTAGCCCTCCAGTGGGCGTTGCTCCCCTTCCCGGCGACGCCGGCGACACAGCTGCGAGGCCTCACTCCAGCATCTGGAGTCTACTACTTCCGGCTTGCTGATTCGATAGAGAGGAAGAAGGAGATTGGATGTTCGAAGGAGACGATGACAACCGGGTTAAGGTAGGCGGGCTCTCCGGCAACAGGCGAGGCAAGGCATAGCAGAGACAGTAGGCGTGCCCGGATCCGGAGGTTTCCGGTGACTGGCGTGGCTGCAGGTGGTGGCCGGTGCTAGCACGACGAGAACCTGGAGAGAAAAGATGTTCGAGGTCGAAGATAGATCCAACTCGTGAGGAGAGGAGCTCTAGTCTAAGGCCTGCTGAGAGAGTTGTAAGAGATGGAGAGCTGTTGGGACAAGGAAATAGGAGGCTCACTGATTGAGCAAAAGAGCAGAGGGAACCAGAAAGCAGAGGTGAGGAGGGAGGTAGCGTGAGGCAGCAGTGAAGTCGAAAGGTCAGCCTGCAAAGCGTGAATCATCACGCTAGCAGGAAAAAAAAGAAAATAAAGAAAGATAGGCAATAATAACATATAAGAGGAAGAGAGTAAGAATGACTCCGATCCAAAAGTGTTCGGAACGGGATTTTCAACCCGAAAACCTTCCCGACTTCTTCCGAAAAATAATAACACGGATGTATGGGAACGTATCAAAGATATAAATAACTCGGAAATTATATTTTACACTGTAAAATAATTTAAAATAAAATAAAGTAAATGAAATAATAAAATAAAATATATTTGATCTTGGAAAAATATCGATAAAAGCCGCAAAAGTAAATATCGCAAACGCGCCTAAAATTTGGGGCGTTACATCACTGTAAAATAATTTAAAATAAAATAAAGTAAATGAAATAATAAAATAAAATATATTTGATCTTGGAAAAATATCGATAAAAGCCGCAAAAGTAAATATCGCAAACGCGCCTAAAATTTGGGGCGTTACAATTTAGTTCTAATATTTTCTTTTAGAACCTATGTCTATAATCTAGTTCTCATTGAAAATTTTGGTAAGGATTTATAAGAGTTACCCAACATTCTTAGTTTACACAAAAGTCGTTACGGTTGGATTTTGGGTTCATCTACACGGCTTGGATAAGGAGATAAAATCCCGAAATAAAATCCTAGCTCCTATATGATATACATATTAAACATAGGGGTAAAGATCTCACAAAAATACTTAACCACAACTCTCTCATAAATCTCCAAAGTTGAGATAAAAGCTGAAGTTTCTCATACTTAGTCAATTTTCCTATGCTGTAAAAACAGCCCAACTGTCCTACTTTAGGACCTCGTAAATCTCAATCCGACCGTTAACTTTCTCTCAAATTTTTACACATTAAAGTACGTAATTCCATCTACAACATATCAAAATTTCAACGGTGGATGTTCGATCGAAGCTGTCCAAAAACGGGTTCAAAGTTAACAGTGTCAGCTCACAAAACTGAAATTTTTTGATAATGAATAAGGTCCTAGGTTCGAGTTCCTCCGCCAGCAGTCCCTCCTAAATACCATGATTTGCAGGTCCCAAGTTCGAATCCTACAGATCCCCTAAAGTCTCTAATTTTATTACTTAAAAGATATAAAACATGCTCCCATCTACTGTCTTTACTCCTCTTTGTTTCTCGCCTAACTATCGCTACTCCACTCGGTAATCACAACATCTCTATACAGTTTTATGGGCAAAACAGGAAGAAGTTGTGGACTCACCTACAACTCGGAGTTCGACTTGCAGTGACCCTCTAGACGACTCAGCCGGAACACAGCAACTCTACGCAGAAGACAACACAGTTTAGGGCGGTTGGTTAGGTTAGGCGCATGAAGGGAAGAAGGAGCAGAGGAGGGGACGGTCTTGGGCTCACTAGTGGTCGACGGGGAAGGTCGCAGGGCTCCGGTGGCTGCTAGTATCGCTGCGAGGGCTTCCGTCAGTTGCAACTCATCCCAGGTCAGAGGCGGAAGCAGGGGACTTCGGCGACTCATCTTGCGTGGGTTGATTGCTGGATGTAGAGCCCGGTGTGCGATTCTCCCTGGTTACCGGTGAAGGCGAGCGGCGTCCCAAGCAGCGTCCGTCCCGGCGGTGGTGGTGGCTAGCAGAAATCAGACGACGAGGGTATCGGGAATGCGTAAGGTAGTTGTTACGATAGAGAGGAAGAAGAAGGAACGTCCGGTTGTACTGCTGCTCATTAGGTTAGAATTAATTAGATTAGGTTAAACATCATTAGGAGAAAATTAGGGTAAGGTTTGGGTAGATGATAGGCTGGGATGGGCTGTAATCGTTTTTGGGCCGGATCCATTGGGCCTGCACATCTAGTTATATGATAGACTTAATAAGTGAATCATTAACGTGTACGGAACTACTCTTCGAGTTTTAAAACATACGGGATTGTTATACAGTTTACGTACTTATCATTTTATGTGACTTAAGTTACATAAAATTATAGAATCTTGATAAAGTTTTATAAAGTAAAACATTCTCTAGAAAGATGAGAGGTTAGCGGATCGAAATCCAATTTGATCGGGTATTAAACGGAAATTAAATTTTCCGGATATTACATATATATATATAGTAATGTTTGAGTAATGTTATTTTGTTATCTGGTAAAATTATTTATCAATATCTACAATGGTGATTTGAAGAACATGAAATAAAGCCACAATAATTTAAAAGAAAAATAATCCAAAATAATATCAACTATTATCATTAAATTCAAAATAATATCAACACTGAAGGAGCTACACAAACTATCAACGTAATTACCATAAATAATGTCTTACTTTTTCGGCGAAAATACTAACTCCGGCAATGACGTGACAACCGGAATTTAACATGTCATCAAAAATGGATTAATTGTATGATGTTGATTATTTTTTTAAAAAACCAAGTTATATAGTAATGTTTGAGTAATGTTATATTGTTATCTGCTAAGATTATTTTTTCTAATATAATTATTTTTTAAAATATCGATTTTTTATTCCGAAAAAGTTTTTTTTTTAAAATTACAAGAACTTTTTTCTAGAAGTGAAAAAAAATATTTAAAAAATATAATTTTTACAATTTTGTTTTATTTTATAAAAAGTTATAATTATTTTTATATAAAATAGTTACGAATTTATTATTTTAATTTTTTAAATATATTTTTAACATATTAAATATTATTAATTTGATTTAAAAAAATAAAATTCACATCACATAATTATTTCTTGATGACATGTCAAATTAGGTTGCCACATCATCGCCGGAGTTAGTATTTTTGCCAAAAAAGTAAAACATATAATTTTTATATCGCTCCTAGTAATTTTCAAAGTTGGTATTATTTTGGGTTGAATGTTGATAGTTGATATTATTTTGGTTATTTTTCCTAATTTAAAATATGAAGTTATATATAAGCTTGTGCATTAAGAATAATTATAATAAAAAGTTAAATCGTTCAATTTATTTTTAAAATATCAAATAATGAAGGTGGAGCTCAAATTATGATAGTTGATATTATTTTGTTTGTAAGAAAAAACTCAAATTATAATTGTTTGTAAGAACTCAATCCCACACCTTGTGCGGGATTAAGTTCGAATAAATTGTAAGAAAAAAATTATTAGCAAAACAAATTATAACTTTTTTAAAAAAGCGATGACAATCTTTAAAGTAAAAAAAATGTTAAGAAGAATATATATTAATACCAATCTGATTAGATAATGTAGTATGAAATTAATTATTAAATTTATAATAATTGTCAAAGTGTTAAATAAAAAATTACTTAACAAATTTTCAATTCTTTTTTTTTAATATTATTACCTATAACTAAAAAAATAAAAAATTGATTATTTAACAAAAATTGATTTAATAGTAGGTAATATTATATTTAAATATAGTTTATTTTCAATATTTAAATTTTAAAATTAGTTAATTGGACTAAC
>BSUD01000008.1:85352021-85389077 GCA_033239045.1 Fagopyrum esculentum | reverse complement strand
AAAAAAAAAAAAAAAAAAAAAAAAAAAAAAAAAAAAAAAAAAAAAAAAAAAAAAAAAAAAAAATTTTTTTTTTTTTTTTCGGGACACGTGTCGCCCTCTGGTACAGCCGTACGGCCGTACCAGATAAATAGGGCCGTACCTGAAGGAAAACCTATATATATAAATGAGAACAAATTGTATTCTTTAGATAGTAAAATAGATGGCTGAGATTAGCCGATATTAAAGAGAGAAAAAATCGTGTGATTAGTGGAAGAAATATTCGCCGGACCTGACTCATATATTCGGCGGTATAGTCATATATATTCGGTGTTTACATGTTCACATGGTAAGAGCTATTTGCATATTAGTCAGGTATATATATATATATATAATACTTGATTTTAGCCAAAAGACCAAACGATGTATGATTTGTTTATTTTTTAAGCCTTCCATTTCTATTTATATAAGTTTTTAAAAGTTCATAATTACTTTTTAATAACCGATGCGGAGTAGCAAAATCCATGCAATATGACCAAATTTTAAAAATCGTGGATAAAAAGTAATTTTTAAAAATAATTATGAGAAAAATTATACTGTAATAACAGTAAAATTTTTAGTCAAAATTTTGTATGATATATCCAAAATTTGATATTTAAAGTTATATATTAGGTTAAGAGATGAACCAAATCTTTTACAAAAATAATTATGATTTATTAAAAAAGATTTGGTTGCTTAATTATAAAATTTGTAATAAATAAATTACAAGAAATGTCGTCAGGTTGCCACTTCACCCATTAACATCACTTTAGTATATGTATATAAATAATAAATTTTGTTAGTATACGTTTGAACTATTGGAACCCAATGGTTGAACTAATAATAAAAAAAATTCAACAAATATAAGTGTATAAAATTTTTTTTTGCTCTATAGAGGGAAAACCTCTTCATCAAATTAAAGATCCCGTCTGAGTACTCCTTGATAATCTTTTAACAAATTAAAATTGGATTTCGACCAATCTCAGTATCTATTTCAATCTCGGCCTTATGACACCAAAACAACCAAAAATAAGAAATATGTTTCTAACGAGTTAAGGCTCAACCCTCGACCAAGTTTTGTTCGTTTAATCAAGTTTCTATCTACTTTCAAACAAATCAAAAGGTATCGTATTTTCAAAGTTGTCTTTCGTGTTTGATGCATGTTTTGGGTGACATTTTGAGTCGTTTATCTAAGAGGTGACGTGAATTTGTGATCGACTCCTAATGAATTTGTTTCGAATTCAAATTTGAGGGGCTTTGCTTCAAGGTCTAAATCTGAGGTGTCCATAATTGTTCCCTATGCTTTATACCCGTGTACTTCCTTTGATAACGAATGTTGCGCTCGCTACTTCTCGTTTACTGGATCATTCTCCTTTTCCTCGAAGACTTCTGTACTTCCTAGCTTTCTTTATATACTCTTGTAGTCTTGTGTATTTTTTTTTCATTTATTGTGGTTCTTCACAATGGTTATTCCGTCAACCGATCTTTCGATCCCTAGACGGCGTGTCGTCTAGGACATCAAATTACTTTCCATTATTAAATAAATAGTATAAAAGTTTTTTTTTTTAAAATAATGATATAAAAAATACTAGTTTAGTGCCCGTGCCTTGCACGTGTATTTGAAAATGTATTTTTTTTATTATTTTTATGTGTGAATAATTTTTATAGATGTCATTTTCTTATTATATTTTGTTGATTTGATTATTAATGTTTATGTAATAAAGTATATGTTTATTAAATAATAACAACATAATTATTGACCTAGTTCGTCATATAAATATAGCTACGTCTAGGAGCATACCAAACAAAAAGTGTTCACTATATCTATATTATAAAAAGCATAATATTAATAAATGTTAAAAAATAGATATTTGATTTAATAAATGTCAAATAATAAACAACATTTTGTGCAATGCAAAAATATATTCAAAATAAATTAATACAAAAATAAATAAAATTGTGCAAATATAATATAATACAAATCCAGAAGATAACATTTGTCGTGAGGTTTTATATATATATATATATATATATATATATATATATATATATATATATATATATATATATATATATATATATATATATATATATATATATGAGAACAAATTGTATTCTTTAGATAGTAAAATAGATGGCTGAGATTAGCCGATATTAAAGAGAGAAAAAATCGTGTGATTAGTGGAAGAAATATTCGCCGGACCTGACTCATATATTCGGCGGTATAGTCATATATATTCGGTGTTTACATGTTCACATGGTAAGAGCTATTTACATATTAGTCAGGTATATATATATATAATACTTGATTTTAGCCAAAAGACCAAACGATGTATGATTTGTTTATTTTTTAAGCCTTCCGTTTCTATTTATATAAGTTTTTAAAAGTTCATAATTACTTTTTAATAACCGATGCGGAGTAGCAAAATCCATGCAATATGACCAAATTTTAAAAATCGTGGATAAAAAGTAATTTTTAAAAATAATTATGAGAAAAATTATACTGTAATAACAGTAAAATTTTAAGTCAAAATTTTGTATGATATATCCAAAATTTGATATTTAAAGTTATATATTAGGTTAAGAGATGAACCAAATCTTTTACAAAAATAATTATGATTTATTAAAAAAGATTTGGTTGCTTAATTATAAAATTTGTAATAAATAAATTACAAGAAATATCGTCAGGTTGCCACTTCACCCATTAACATCACTTTAGTATATGTATATAAATAATAAATTTTGTTAGTATACGTTTGAACTATTGGAACCCAATGGTTGAACTAATAATAAAAAAAATTCAACAAATATAAGTGTATAAATTTTTTTTTTGCTCAATAGAGGGAAACCCTCTTCATCAAATTAAAGATCCCGTTTGAGTACTCCTTGATAATCTTTTAACAAATTAAAATTGGATTTCGACCAATCTCAGTATCTATTTCAATCTCGGCCTTATGACACCAAAACAACCAAAAATAAGAAATATGTTTCTAACGAGTTAAGGCTCAACCCTCGACCAAGTTTTGTTCGTTTAATCAAGTTTCTATCTACTTTCAAACAAATCAAAAGGTATCGTATTTTCAAAGTTGTCTTTCGTGTTTGATGCATGTTTTGGGTGACATTTTGAGTCGTTTATCTAAGAGGTGACGTGAATTTGTGATCGACTCCTAATGAATTTGTTTCGAATTCAAATTTGAGGGGCTTTGCTTCAAGGTCTAAATCTGAGGTGTCCATAATTGTTCCCTATGCTTTATACCCGTGTACTTCCTTTGATAACGAATGTTGCGCTCGCTACTTCTCGTTTACTGGATCATTCTCCTTTTCCTCGAAGACTTCTGTACTTCCTAGCTTTCTTTATATACTCTTGTAGTCTTGTGTATTTTTTTTTTCATTTATTGTGGTTCTTCACAATGGTTATTCCGTCAACCGATCTTTCGATCCCTAGACGGCGTGTCGTCTAGGACATCAAATTACTTTCCATTATTAAATAAATAGTATAAAGTTTTTTTTTAAAATAATGATATAAAAAATACTAGTTTAGTGCCCGTGCCTTGCACGTGTATTTGAAAATGTATTTTTTTATTATTTTTATGTGTGAATAATTTTTATAGATGTCATTTTCTTATTATATTTTGTTGATTTGATTATTAATGTTTATGTAATAAAGTATATGTTTATTAAATAATAACAACATAATTATTGACCTAGTTCGTCATATAAATATAGCTACGTCTAGGAGCATACCAAACAAAAAGTGTTCACTATATCTATATTATAAAAAGCACAATATTAATAAATGTTAAAAAATAGATATTTGATTTAATAAATGTCAAATAATAAACAACATTTTGTGCAATGCAAAAATATATTCAAAATAAATTAATACAAAAATAAATAAAATTGTGCAAATATAATATAATACAAATTCAGAAGATAACATTTGTCGTGAAACCTCGAAAACATGCGCGGCAGTCTGTTTCTGGAAAAAGAAAAAGATAAACTTGATATAAGTGTAAACTCAAAAGTTATGATCGCTTGATATTATTGATAAAAAACGAAATAATTTTAAACTCAGAAGATAACATTAATCTTCAAACTTTTTGTGTTTATTTATACAACTTCTCAAAGGGTCATATTTTCTTGATAATCGATGTGGGATAGCAAATTCCATATTTTACAAAATAATTATGGTTTAATAAAAAAAAAGAATTATTGGCTTAATTTGTAATTTGATAAAAGATTTAATCTGGAAAAAAACCGTGGAGGCGTCACGTCAATATTATTAAGATATGAATAGTAATTATACTTGAACTTAACCAAAACGCCAAAAAATATATCATTAGTATACTCTTTAGACTCTCTATTTATACAAGTTCTAAAACCATCAAACTTAGTAGCTAATCGACGTGGGACAACAAAAACCCTCAAAAAAATTTAACTAAATAGATCATTTTTATATTCATTTAAAAAAAAGAAAAAAAATATTCTCTAAAAATAAAACTTTAGGGATACGATTACTTATATAAAAGTAACGTGAAATTATTTTACGTAAATAGAAATCAAACTTAACCTAAAAACCAAAATTACTTTAGAGAAGAACATTATGACCCACATAATTGTAGGTTAACGAACCCAAAAATAAAATCTTCCCTAAAAATAAAATTTTAAGGGTACGATTACTTTAGAAAGAACGTTATGCCCACATAATTGTAAGTTAACGATCCCAAAAATAAAATATTATTCCGATATGAATAATAATTATACTTGAACTTAACCAAAAGACCAAGAAATGTATTATTCGTATAATCCTTATATTCCCTATTTATACAAGTTCTAAAACCATCAACCTAATCGACGTGGGATAATAAAATCTCTCAAAAAGTTTAACGTAAATAGATAAGCCTAATAAATATTTGAAAAAAGAAAAAATCTTCCCTAAAAATAAACTTTAGGGTTACAATTACTTAACCAAAATAACGTGCAAATATTTAACGTAAACAGAAATCGAAAACTAACTAGAAAAAATCGGAGTACATTTTTATATTTAAAAAATTATCCAAAAATAGATTGATTCCAATAATAAAAAGTAACGTGAAATAGTTCCACTAACATATTGTTAATTTTTCAACAAAAGATTCTATGGCTTAAAAAATAGTTACAAAAATAAATATTTATTGGCCAAAAATGTATTATTTGTATAGTCAAAATGTTGAAAATATTTAACGTAAATAGATAAGTCTGCCTAGAAAACTCGAGGGGCACAATTACGACCCACATAATTGTAGGTTAACTATCCAAAAAAAATTATTCAAACGCCAAGAAATGTATTATTTGTATACTATTTAGACTCCCTATTTATACAAGTTTTAAAACCATCAAACTTAGTAGCTAATCGATGTGGGACAACAAAAACTCTCAAAAAATTTAACTAAATAGATCATTTTGATATTCATTTAAAAAATAAATATTCCCTAAAAATAAAACTTTAAGGGTACGGTTACTTATATAAAAGTAACGTGAAAATATTTAACGTAATAACCAAAAGCCAAGATTATTTTAGGAAATAACATTATGACCCATAGTTGTAGTTTAACGTTCTAAAAATAAAATCTTTACTAAAATTAAAACTGTAGGGGTCCGATTACTCTTCCCTAAAAATAAAACTTTAGGGATACAATTACTTTAGAGAAGAACATTATGACCCACATAATTGTAGGTTAATGATCCCAATAATAAATATTATTCCGATATGAATAATAATTATAGTTGAACTTAACCAAAAGGCTAAAAATGCATTATTTGTATACTCTTTAGACTCCCTATTTATACATGTTCTAATCAACTTTAGTAGCTAATCGATGTGGGATAACAAAATCATTCAAAAAATTTAACGTAAAATGGATGATGGTGATAAAAAAAGATTCTTTAGCTTAAAAAAAATAGTTTAAAATTAAAGATTTTTTGTCCCAAAAAAATAGGTTGGTTGGTACAAAAAAACTGAAATTTTTTAATAACCGATTGTTAGTTTAATAAATAAAGATTCTTTGGCTTACAAAAATAGTTTATAAAATAAATATTCTCTAACTTAAAAGTTTTTTTTAGGAGTAAAGATATTTTCGAAACAAATCATTACAAAATTTTTTTTTGGAGTTAAAATGAAAAGATTGAATGACGTTAATTATGAGAGCTCTATTATAAAAATACTGCCTCTACAGCGCGCCACGTCAGCGAGTATATATACTCCCTATTTATACAAGTTCTAAAACCATCAAGTTTAGTAGCTAATCGAGGTGGAACAACAAAAACCCTCAAAAAATTTAACTAAATTGATCATTTTGATATTCATTTGAAAAAAAGAAAAAAAATATTTCTTAAAATAAAACTTTAGGGGTAGGGTTACTTATATAAAAGTAACGTGAAAATATTTAACGTAATAACCAAAGGCCAATATTACTTTAGGGAAGAACATTATGACCCACATAATTGTAGGTTAACGTTCCTAAAAATAAAATTTTTCCTAAAATAAAACTTTAGGGAACAATTACTCTTCCCTACAAATAAAATTTTAGGGGTACAATTACAATAAAACTTTAGGGGTACAATTACAACAAAACTTTAGGGGTACAATTACTTTAGGAAAGAATGATCCACATAATTGTAGGTTAACGATCTAAAAATAAAATATTATTCCGATATGAATAATAATTATAGTCGAACTTAACCAAAAGATTAAGAAATGTATTATTTGTATACTCTTTAGACTCCCTATTTATACAAGTTCTAAAATCATTAACTTTAGTAGCTAATCGATGTGGGATAACAAAATCCTTCAAAAAATTTAACGTAAAATGGATGATGCTGATAACAAAATATTCCTTAACTTAAAAAATAGTTTAAAGTTAAAGATTTTTTTGTCCCAAAAAACAGGTTGGTTGGAAAAAAAAAAGAAGTTACGTGAAATTTTTTAATAACAGATTGTTAGTTTAATAAATAAAGATTATGTGACTTAAAAAAATAGTTTACAAAAATAAATATTCTCTGGCTTAAAAGTTTTTTTTAGGAGTAAAAAATATTTTCGAAACAAATCGGTTACAAAATATTTTTGGACTTAAAAAGAAAAGATTTAATGGCGTTAATTGTTGGAACTCTACTTTTAGAAATACTGCGTCCACAACGCGCCACGTCAGCGAGTATACAAACTCCCTATTTATACAAGTTCTAAAACCATGAAGCTTAGTAGCTAATCGATGTGGGATAACAAAAACCCTCAAAAAATTTAACTAAATAGATTATTTTGATATTCATTTGAAAAAAAAGAAAAAAAAACTCTAGGGTTACGGTTACTTATATAAAAGTAACGTAAAAATATTTAACGTACGCATAATTGTAGTTTAACGTTCCCAAAAATAAAATCTTTCCAAAAAATAAAACTTTAGGGATACGATTACTTTTCTTTAAAAATAAAACTTTAGGGGTACGATTACTGTAACACCCCAAGTTCTAGGAACTCGAAGCGCTACGGGTTAGGACCGCAAAATGGGTCCCGACCCTCAGAGTAGCAACATCAAACGGATCTTACAACAAGACACAAATGAATAAAAACCAAAACTTAATATAAACCAAAGGTTTAAACAAAAGAAAATACAAAAGATCCGCAACCAAGTTCAAAACAAAAGGGAAACAACAAAAGAAACATAAAACCCGATCCCGTCCTGTAATGCACAGGAACCCCGGCTGACCACACCATCCGGATCACTCAGCAACATCCTGAACCTGCGGAATGTAACCACCCGGGTTTTAAGTAACCCAAGACGTCACTAGGCTAAGGACCACACAGTGGGTCCCATTAGTTAGCCTGACAACAATTTCACAAATAGGATCTTGCAACAAGAAGCACGATAAATAATGAAAACATTCAACCTGTCATTTAGAAAACATTTACGTAACAACAATGCATGCAGCTAGTATGTATATCCCAAAACGACATTTCACAACATGACACCTGAACCATTGCTTAAAACATCAGCCTGAAACTAACACGTGTACATAATTGCACACAAACAACAAAAGACTCGCTTGCAAGCGATTAATTTCAAAAGATGTTCAACCAACCCTTGGGTTAACACTGCCCCGACTGTCCACTTCCTGCAATTGACATCCCTGAAGCGTTCCTATGGTCGACATTACCTAAAAAAGACTCGGTTTAAAACCGTTAGCTACCGATCATAATCTATCCATGAGAGATTATATCGACACATCACAACACAACACACATATTCAAATACCATATATCGTGCTCATGAGATGATATCATGCTTATATGAATGATGCACGTGAATGCAGTATGCAATTTACAATTTGCGATCCCGAACCAAATCCGGAACCATTGCTTTACGATTCTGGCTTTGGTGTGAGCTCACCATTGCCCAGATTAGGTTAATTCAGACATTTGCTCTTAGGTCGTAGCCAGACTGATCAAGTCTACGGGCCAGGATTTCTCGTGGCGGGTTATGGTCTTAACCCTCTAACCACATGCAACATTTTTCCGTTCATGTTAATGCAAACATTTACCATTTTAATTAGGTGTGCGACCCGAGCCCAAAGTCCATCAGACTCGACGTCATTCTTATACACGCGCAAGTGATCCGGGCCTGGCCAAGCTCCGGCATTCACTACAAAATACTCACTTTACATACTCTTGACCTTTACAGGTTGCCATCATATCACACGTCTCAACAGGTCTATCATGTCATATAATATCACGCCTCAATAGGCTAACACTTATCAACTTAATCATTTCACATAACCTTGATATGATATACATAACAATAACATTAAGCATGCTTTACACATCACATCATTATATTTATAATAAAACACAACAATAACATTAGCATGCTTCACACATAACACATCATAATGCATGACATCAATCACAAATCAACACAACAAGATATAAATCTCTCAGGCACGAGTTTCTGCAGATCGAAGCTAAGTAAGTCCGAAGACTTACCTGGATACGCTCACTGAGCAACTAAGCTATAGTTAGTCTACCGTCTTCAACAACACCTGTCGAGAATATCATATTCCTCGTATTAAACTTCTTGCTTCAAACATCAATTAAATTCATTCCTTTGAATTTAATTAGCTTATAGCTTTTCCTACATTCCTAATTAAATTTCACCAGAATAACGTTTTGTCCGCAGACAGTTTCTGAACCCAACTGTCATCAAATCTCATCAAACAAATAGCCCATAATCACCAGAATAATGTAACGAGCATAATGGAATTTCCAATTATCCATTTTGAAGCCTAAGGTCAATTTAGGCCAAATCGCAATACGGAAAACGAATAAATTCATAACTTATTCGTTACTAACCCGATTGACGATCCGAAAGAAGATTCGGAATCACAACGACGCTGGCTACGCTCGGAAACCATCAAATTCACCGGAATCTGAGCGACAGAACCGACCATGTAAGGGGGAGGCTCGACCTGGGCTTAACTTCAACGGAAATGCATATGATCGGTACCAAAATGAAGAGGACGAAGAAAGAAATCCAAAAATTCAAACGGATTAGAAATCGGATTACAAACGAAGAGTAGATCTGAATTTGAAGGGTGAGAGAAATGAGAGCTTTTACGAGGAAATGTGAAAGGAAATGAATGAATTTCCTCTATTTATATTGACGTCGATAATTATCCTCTAGCATTATCCTTTAGCAAAGTCGATAATTATCCTCTAACATCATCCTTTAGCAAAATCGATAATTATCCTCTAGCATTATCCTTTAGCGAAATGGATAATTATCCTCTTGCATTATCCTTTAGCAACATTGATGATTATCCTTTAGCAAGGTTGATAATTATCCTCAAGCACTATCATTTAGCAAAATCGATAATTATCCTTTTACCGATCCGAAGGTGGTTTGAGTCCTTTCTCCAAACTTCTCGGAATTGGACTAATAATTCCGGAATATTGTGTGGGTAGTTATTCTGCAATTTCCTTGTAAATGCATATTCCTAAGCCGTCTTTCTTAGCTGTTAAGAAACAAAATAGCGACTCTTTTGGCCATTTTGCCTTTCCATGTTATTTCATATCTAGGACATGTCCGATGTCCTGATCATTTCTCTCAACTACCTTTTTATTAATTGAAGCTCCCAAATGCTCCAAATAACACCGGGGGTAAAAATTATTCTCCGGATGAAAAGGTAGAATTTTTCCCTCAAGGTCAATCTCAGGCTAGAAACTCAATAGTGGAATCCAAGCTTGCCAATTTCACCCCGTTCGCAAGTTGACCCAATATTACTATCAATGATTAGGTACAATCCACCACCGTAATCATGTTGATTTAGAATTCGAAAATCCTAGCTCTTACACGGAACATCTACAACGACAGTATAAACCGTTAGCTAACATTCTAGGTACTAGTAAGAACGTAAAGGCACAAACACACACAGGGTAAAAGAAAACACATAGCATGCTCACACATCAACCGGTTATTATCTTTCATTAAGGTTATCCATTACTAATTCAACTTCTTTTGTCACACGAGAATCTCTCGACACTCGCCTCCGCTTCCGTCTACCAATAGGAATAGATCAGTACTATCGGTTACCTACGGGTATGGGTTACAAGAGCACATTCTAGTCTCCTGTAGAACTAGACAAGTGGTCACCGCCCGGTTATCATACACTTGTGTTAGTTAAGGGTAATAAAGGGTGAATCCTATTCCGGTTATCCGTTATAACAATAATAAACAACACAAATAAGCCAATACAATCCAACTAATATGCGGAATGAAGCTAAGTAAGTCCAAGGGACTTACCTCACTCAAAGGTAACACAAAGGCTCAGCAACAACTCAGTTTCCCTCAAGAAAGGAGCAAGGAAAGCCTGTACGAACACGCAACACGGATCAGGAACGAACGGTTGCTAGAAATCTATAACTTTTTGGCTCAACGATCTCTAAGAGATCTCCACAAGCTAAGGGTTCAACCTTAGTCTTACAACAACTCAGGGAACAAGGATCAACCAAAAAGGAACCAAGGAAGGAACGAGAAAAGGAAGGAAGGAAGCAACTCACCAAACACGGGAGTTACTACAGAGAAACCGCAGGGGCGGTTGTACAGAGGCGCAGGGGCGGCACGTGACAGAGGCGCAAGGGCGGAACTTCGACAGAAAATACTGTCGGGCTTCTCTTTGACAGCACTCACAACAAGGGTAACCAAAGCTCGCACTTTTGATTCCAACACGTCAAGACTCAACTCTAGAGAGCTTGAGAAAAACAAAGGATTAACCACGGAACGCTCCACAAGAATCAAGGCTCATGCTTGATCCTTGGAGAAGAACGAACAAAAGAAACCAAAACAGAAGGAGAAGCAAGGTGCAGGAGCACATGAACGTGATGAAGAACAAGGGAAAAAGAACTTACACGTTCAGCGAGTAAATAGGGGCAAGGCTGCAACAATCTAGGGTTGAAGGAGACGTAAGCAAGAAACGGGGAAAAGAGGAGAAAGATGGGAATATAAAGGGACGGGCTAGAAAGATAGACGAAAAGGCGTCTAGGGTTTAGAAAGAAGATCAGGAAACCGGCCCATAAGATAGAATATCGGATATTCTATCTATGGAAGGAAGATAAAACGAACGAAAACAGATCGAGCGCGATCTGTCTTAGATCCGTATGGGCGGATCAACACAACCGCGGGGGCGGTGAAGGCAAAACTCGAATCTTACATCAGATCCCCCTAAAAAGAAGTTTTGTCCCGAAACTTGCAAAAGCCAAATGATCACAACAACACAAAGTGTAACACCCCGAATTCTCAGAACTTGAGACGTTACTGGTTAGGACCTCACAATGGGTCCCGACCTCAGTTTGACAACAATTTTACTAGGATCTTGCAACAAGACACAAATAAGAAAAACCGAAATTCATAAAATAGTATATTAGAGAGATGAATGCAACAACGTCTAACAACCCAAAATACTTAATAAACATAAAATTCTAACTGTCTTAATACGAAGAAAGAAACAACAAAGCAAACACCCAACCCCACTCTAAGGAGTACGGAGACCCGGCTGACCACTACTTCTGGATCACTCAGCTGCTGCTCTAAATTGTGGTAAATCTAAACAATACAACAGAACAACCGTTAGCTAGCTATCTAAACATTAGGCAAATGAGAATAGCACACACACACATCATAGCAAAAATAAACACTCATCATGCTTTCAAACAATTCATTTATTATCTTTACTTAGGTCATTCATTGTTACTAATGATACTTATTTTGTGACACGAGAGATTCCCAAACCTCGCCTCCGCCCCCGTGTAACCATCGGGAATGGATCCGATGCATCTCACCTTGTACTTGTATGGTCTGGGTATAGAGAACCTTCCAGTCTCCTGTCAGAGTTGGGCAGTGATGTCACGGCCCGTTATACATACACTTGGGCCTTAAAATAATAATAATTGTTGTCCTAACAAGTTGCTATTATAAACACACAACACACACACCACTATCGTCATTAAACTAACATCATGAAACTAGCTAAGTAAGTCGCAAGGACTTACCTGAATCAAATCACAACTCTCTAAAATCTCAACTCGGTCTGCAATCATGGTAACTCAATCGCCTGCCAAACAAGGCATGTGGATCAAAAACAGCCCAACTGTTCTATTTTGAAATTATCTATAACCTAGTTCCAATTTCTCCCTTGGGGCCTAATATCATACTCTAGTTCTCGAAAGATAGTTTGCTAGAGATTTACAGAAGTTAACCAAATTCTAGATTTTCTACAAGTTGCTAAGGTCAGACTTTGACCTAAGATAAGAGGTTCGTATAAAAATTATAAAAATCCGAAATAATTCTCTAGGTCCTCTAAAATATACATGTTACTCATTGGGCCAAAATTCTCTCAAAACTATCCAGCCATTACTCCCACATAAATTCCTAAAGTTGATTTAAACATCCTAAAAATTCCATACTTAGCCAAATTTCCCTCTGCTGTAAAAACAGCCCAACTGTTCTACTTTGTGTCCTTATAAGTTCTAATCCAACCGTTAACTTTCTCCCAAATTTTAATACAGTAAACTACATATTTCTATCTACAATATATAAAAAATTCAACGGTGGATGTTCGACCTAAGCTATCCAAATACAGGTTCAAAGTCAGCAGTTTCAGCTCACAAAACTGAAATTTATGGGTTAGTTTTGGATCCTAGATTCAAGTCTCATGTCAGCATCCTTTCACCCCTACCATACCTTGAAGATTCTAGTTCAAAACTCAAGAGAAATAAGATTCATACATACAACCCATTAGCATTCTCTACCCCTTCACCATTCTATCAAAAGGGACAAGCTACTCTACTCTTAAACCAACTCTCAACTCAGCCCCTCTCATCATCCTACACTAGTTACACTTAGGCTGCTGCAACCTTAAAGCAGTACAAAGAAGCAGAAGGTTGGAGTGCAGAGGACTCACCAATCCGGTATGACTCGATCAAGTGATCAACGACAGCCCCTTGACGAGGTGAGAGGGGAGGCTAGCGCGAGGAATGTGGCTCGTGACAGACAACAATGTTCCGACTCCTGTGTGCTGCAAGGACTAGGCCGTTATTTATGTACAAAAAGCCAGAGGAGAAGGAGAAGGGGACAACAGAAAACCGGGGCTTACTATGTTCCGTCTGCAGCAGGCTGGGCAACGATTCGCTCCTGTCTCGTTCCCGCTGGAGGTGTGCAGCCGCCTGGAGTGCAGCAACGAGGATCTCAGCGTCTGTGCAGAAGGTCGAGCAAGATCACTGGCGTTTGCTGTGCAGAAGGTTGCGGCGTTGGAGTGGATTGCTGCGTTGGCTGGGACAACCCCAGACAGCAGTGCTGTTTGCAAAGGAGGGTTGCTGCATCGGCTGGTCCCTGGTGAAGGTGAGGCGTTGAGCAGATTCGAGATGGAAGAGAGTATCAGTATCCAGAATGTGAGGTAGTTGTGCGGTAGAGAGGGAGGAGGGTTACGATTATTACGTACAACAGTTAGATTAGGAAAATAGGTTTAGGTTAATTAAACATGGATTAGGGTAAGAGTTATGGGCTGGGCCGGAAATTGTATCTGCTATGCCTAATCCGAAGGGCCTGCTCATCTATTTAGGTGATGGCTATTAAATGAGTCGTTAAATTGTACGGAACTACTCTTCGATTTTTTTAATCATACGGACTTATTATTCATTTTACATATTTATCATTTTATGTGAATTAAGTTACATAAAATGATAGAACTTTGATGAAATTTTAATAATGTATAACATTCTCTAGAATGAGAAAAGGTTAGCGGATCAAAATTCGGTTTGATATGATATTAAACGGAAAATAAATTTTCCGGTTATCACACACAAGAACATAACTGAACTCATATATTCCCACTCGGGGCATGTAACTCAAAACGTCACAAAAAGCGTACGCAACGTGACAAAGAGAAAAACCGAAACATAACGACTACGCTAAAGATGCATCTAGCTTAGCGTAAAACTCCGGATAGTTCCTCTACATACTATCCTCTGTCTCCCAAGTCGCCTCATCAGCTTCTCGCATCGACCACTATATCTTCATCATCGGTATGTCCTTCGAACGCAAGCGTCTTGTACTACGCTCCAAGACAGCCACCGGATGCTCTACGAACGTGTGGTCTGGCTCAATCACTAGATCCTCGTGACTGACGATGTGTCTCGGATCTGGTATGTGTTACGCTAGAAATGTACCACGCAAAAGCCTTACAATTTATAATTCGATATATTCTCCTAACTCCTAGCGTACCCACAGTGTATGGGTCGTTTTGTAGCAAGGATAGTACTCCGAGGTCGAACACGAAGACTAAGGTAAAATCAAATCATACAAGTGATCATGGATAGTGCAAATCTAGTCTAAGAAAAGAGAAAGGAATAAAGAAATGAAAATCATGATATTTTGGTTGGGTTTTTATGGTGATCAATCAAGGATCACAATCATGCAATGGTTATCAATCAAACTAACAACACAACTAAACCACACAAACACAAGGTATGAGATCAAAGTGAGAAAAGTGGATTCTAGAGATCAAGATTTCCAGTTATGGCATTGAACTCAAGCTTCTAAAGATCTAAGGACAAGGATGCGGTGTTGGGAAAGGGTGTTTCTCTAATGGAAGCAATTACCGGGTAAGTCTCATGCTTCACTAATCTTGCACCAAACTCCTATTACCGGGTAAGTCTCAAGGAGCTAAGGTGGTGAATTGTACACAAACCGGACACTACTTAAGGGGCAAACCTCTCCTTACCGGGTAAGTCTCGGAAAAGGCAAGTCTCAAGCAACAATCCTAGCACACTCAGTCCAATAGCGGCTTGTGAGGCTCACTACTGCCTAGAGTTCATAATCTTCGGTATCTAAGATCAGGAATCACCGGGTAAGTCTCTTCCTTCACTTAGTTTTCTAGCATTAGGTCACCCTAAGCTATATTATGCTTAGCAAACACTAGGATTTCAACAACCTAACATCCTAACATACAGATTCATCAATTAAAGAGCAACAAAGAGAAAAATCGGGTGGATCATGAAATAAATCGGTCGATCTGGAGCATGAACAGGTCGATTTTTCTGTCTAGGTTAGGTTTTGTGCATACAAATCATCCTAAACTAACATACAAGTCCATTCTATCATCACCCAAGCCATAACCATCAATCCATCACCCTGGAATCACAATAACTTAGCCAATAACATGCATTTCAAGATCTAAAATCATCATACAAGCATACATGGTTTTCATAGCTAGATGGTGAATGAAAGCAAGTAAAAGCAAGAAATCTTAGTTGTATATGAGTTTAAACAAGACTTACAACCCTTCAAAAGAAGATCCATATCGTTCCTTACAACACTTCCAAAGGTTTCTCCACAAAAGTCTCACAAAATCACTCAAAGTCACTCAAAATCACTCTAGATCTAAGTTTGGATGATGTTCTTCTCCCTTGTAATGAGAGTGTTTTTCTTTCTTCTCCAAGTCTCCTTACAATAATGACCCTCTTATGCAAAAGTTCCAGGCTGCACATCCAAAGGCACACTCCAACAAGCAAATGCAAAGGTCGGAAATAGAAGAAATGAGACAAGTGTCAAAAGCTGTCAAGGGCCAAAAAATCGACCCAGCCTGAAGGAAATCGACCGATTTTCCTGAGTGTTATGTCGATTTTCTTCAGCAGGAGCTTGTTATGATCATCTAGCCATGAGTTGTTCCAAGTCTTGCACCAATAAGAGTCCTTGTGTCCTTCTTTGCTCCAATTATGTTCCTTCAAAGCCTTGGATATGTACCACCATGAGGTTTGACCCTCAAATGTATCGATTAATGTCCAAAAGATCCCCGAAATACCTACAAAACCGACAAAAGCTCGTGTAGACATCTTTTCTAGCAATATGACTCAATTATGCATAAACGTCACGAACTAACATCAAATTATGCATGAATGAAGAGAAAAACTACCTAAATGGATGCCTAAACTAGTGTCATAAATCATGTCATCAAAATACCCCATACTTGCCACTTGTTTGTCCCCAAGTAAGGTTCAAACCTAAGCTACAAGATGACATGAGTTATGAATGCGGAAAAACGAAAATCTTTTTTGCAATTGTGCTTCTAGTCATAGATCACCTTCATAGTGATGTTCATTGTCAAAGGATGAGCACATGTGTATCAAAAGAACAAATGCATGGAAAGACAATCACACTTAACTTGAAATCACATATGCAAAGTAAATCGAGAATGTCTAGATGATCATGAAGATATCAAATCTAAATCACTAAGTCAAAACACATGTGCATAGAGGTCTTAAGGACTTAGGAAAGAAGAGGCCAAGAAACGTGTCAAAGGTGGGAATTTTTAGGTCATGTGATGCTAATCTGGGAAAGGAACTAACTCCATAATTTCATTTTTGATCAACTTCACCACAAGTGTATATTTTTCTCCATCTTTTTCTTTTCTTTCTTTTCTTTTTTTTTTTCATTTATTTTTGAGACAATGGCATTGGTGTACAAAAGCCAAAATCTTGGTGATTAGCGGACCTCGGGATTTTTCCGAGGTGCCTCACACCGGGCACACATACCAAGGCTCGTTAGGACTATCGGTTAATCCGACTTTGGCAAGACACAAACACCCGATTATGTGAATGGTGCCGAGTTACTCGTCATCAAAACCAGCGTCCCCAAACCTATATTTTTTTCTACACTTTCTCAACACATTCAGCACTTCATTCATAACATTCATACACTTCCTTCAACACCCACACTTGATTTTCACACACAACACACTATCATGATCCTATTCCCGTATGGGTCAAAAGAGGTCAAAATTTTAATCAAGTGAGGTGATTCAAACAACATGATCAAGGTGAGAAGAAGAGAGAAATGAATGCCTTAATCATTCCTGAATGATGTGTAAGAACTAGCATGCGATTTCGATAATCAATTCTCAATCCAACCTAGACAACAATCTTCATCACAATTCATACATGAAATTCAAGAGAAGTATTCAAGTCCACATATGCATAAATTCACTCAATACACAAGGCCATCCATAACCAATTCACAAAACAAGATCATCATAAGGTTCATATCCAAACTTAGAAGCACAAAATGTTTTTAAAATTTTCTGATTTTTTTTGGAATTTTTGAGATAAATATGTACAATGCAAAACATAATGAAACATGTGACAATAATATGAAACTATCCTAGATGCAATCATGCAAATGATTATGAAAACCCCACCCCATACTTAAAACCATTGTCCCCAATGTGAGAGTTAAACAACGAGTGAAAGAAGATCTCACAATGTAAAAATGGTGATGCTTTGGTATATCGGTTCACATCAAATGATGATGGTGGATGATCAATCAAGGATGGTAGAGAGCTCTTGATATTCATTGTGGTGTCGGAACCTGCGCGTGGCACCGCAAGCCGTCCAAGTTCCACGTCCGCTCCACCCATGATCGATTGGAGATAATCACTTTGCTTGACAAAAGGAAAAATCGGACCACATGCCCAGGAAAATCGGCCGATTTCTGTAGAAGAACAGTCCGATTTTCCTGGGTGCTTTCTTCCTTGTCCATGTGCTCGGATCTTGTACCTTCTTCTCAACAGTTTCATGAGGTTTTTACATGACCTCCAACATCTTATCACACATGACAACAACAAGATCTAGCACCCAAAAACACAAAAGAAAAATAAAGCATACCAAGACCAAAATCAAACAAAAACAAGAAAAATAAAAGGGAAAGATATGTACCCTTGGGTTGCCTCCCAAGAAGCGCTCTTTTAAGGTCATAAGCTTGACCAATTCCAGGAGCGTTTCACTCAAGATGAAGCGGGGCAATCACTTTCACTGGAGCTTCCGGGATGTACTTCTTCAAATGGTGCCGATTCACCTTAAAGTTACCACAATGATCTCCTCCTATCTCCACCTCTCCATGAGGAAAGATGATCCTCACTACATAAGGACCCATCCATCTTGACTTGAGCTTTCCGGGGAAGAGCCGCAGCCTTGAGTGAAGAGAAGCACTAAGTCACCTTCACTCAACTCCTTTGGGATGAGACGTTTGTCATGCCAACGCTTGGTCCTTTCTTTGTAAATCCGGGCATTTTCATAAGCATCTAACCGGATCTCTTCAAGTGCATTCATGTCAAGTAACCTCTTCTCACCGGCTTCCTTGAGGTCGAAATTCAGCCACCTTATGGCCCAATATGCCCTATGCTCCATTTCCACCGGAAGGTGGCAAGACTTGCCATAAACTAGCTTGTAGGGAGTGGTGCCAATTGGTATCTTGAAGGCGGTTCTATATGCCCACAAAGCATCATCAAGCTTTATAGCCCAATATTTTCTTGTCCTAGAAACCGTCTTCTCAAGTATTCCTTTTATCTCCCGGTTGGAGATCTCCACTTGGCCACTAGTTTGGGGGTGGTAAGGTGTGGCTACCTTATGAGTCACCCCCTACTTAGCCAAAAGTGTCTCAAAGTTCCTATTGGTGAAATGCTTCCCTCCATCACTTATGATCACTCTTGGTGTTCCAAACCTTGGGAAGATGACTCGGTTGAAGAACCGCACCACTACTTTGGCATCGTTTGTGGGAGAGGCGATTGCTTCCACCCACCTTGACACATAGTCCACCGCCAAGAGAATGTAGAGGCTGCCACATGAAGAGGGGAATTGCCCCATGAAGTCCACACCCCAAACGTCAAAGACCTCAACCTCTTGGATATTATTCAAGGGCATCTCGTTCCTTCTTGATTTGTTGCCCGTCCTTTGGCAAGCGTCACATGCCACTACAAAATTCTGCACATCCTTAAACAAGTTAGACCAATAAAAACCGGATTGCAATACCTTTGCACACGTTTTGTGTGAGCTAGTGTGGCCTCCACATGGCAAGGAGTGGCAATGCCGGATCACACTTTCCATCTCATCCTTCGGGATACACCTCTTAAAGACTCCATCCGGTCCTCTCTTGAACAAGAGAGGCTCACTCCAATAATAATGCCTCACATCTTTGAAAAACCTTTTCCTTTGGGCATATGACAAACCGGGTGACATCTCTTCACACACAAGATAATTCACTATATCCGTATACCATGGCTCCCTCCCTCTAGACACTTGAAGCAAGCACTCCTCCATCACTTGCAATTGCTCATCCTGGAATGAGTCATCAATTGGGATCTCATCTCTCTCAACTTCCAATGGTGGTAGCCTACTAAGGTGGTCCACTACTGAATTCTCGGAACCTTTCTTGTCCTGAATCTCCAAGTCGAATTATTGGAGGAGAAGGATCCACCGAATGAGGCGAGGCTTGGCATCTTTCTTTGTGAGGAGATAACGGATCGCAGCATGATCCGTGTACACAATAACCTTTGCTCCAACAAGATATGACCGGAACTTCTCAAAAGCATACACCACCGCTAGCAACTCCTTCTCGGTTGTGGCATAGTTAAGTTGGGCATCATCTAGCGTCTTGCTACCGTAGTAGATGGCATGTGTAAGCCCAGTTTTCTTTTGTCCTAAAACAGCCACAACAGCCACGTCACTCGCATCACACATTACTTCAAATGGTAAGCTCCAATCCGGAGGTTGCATGATAGGGGCGGATATCAAAGCATCCTTCAACCTACAAAACGTTTCAAGACAATATTTGGAGAAAACAAACTCAACATCCTTCATTAGTAGGTTAGTGAGAGGCTTATAAATTTTAGAGAAATCTTTTATAAACCTCCGGTAAAAACTGGCATGCCCTAAGAAACTCCTTACCCCTTTTACCGAGGTAGGTGGTGGCAACTTCTCTATCATTTCTATCTTTGTTGTATCAACCTTGGTGCCTCGGTGGGAAACCAAGTGTCCCAACACTGTCCCCTCACTAACCATGAAGTGACATTTCTCCCAATTCAACACAAGGTTAGTTTCCTCACATCTCTTCAACACCAAAGACAAGTTAGCCAAGCAATTATCAAATGAAGAGCCATACACCGAGAAATCATCCATAAACACCTCCATAATGTTCTCAATATATTCAAAAAAGATAGCCATCATACACCTTTGGAAGGTGGCGGTGCATTACACAACCCAAATGGAATTCTTCTATATGCAAATTTTCCTCAAGGACAAGTAAATGTGGTTTTCTCTTGGTCATCCGGGTGAATCGGGATTTGAAAGAACCCGCTATATCCATCAAGGTAACAAAAATGTGAATGTTGAGCTAACCTTTCTAGCATTTGGTCAATAAAGGGGAGAGGAAAATGATCTTTCCTAGAGGCCACATTAAGTTTCCTATAGTCAATACACATTCTTCACCCTATAACCGTCCTAGTAGGGATTAGTTCATTGTTCTCATTAGTTACTACGGTCATACCATCCTTCTTAGGAACCACATGTACGGGACTAACCCAATTACTATCCGAAATCGGGAAAATGATTCCCGCATCTAGAAACTTAAGGATCTCTTTCTTTACTACCTCTTTCATTATAGGATTCAATCTACTTTGATGTTCAATAGAGGGTTTATGGTCATCTTCCATCAATATCTTATGCATGCACAAAGAATGCTTAATGCCAACAAGGTCATCAATGGTGTATCCTATTGCCTTTCTATGCAGTTTCAATTCAGTCAACAATCTATCAAGCTCATCATCATTCAAAGATGCATTCACAATCACCGGATAAGTAGAATTTGAACCAAGGAAAGCATACTTTAAATGAGAAGGAAGATGCTTTAGATCAAGTTTAGGAGGACCTTTATCGGGTGGAGATGATCCATACAATGTAGGTTGAGATGATTCCAAAGCCATGGAAGCCTCACCTAAGTCCCTTGATGATTGCTCATAAACACTTGGATGATGCTCAAAAGACTAAGGAAAATCGACACCCTGTGAAGAAAATCGGACGATCTGAGGGTCGATTTCAGCTACGACATTTGCAAAATAGGATGAAAATTCAGAATTAATGCTGAAATCGGCCGATTTTTTGCCCTCTGGTCCGATTTTTCTACAGGAATTTGTCCCTTCTTCTAGTACTTCAAATCCAACACTTGGTAGCTCTTTCAATGCATCTAAATCCTTGATCACTTCATTGCTACTCTCCTCAACTCCTTCCTCCATCAAACTCAAGCTAAGAACCTTCTCAAATGGATCCTTGATCAAGATCGAGCTCACAACTTCTCTAGACTCCTCTTCCTCAACAATGTTGAAGACATCTTCACCTAGGGCTGGCCCCTTCACCATTGTGGACAAAATAAACTTGTTGTTCTCCTCTCCAATGTTGAATGAGAGGGTTGCATTTTTTACAGTCCGCCAAGCATCCCGAGGTGGCTAAGAAAGGTCTCCCCAAAATGATTGGAACCGGGTAGTCCACCGGGATGTGCAAAACAACGAAATCAATTGGCACATAGAACTTCCCAAGCTGAACCGGTATGTCCTCTAGGATTCCCACGGGGTGAGTAATGGATCGGTCCGCCATGTAGAGGGTCATCTTGACCGGCTTCGGTTCTCCTAGCCCAACCTTTTTGCAAAGTGCAAGCGGGATTATGCTTACAATAGCATCAAGGTCACAAAGGGCTTCGTATTGTACTTCTCCAACTCCAATTGGAACACAAAAAGACCCTGGATCCCGCAGCTTAGGAGACATCTCCTCCTTCATGATTTGAATCAACTCGGAAGACCTCTTTGTCATTCTAACTTCTCCATACTCCTACAACTTCCTCTTGTTGGAGAGTATCTCTTTCAAAAACTTTCCATAGGCCGACATACCTAGAATTGCATCCATGAACGAAATGTTAATATGTAATTTAGACATGAGTTCAAGAAATTTACCGAAATGTTTATCCAAACGAGCTCTTGCTCGTGATTGTGGGAATGGTAGTGGTGGCTTGTATGGAGGAGGTGCCACATATGTTGGCTCATCATCTTTGCTCTTGCCTCCTTCTTCTTGCAATGATTCTTCTTCCACCATCACTTTCTTACCCTTTTCATTCTCCTTAGGTAAGGGACCTTTCATGCTCAGCCCACTCCTTGTGGTAATGGCCAACACTTGGCCTCTTGGATTGTCCTCGGTCCTTCCAGAAAGCTTTCCTGGATCACTTTGGCCTCACCCGCCTTTTGGAACACTTGTACTTCTAGCACCTTTTGAGCCTTGGAAATGGATGTCACCGTGCTCTCAAGACCACTCAACCTTCCTAGCAATTGTTCAAACATCATTTCGGTCATATCCTTTGGAGGTTGAGCAAAACCGGGTGGAGGCTCTTGTGAAGCCTTAGGTGTTGGGGTTGCGCTTGTGGAAGCGGGAGGGTTCAAGGCACCATCCGGGTTAGAATAGGAGAACCCGGGATGGTTGTGATTAGGCCGGTAATTGTTGAAGTGCCGACTGTTGTTGTTGAAGTTCCTAGGACCTTGGTAGTTGTTGAAATTGCCCCTTCCCATGTAGTTAACATCCTCCTCTTTGGAACCTCTCCCAAGATTTGAATAGGCTCTCCTTATCCTTCATCACGAAGGCATTGATCTTCCCTCTTAGCTCGGTTGTCTTGGAAGGTGGGAAGAACTTTGTAAGAAATTCGGTTGCCATCTCCTCCCAAGTACCCACACGTCCTAGTGGAATGGATTGGTACCAAGCCAAGGCCTTATCCTTAAGTGAGAAGGAAAAAGCCCTAAGCTTGTGGTTGTTGCTCTCCAATCTAGGTGACCTTAGAGTCTCCATCAAGATCTGATAATTCATCAAGTGTTGATGAGGAGACTCTCCTTCCATCCCTACAAATTGATTATGCCGGATCATTTGTAGAACTTGAGGGTGGAGCTCGTAGTCATGGGCTGTGGGATCTCCTAAGTTTATACCCGGACGGTGTACTCTTTGGGCTGGATCCATACGTTGCCCTAGCATTTACGGCTCCTCAATGATGATGGGCTCAATCCGTACATTCACCGCCGGCTGCGGTGGTGGTGGAGGTGGTGGTTGACGAAGATTAAGCTCTCTTTGCACAAGAGCTTGCCTAATCTCTTCAATTTCCCTCCTAGTTGCTTCTTGCCTCTCATTTGAAAGTCTCCTCTCATTCTCCAAGGCTTCATCCCTTAGCCTAATTTGCTCTAAGACATCATTCAACTCAGCTTGAAGATCTCTTCCGGCCATCTCCTTCTTCTTCCTAGTGCCCTCGGATCTAGTCTTAAGGGTTTTCTCCGGTTCGGGATCGAATGGAGCTAAATCCTTGCCACGAGATCTTCGCATGCACCTCAAGAATAAGAGAGTTCCTGAAAAATCAAAGACACAAACCAAACAAGATCAAAAGCAACAAGAAAGACCTACACTATAAACAATCACACACAATGATTCAATCTAGACCTAGTCCCCGACAACGGCGCCAAAAACTTGTTACGCTAGAAATGTACCACGTAAAAGCCTTACAATTTATAATTCGATATATTCTCCTAACTCCTAGCGAACCCACAATGTATGGGTCATTTTGTAGCAAGGATAGTACTCCGAGGTCGAACACGAAGACTAAGGTGAAATCAAATCATACAAGTGATCATGGATAGTGCAAATCTAGTCTAAGAAAAGAGAAAGGAATAAAGAAATGAAAATCATGATATTTTGGTTGGGTTTTTATGGTGATCAATTAAGGATCACAATCATGCAATGGTTATCAATCAAACTAACAACACAACTAAACCGCACAAACACAAGGTATGAGATCAAAGTGAGAAAAGCGGATTCTAGAGATCAAGATTTCCGGTTATGGCATTGGACTCAAGCTTCTAAAGATCTAAGGACAAGGTTACGGTGTTAGGAAAGGGTGTTTCTCTAATGAAAGCAATTACCGGATAAGTCTCATGCTTCATTAATCCTGCACCAAACTCCTATTACCGGGTAAGTCTCAATGAGCTAAGGTGGGGAATTGTACACAAACCGGACACTACTTAAGGGGCAAACCTCTCCTTACCGGGTAAGTCTCGGAAAAGGCAAGTCTCAAGCAACAATCCTAGCACACTCAGTCCAATAGCGGCTTGTGAGGCTCACTACTGCCTAGAGTTCATCATCTTCGGTATCTAAGATCGGGAATCACCGGGTAAGTCTCTTCCCTCACTTAGTTTGCTAGCATTAGGTCACCCTAAGCTATATTATGCTTAACAAACACTAGGATTTCAACACCCTAACATCCTAACATGCATATTCATCAATTAAAGAGCAACAGAGAGAAAAATCGGGTGGATCATGAAATAAATCGGTCGATCTGGAGCATGAACAAGTAGATTTTTCTATCTGGGTTAGGTTTTGTGCTTACAAATAATCCTAAACTAACATACAAGCCCATTCTATCATCACCCAAGCCATAACCATCAATCCATCACCCTAGAATCACAATAACTTAGCCAATAACATGCATTTCAAGATCTAAAATCATCATACAAGCATACATGGTTTTCATAGCTAGATGGTGAATGAAAGCAAGAAATCTTAGCTGAATATTAGTTTAAACAAGACTTACAACCCTTCAAAAGAAGATCCAAATCGTTCCTTACAACACTTCCAAACGTTTCTCCACAAAAGTCTCTCAAAATCACTCAAAGTCACTCAAAATCACTCTAGATCTAAGTTTGGATGATGTTCTTCTCCCTTGTAATGAGAGTGTTTTTCTTTCTTCTCCAAGTCTCCTAACAATAATGGCCCTCTTTTGCAAAAGTTCCAGGCTGCACATCCAAAGGCACACTCCAACAAGCAAAAGCAAAGGTCGGAAATAGAAAAAATGAGATAAGTGTCAAAAGTTGTCAAGGGCCAAAAAATCGACCCATCTTGAAGGAAATCGACCAATTTTCCTGAGTGTTAGGTCGATTTTCTTCACCACGAGCTTGTTATGATCATCTAGCCATGAGTTGTTCCAAGTCTTGCACCAATAAGAGTCCTTGTGTCCTTCTTTGCTCCAATTATGTTCCTTCAAAGCCTTGGATATGTACCACCATGAGGCTTGACCCTCGAATGTATCGATTAATGTCCAAAAGATCCCCGAAATACCTACAAAACCGACAAAAGCTCGTGTAGACGTCTTTTCTAGCAATATGACTCAATTACGCATAAACGTGACGAACTAACATCAAATTATGCATGAATAAAGAGAAAAACTACCTAAATGGATGCCTAAACTAGTGTCATAAATCATGTCATCAGTATGTACTCCCGTAGCTGAGACACATGGAAGACTGGGTGAACACTCTCGAGTCTCGGTTGCAACGCAAGTCGGTATGCTGCCTCCGCAACTCGTTCAAGAATCTCAAACGGTCCAAGATATCTGGGACTCAGCTTCCCCTTGACACCGAAACGTCTAACGCCTCGTGTCGGAGATACTCTCAACCAAACCTGAGCTCCAACTCTGAACTCTAGAGGTCTGTGCCTCTTATCTGCATAAGACTTTTGTCGACTTTGTGCTGCTAACATCCGCTCTCGGATCACTGCTACTCGAGCCATGTAATCCTAAATCTGCTCAGGTGTTACTCCGCTAGCACTACTAGGCTCATCCCAACACAGCGGTGTACGGCATATCTGTCCGTATAAAGCCTTCTAAGGAGCCATCCTGATCGATGCGTGCTAATTGTTGTTGTACGAAAACTCCACTAAGGGAAGGTGATTTGGCCATACATGTCCCCAGTCTAACACACAGACTCGTAACATGTCCTCCAAAGTTTGGAGGGTCCGCTCAGACTGACCATCGGTCTGAGGATGATAAGTTGTTGTGAACTGTAGACTCGTACCTAGGGCGGCATGCACTTGCTGCTAGAACCTCGAAGTGAACCGTCCGTCTCTGTCAAAGACAATAGTCAGAGGTACTCCATGAAGTCTCACTATCTGTCTTGTAAACTCCTCTGCCAATCGACTCACCGGCCACGTTTCCTTGGTCGGAATGAAACGTGCGGTCTTCGTCAATCGATCTACTATGACCCAGATAGCATCAAAACCTCGACTCGGTCTCAGACCGGTAACAAAATCCATAGAGATGTCTTCCCACTTCCACTGAGGGACAAGAAGTGGGTGTTGCTCGCCTCCTTGTCGATGATGCTCGATCTTGACCTGCTGACATGTCGCACACTGAGCTACATATCTCGTGACGTATGGCTTCAGACCTCCCCACCAGAAAGAGCATTTGATATCCTGATACATCTTACTCGCACCGGGATGTACTGAGTAAGGTGAAGAGTGAGCCTCTTGAAGGATCTTCTGTCTCAACTCTCGATCTGAAGGCACACAAACAGGCTCGTAGCGTCTGAAAACTCCATTAGCACCAACTGCAAACTGCGGTGCCTCTCCTCAAGACATCCGGTCTCGGATCTGTGTCAAAGCGGGGCAACTCTCCTGCTTCTGTCGGATTTCGGCCAACATATCAGGTACTATCTCCAAGGTGGACAATTGACTGTTGGAATCCGGAAAGTGGATATCCATCTCTAACCATGCCAAATATCACTGTAACTGTGGCTGAGTTGTCAGTCTAGCGATCGCCATCGCTCGGGGAGTCTTCCTACTAAGGGCATCTGCTACCACATTCGCCTCTCCCGGGTGGTATAAGATCTCAAGATCGAAGTCCTTGATCAACTCCAATCATCAGCGCTGGCGGTTATTCAACTCCCGCTGAGTGAATATGTACTTCAGACTCTTATGGTCTGTAAAAATCTGACATGTAGCTCCGTACAAATAATGTCTCTAAATCTTCAAAGCATGAATCACACCAGCCAACTCAAGGTCATGGGTAGGGTAATTCTCCTCGTACGTCTTTAGTTGTCGAGACGCGTAAGCAATCACCTTACCCCTCTGCATCAGAACACATCCCAAGCCCAGCTTGGATGCGTCGCTGTAAACCACAAAATCCTCAATGCCCTCTGGCAGAGCTAGGATGGGAGTAGAGGTCAACCTCTTCTTCAGCTCCTCAAAGCTCTGTAGGCACTGCTCGGACCATACAAACCTCGTAGACTTCCGTAGCAAAGAAGTGAGCGGTCGGGCGATAACTGAAAAGCCCTCAACAAAACGCCGATAGTAGCCTGCCAATCCTAAGAAGCTACGAACTTCCTTGACGTTCTTAGGAGGCGACCAAGATGCTACTGACTCGATCTTTGCTGGATCTACCTTGATCCCTTCGGCTGAAACAGTGTGACCAGGGAATGCTACCTCGGACATCCAAAACTCGCACTTAGAGAGCTTGGCGTAAAGCTCTGGATCTTGTAAGACCTGAAGAACGATCCTCAAATGTCCTGCATGCTCCTCTCTACTGAGTAAACTAGAATGTCGTCTATGAAGACAACCACAAACTGGTCTAGGAAGTCGATGAAGATGCTGTTCATCAACTCCATGAAGACTGATGGCGCATTCGTGAGCCCGAATGACATCACTACAAACTCGTAGTGTCCATATTTGGTGTTCGCCTAAAAGGTGTGCGTCAAAGTCTTAAATTTATATCTAGAACTCAAAGCAAAGCGAACCCGCAGTGTACGGATCGGCTGTAGTAAGGTAAGAATTCCAGAGTCGAACTCAGAGATTTGGTGAGAATAAGTTCGATTCCAATTATCTAGCAAAAAGTGTGAAAAGCTTTTGTGATCAAATAAAGGTAAAATGATTCCAAGGATTCAAGTATCCGATTTAAGCTTTCGATTCAAGACACTTCTATAGATATAGGACAGAGTTTATATTGCCAAGATTAAATGTTCAAAGGCAGATATCGTACGGTGAAGTTCCGAAACTTATATAACTAATCTAAAGGCTCTCTCTATAAGGGTTGTTGAGGCTGCAATATAGAAAGATCTAAAGACAAGAATTATGTTCAAACTAACTATCTAAAACTCCAGGATATGACTCTCCAAAGTAAAGATTAGAAAGCACACTTAAAATCTTAATAAAGGATGTTGAGTCTCTCTATTACCCAAATCTTATAATCTTAATCTATTAAATGTAGAATCAGGTTTGAAGTGTCTTCATACATTCAATTAGAGGTTAAAAAGATTAATCAATGTTGGGATTTAGGCAATGATTAGTTTTGATTAAGGATTGATTCAATTAAAGTACGTCAGAAGAATAAATCGGGCTGTTCATAAGAAAATCGGCCGATTTACTCCAAGAACACACCGATTTTCCTGTTGTCGCAAAACTAAAATCTAAACTCTCAGGGTCCTAATGTTTGAATGAGTTCAGTCTATCATCATCTAAGCCTTAATCATCAACTATTCTCCCCAGAATCACAAGGGTTTTAGCCAACCATTTTCAAAATCGAATCAATTTAAATATTGAGTGAAATATCGCAAATAAAACCGAATCTTGAAATAAAACTCAATAACCTTCAAATCTGTAAATAAAACTCGAAACTGATCAATATATCTCTTGAGTAACTCAAATTCGTGTTCAAAAATAACGATCACTTCAATGGATAAAGAAATCTCACAAACAAGAATCAAGATTGTCTTCCCGACAAAGAATCCTTCAATCTTCCTCCCAAGAATCTCCAATCTCGCTCAAACGTCTAAAGATTTCCCGTTGCGGCCTCTAAGTCTCCCTTTGGAGAATTTCGCTCCCCTAGTTCTAGGGTTGTCACCGTTCTACTTTCAATGTTGAAGGTTATCCGATATATGTAGGGATAAATCTAGGGTTTAAAGATAAAACCCTAAATATTTGGGTTGAAAAGAAGTCGAATCCGCTGGTATCAGAAGATACTCTGGGCCGCGTCATAAGGTATCAGAAAATACTTTGGGCCGCGTCAGATGGTATCAGAAGATACTTTGGGCCGCGTCCTAACTTCCTTTTATTGCTCCTTTTTGTCCCACTTCAAGGCTTAATCCTTAAATATGCTATTTCGTTCCATAATTCGCCAAATTACCTACAAATGCAATAAAACTCTGTGTAGACCTCTATTCTTGCAAAGTAGGTGAATATAACCATAAATGCCATGAATGTATGTCTATGCATGCAAAATAAAGGGAAAATTTATATAAATACATGCCTAAAAATATGTCATAATTCATGTCATCATTTGGTCCGAAATGCCGTCTTGGCTACATCCTGCTCTCTCACCCTCAGCTAGTGATATCCAAATCTCAGATCGATCCTCGAAAACACTAAAGTTCCATGCAGCTGATCCAAAAGATCATCGATACGGGGAAATGGGTACTTGTTCTTGATCGTCACGTTATTCAGCTCTCGGTAGTCGATACATAACCTCATTGACCAATCTTTTTTCCCGGCGAAGAGAACTGGTGCGCCACAAGGAGATACACTAAGGCGGATGAAGCCCTTCTCTGCTAACTCCTCGAGCTGCTTTTTCACCTCAAGCTTCTCGATAAGCACCATACGGTAGGGATCCTTAGAGATCGGTCTCGTACCGGGCTCTAGATCAATGCCAAAGTCTATACTCCTATGTGGAGGTAACCTTAATGGCTCTTCAAAGACGTCAGCAAACTCACAAACTATTGGAATCTCCTCCAAAGCCGGACTTGTACTATCCTTCATGGCATAGCACCAAAAAGCCTCCCTGACTGATAATTCTCGCAGCTCGAACTGCACTGATGACTGTACCAGTCTTCCCGAGATCCCATCGTCGGAAGATCTCAACATGATCTGCATCTGTAGTTACTGTCATTGTTCTCTTGCCGATGTCCAGAACTGCTCGATGTCGATCCATCCAATCCATGCCCATAAATAACTTCTTCATGTACTAAGTACATGACGAAGAAGTTAGATGGCCAATCGTGACCTCCCAATCTCATAGGGCAATCGCGAACCTCTCGTGTACCTCGAATCTTACCCCATAGGGTAATCCTATAAAGAAGGGTCTACCTTCTACAGTAACTAAGGCCAATCTATCTACACATGCATCAAATATAAAAGAATGTGTAGCACTAGTATCGAAAAGAACTTTGAAAGGAAAACGATTAAGATGAATGGTACCTATGGCTGTTGGCGCTGTCGGCTCTACATCATTCCTCAACTCATACATTCTAGCTGATGCATCTCTAGTGTTTGCTGATCCACCAACACGTCCTCTACCTCTTCCCTGTCCCGGAGTGGAACCTTGAGGAGCGGTAGAACCAGAAACTCTCTACTGATGCTGGTAGTGAGATCTTTGTCCTCCTCCAGCAACACTGGCAGGTGAAGAACCTTGCTGAGATAGCGCCTTGCCCTGGCGGCAAAATGCAGCTCTGTGTCCGGGCTTGCCACAAGAAAATCAAGTCACTGTTGGTTTCTTGCAATCAGCTCGGATATGTCCAGCTACTCCACAGTTATGACACTGCCTTCCTCTGTCAGAACTCTGCTGGAAACCAGAACGTCTAGGCGTCCGACTACGCCCAAAACCAGCTGCTCCAACTCCAGCACTGGCTGATCCAGTCTTTTGTCTCTTCTCAAGACCTCCTGTGTGAGAAGCTCTCCTCTGACCCGGTCGGTCTCTCTCATAGGCAGAAGCTCTATCTTGATAGTCCGTCAAAAAATCACAACGGAAACCAGCAAGATAAGAGCGTGTCGACTCTCTCAACCTCCGAGAGAAAAGGTAAACATGCTGATCCTCCGGTGGTGCAGAGGGACCCAATAACGAAAACTCATCCTGAAACTTGCTGATGATCTCAATAATAGGCAAATCCTCGAATTCATCCTCAAGGAAATCCTGAAGACGGTATCTCATCATAGCTGCAGAGCAGTAGCGATCCTTGATCACTATCTTCATCTTCTCATAACTAGTGACCTTACTGCGAACGGTCCTCAACTAAGAATGAGCCTGATCCTTCAGCAGCGTCTGTGCTATGTTGACTCGACGTCCCTCTAGGCAACTGATAGCCTCCATAGCAGTATCCAGCTGTCCTAGCCATTGCTCCACCTCCAATCCAGTCTTTCCCATGAAAGTGGGAACCTTCAACTGGTCGAAAGCCTTCAACCAACTGTCGGGATTTGGCTTCCGTGCCTCAGCCAACGCTCTGACAACCTGAACAACTCTAACAGGCGGGGCAACAACCTGGGAAACTCTCTGCGAAACCTCATCTGATCTCACAAGAACTAGCGGCACTGGTGTTGGTCCTCTAGTCCTGATAGCCTCCTCAACTCTCTGCACATAGTCGCGCTATGCAGAAGCTCCGATAGACACTCGTGCGGACTCCGTTGATGGCGCTCTATGTGCTCCAAACCTAGCAGCGGTCCGTTCCCAGCCTCAGGAACCACACTCTCAGCAACTTCTTCAATGAACGCCTCAGCGATAGGCGGATTAGCAACTGTGGCTTGACCCCGACCTCTAGCTAGTGGAGGTCTTCCTGCACGTCCTCGTCCACGGACGGCAGGTGAAAGTGGTTGTCGACCCCTTCCTCGCTCCATAGTAGATGTAGCTCTAGTACGCGCCATCTGCTATAAGGATAGATATAAGAAACTATATATAAAGCCACGCTACAACTAAAGCAGAACTCCAAGAAAAACACATATAAAGGCCAACAAAAAGAAACTACACTGCTGAAATTCGCGGAGGTAGTGGTGGTCACCCGAACATCTATCCCAGACCGACAAGTTTAAAACAAAACCCCCTTCTAAAAACGTTAGACCCCTTGCGGATTCTATTTATTTATCCATCCGACCTTTAGAAGATTTCGAGTGCCATTGCCAACCTAGAACTCTGATACCATATTGTAACACCCCAAGTTCTAGGAACTCAAAGCGCTACGGGCTAGGACCGCACAATGGGTCCTGACCCTTAGAGTAGCAACAACAAACGGATCTTACAAAAAGACACAGACAAATGAAAACCAAAACTCAATATAAAACCAAAGGTTTAAACAAAAGAAAACACAAAAGCTCCGCAACCGAGTTCAAAAAAAGGGAAATAACAAAAGATACAAAAACCTGATCCCGTCCTATAATATACGGGAACCCCGGCTGACCACACCATCCGGATCACTCAGCAGCATCCTTAACCTACGGAACATCTACAACGACGGCATAAACCGTTAGCTAACATTCTAGGTACTAGTAAGAACGTACAGGCACAAACACACATAAGGTAAAAGAAAACACATAGCATGCTCACACATCAACCGGTTATTATCTTTCATTAAGATTATCCATTACTAATTCAACTTCTTTTGTCACACGGGAATCTCCCAAAACTCTGAAGCACTTCCGTCTACCAATAGGAATAGATCAGTATTCTCCGTTACCTACGGGTCTGGGTTGCAAGAGCACATTCTAGTCTCCTGTAGAACTAGACAAGTGGTCACCGCCCGGTTATCATACACTTGGGCCAGTTAAGGGTAATAAAGGGTGAATCCTATTCCGGTTATCCGTTATAACAATAATAAACAATACAACAAGCCAATACAATCCAACTAATACGCGGAATGAAGCTAAGTAAGTCCAAGGGACTTACCTCACTCGAAGGTAACACAAAAGCTCAGCAATAACTCAGGAAGAACTCAGTTTCCCTTTGGAAAAGAGCAAGGAAAGCCTGTACGAACAAGCAACACGGATCAGAAACGAACAGTTGCTAGAAGTCTATAAGTTTTAGGTTCAACGATCTCTAAGAGATCTCCACAAGCTAAGGGCTCAACCTTAGTCTTACAGCAACCCAGGGAACAAGGATCAACCAAAAAGGAACCAAGGAAGGAATGAGGAATGGAAGGAAGGAAGCAACTCACCAAAGACGGGAGTTACTGTAGAGAAACCGCAGGGACGGTTGGACAGAGGCGCAGGGGCAACACGTGACAGAGGCGCAGGGGCGGCACATGACAGAGGTGCAGGGGCGGCTCTGTGCAGGCGCAGGGGTGGAACTTCGACAGAAGCTACTGTCGGGCTTCTCTTTGACAACACTCACAGCAAGGGCAACCAAAGCTCGTACTTTTGATTCCAACACGTCAAGACTCAACTCCATAGAGCCTGAGAACAACAAAGGATTAACCACGGAACGCTCCACAAGAATCAAGGCTCATGCTTGATCCTTGGAGGAGAAGAAAAGAGAAGAACAAAAAGAAGAAACCGAAACAAAAGGAGAAGCAAGGTGTAACAACACATGAACGTGATGAAGAACAAGGGAGGAAAAACTTACACGTTCAGCGAGAACACAGGGGCAAGGCTACAACACTCTAGGGTTGAAGGAGACATAAGCAAGAAATGGGAAAAAGAGGAAAAAGACGGGAATATAAAGGGACGGGCTGAAAGATAGACAGAAAGGCGTCTATGGTTTAGAAAGAAGATGAGGAAACCGGCCCATAAGATAGAATATCGGATATTCTATCTATGGAAGGAAGATAAAACGAACGAAAACGGATCAGGCGCGATTTGTCGTAGATCCGCAAGGGCGGATCAACACATCCTCGGGGGCGGGCGGCCGCAGGGGCGGCCTTTTTCACCGCGGGGGCGGTGAAGGCAAAACTCGAATCTTACATTTACTTTAGGGAAGAACATTATGACCCACATAAATGTAGGTTAACGATCCCAAAAACATAATATACTTCCGATATGAATAATAATTATAGTTGAACTTAACCAAAAGGCTAAGAAATGTAATATTTGTATACTCTTTAGACTTTCTATTTATACAAGTTCTAAAACCATCAACTTTAGTAGCTAATCGATGTGGAATAACAAAATCCTTCAAAATATTTAACGTAAATAGATGATGTTGATAACAAAAGATTCCCTAACTTTTAAAAAAAAATATTAAAAGTAAAGATTTTTAGTCCAAAAAAATAGATTGGTTGGAACAAAAAAAAGTTAGGTACAATCTTAAAAAATAAAGATTTATTGGCCAAAAAAATTGTCACGTCTTCCCAATATGTACCGTGAAAATATTTAACGTAATGACCAAATGCCAAGATTACTTTAGGGATTTCCAAAAATAAAATCTTCCCTAAAAATAAAACTTTAGGGGTACGATTACTTTTCCCTAAAAATAAAACTTTAGAGGTACGATTACTATAAGAAAGAACATTATGACCCACATAATTGTAGGTTAACGATCCCAAAAATACAATATTATTTCGATATGAATAATAACTACAATTTAACTTAACCAAAAGGCTAGGAAATGTATTATTTGTGTACTCTTTAGACTCCCTATTTATACAAGTTCTAAAACCATCAACTTTAGTATCTAATCAACGTGGGATAACAAAATTCTTCAAAAAACTTAACGTAAATAGATTATGCTGATAACAAAAGATTCTCTAACTTACAAAAATAGTTTAAAAATAAAGATTTTTTGTCCCAAAAAATAGGTTGGTTGGAAAAAAAAAAAGTTACGTACAATCTTTCAATAATAGGCCGTTAGTTTAGTAAAAAAAGATTTTATGGCTTGAAATAAAGATTTATTGGCCAAAAAATTGTGGAGCTCCATTTGATTACTGCTTCCACAGCGCGTCACGTCATCCTAATATGTACTCTCTTTTAGTATGTATTAGTTTTAATACCCGTGCCCTGCACGGGTTAGACGATAATTGTGTGTCAAAAAATTATTTGATAATTCATTATGTTGAAAATTGTCTTAATTGTTATGTAATACTTGTTGTAAGTTTGTATTTTTCACATTATGAATGGAAATCAAGCAAGAATTCAAATTCTGCAATAACAATCGGGAAAGAAGAATCCCGGGGAATATCCTTTGAGATACTCGAATGTCAAAGTTAGTATCAATCCTATAAAAAATTCAGGTTTATTAAATTAAATTTTAGAATAGGTGACTTAGGTTAACGAATAGACGACATTGCCAAAATTGATGAGGTGACTACACGAAATTAGGTCAAGTATCAGTTCACGGGTTGTGCATTAAAAAATGATTAGCGCAAAAATCATTTAAAATTTTTTTAAAAAAAATATTGATTAACAAATTAATTGTTTAACAACCTAACGATTTTGTAATTAAAACAGGTTGTTAGTTTAGTAAATAGATTATGCTAATAACAAAAGATTCCCTAACTTAAAAAAATAGTTTAAAAATAAAGTTTTTTTATCCAAAAAATAGGTTGGTTGGAACAAAAAAACAAGTTACGTACAATCTTTCAATAACAGTCCGTTAGTTTAGTAAAAAAAGATTTTATGGCTTGAAATAAAGATTTATTGGCCCAAAAATTGTGGGAGCTCCATTTGATTACTACTTCCACAGCGCATCACGTCATCCCAATATGTACTATCTTTTAGTATGTACTAGTTTTAATACCTGTGCCCTGCACGGGTTAGACAATAATTGTGTGTCAAAAAATTATTTGATAATTCATTATGTTGAAAATTGTCTTAATTGTTATGTGATACTTGTTGTAAGTTTGTATTTTTCACATTATGAATGGAAATCAAGCAAGAATTCAAATTCTGCAATAACAATCGGGAAAGAAGAATCCCGGGGAATATCCTTTGAGATACTCAAATGTCAAAGTTAGTATCAATCCAAGAAAAAATTCAGGTTTATTAAATTAAATTTTAGAATAGAGATTTAGGTTAACGAATAGACGACATTGCTAAAATTGATGAGGTGACTACACGAAATTAGGCCAAGTATCAGTTCACGGGTTGTTCATTAAAAAATGATTAGCGCAAAAATCATTAAATTTTTTTTTTAAAAATATTGATTAACAAATTAATTGTTTAACAACCTAACGATTTTGTAATTAAAAGGTTTTTAACGATTTTTCCAGTGATTTAAAAAAAAAATTGTTGAAAAAAATATTCATAATTTTTATCAAAAAAAAATTCGATACTTTCATGATTTTTTTCCAGTGTTTTTTTTCCTGATTTTTTAAAAACTTTTGTGTAAATGACAAAAACTTTTTATTAAGAATATTTGATTTATTTTTTAAAAGTTGAAATTTTTTTCTATTTTTTCCATATATTTTTATATAAAATTTATTAGTTTTTTTACAAATTATTTTAAAATATCAGATTTAAAAAAAAAAATTAAAATCGATTTTTTTTTAAATGAAAAAACACTTATATTAAAAAATGAATTCTTTTAATTCTTAAACTTTATTTGTTCTAAAACTATGAAGAAATATTTTTGTTAATCGTTTAAAAAAAATATCTTTGAAAAAAAAAATAAAGTTGATAAGTTTAGAAATAAAGTTCAATTGAAATTTGAAAATATAATAAATATTAAGATCTTTAAAAGTTTAAAAAAAATAAAGTTTATAAGTACAATTGAAAATATAAGGTCATTAATGTTCAATTAAGTAAATATACTCCAACCTTTTGTATTTATTCTCAAACTCTACACACTCTTCTCTCAAAGAGTACATTTACTAAACACAAAACTAGAAAAAGTCTAGTAAACCAAATTGATTCTGAATAATATGAGAGACTAATACAAAATTATATAGTAAAATATTTAAAATAAATTCGATTTTTTTTCCGTTTATTTTTAATATGAAATTTATTATTTTTCACAAATTATTTTATAATATCTGATTTTTTTTTCAAAAAATATTAAATCGATTTTTTTATATGAAAAAACACTTATATTAAAAATGAATTCTTTAAATTCTAAAAATTTATTTATTCTAAAACTATGAAGAAATATTTTTGTTAATCGT
>BSUD01000008.1:85295368-85352011 GCA_033239045.1 Fagopyrum esculentum | reverse complement strand
TGTTAATCGTTTAAAAGTTATATTTTAGAAAAAAAAATAAAGCTTATAAGTTTAGAAATAAATAAAGTTCAATTGAGATTTATAAATATAAAAATATTAAGATCTTTAAAAGTTTAAAAAAAAAAAATAAAGTTTATAAGTTCAATTGAAAATATAAGTAAACAAAATGAAATTAAATTTAAAATTAAATTCTGTAAGTTTAAGAAAGTATAAAGCTCAATTATAAATTCAAAAATATTTTTAATATATTTAAAATTAGATTGCAGATCTTAACTATTTTGATTTTAAATTAAAAAAATTAAACGTCATTAATAATATGAGAGACTAATACAAAATTATATAGTAAAATGTTTAAAATAAATTCGTAAATTAAATATTTAAAATAATTTGGTTTAACATGGTGGGACCTGAATTAACAAAAAATTGACACGTGATAATTTGATGGCGTGAATTCACCAAACTGTGCCACGTCTAAACTTGATGAAGTGGCTGGACGAAACTGTGTCAAGTTGAAGTTCATGTGCTTCTTTAGTATATAGATATATATAATAGATTTGAACTAATCATACAAAGTATTTGAAATAATGAAATGTATTTGTTTAAACCAATAGCATAATTGTTTTTTTACCTAATTGGAGCACAATATTGTATAGTTTAAAAATCTTGATTTTTTAGTCAAATTTCATACCAAATATGAACTGCTGTAGTAAATATTATGAACTTGAGTAGTTACAAAAATATTTAAACTAACTAAACAAAAATTTGAACCAATGATATAAAAAAATTAAGCTAAAATAGTAAAAAATTTTATTTTAATCAAAATTTTGTTGTTATGTTCTGCTCTTTCGTCTTACTTGTTAATGGTATAAGTTAATTATTTTTCTTCATAATTATACAATAATCAAGTAAAAGAAATTTTATTGACAATAAAACTAACACATATATCATCATATTCGAGTTTACTTTAACATATTCGGATCATAAATACATATAGTTTTAAAATTATAAATTTGATCACGATTATTTGTTTTTTAAAATTATTTTTATAAGAGTTGTTTTTATAAGAGTTGTTTTTTAAAATATTTTTATTGATTACTTTTAGATTAAAATTATTTTTTATTAGTTCAAAAAAGTTGAGTATTAAATAAGTTATAATATTTAGAAAAATTTGATTAAATCTAAGTTTAACTAATATTTTTATTAAAAGTCATATCAAGGACTAAAAAGGATAAATAATTGTGATCAGAAAGAGTATTAAATTTATCTACGCTTGTTATCTTTATTTCCAATCAACACATTTGACAAGTATAATTAATTTATAAGAGTTAAGACGAAGATATAAATTATTATAAGGGATGAAACCCTAATCTAACTACGTCAAGCTTAAAGTAATTATAGATATTCAAACTAATTTTCATTTCCTTTTAATTAGAATATAACTCATCTCAACAAAAAGAGCATAACTGTCTTCCATTCATAAAACTCGTTGAATTCCTTACAAGTTGGGCATTTTATGCATTTCTGAATTTAAGTGGACGGAAATCGTAATAAAAAGGGACTATCAACTCAATCATTCTTATTCCTATCCATTGAAAGTCAAAACCTGCGTTTCCTAAATCCTAATCGCTCTTTCTTCTCCATTTGGACATTCACAATTTCACATTGCTGTAGTCCTTTCCCTATCCCTGAGAGTCAAATCATATAAATATGTGATATTTATACCCATTTCCCTACCGGTTTTCATCAGCTAAGCATCATCATCGAGCCGCCCGTAATGTGGGTGTTCTCATCATAGAAACCGAACCAAATAAGAAGAAACACCGAGTATCAATCATGAATTTCCTCTTTGGTTGCTTCTCCGCAACTAATAAACAGACTTCTGGTAAGCTTTAATCCCGAAATTCCATCATCACGTCCATTTCTTCGCTGTGTTTTTGATTAACATTGATATTCTACAGATTGTTCTGGTCAATTTGACCTCCAGAGCTTTCGAGTTTTTTCCTATAAGGAGCTTCAGATTGCTACGAACAACTTCCGTTGTTCGAACAAGATTGGACAAGGAGGATTTGGGTGTGTTTACAAGGTTGGTCAATTCGAATTTCAATTTAATTTTGGCTGCTTGAATCTTCTGATCTGGGATTTGGTGGTGTGTAGGGAGAGCTAAAGAATGGAACCCTAGTTGCTGTGAAAATGCTATCGGTGGAGCTAGAATCCCTAAGAGGGGAGAGACAATTCATATCCGAAATTGCAGCTCTTTCACATATCAAGCATGAAAATCTTGTTACTCTAAGAGGATGCTGTGTTGATGGGGCTAAGAGATTTCTCGTCTATGACTACATGGAGAATAACAGCCTTGCACATTCATTCCTTTGTATGACCAACTTTGAGTTTTGACCCATCAACATTTCTGAATTTATATGAAAGGAAATATACATGATTTTTCTGAATTAAATTTACAGATAGGGAGGAAAGCAGAAGCAAATGCAATTGGGATATGAGAATGAAAATATCAATAGGAATAGCTAGAGGGCTTTCCTTTCTCCACGAGGAAGTTGAGCCTCATATCATTCACCGCGACATCAAGGCTAGCAATATACTTCTTGACAAGGACTTTACCCCCAAAGTCGCGGATTTTGGCCTGTCTAAGCTCTTTACTGATAACGCGTCGTATATAAGTACTCGTGTTGCTGGTACATTGTAAGTATCTATTAGTTAAGTCTCTTGTTGTGTGTCTTTGTGCACTAAGGTATTTCCTAACGCGTCTTGACACTTACCTGTCCAATAAAGAGGCTACCTGGCTCCAGAATACGCGGTCAGTGGACGGTTGAGCAGAAAGTCAGACGTTTACAGCTTTGGTGTTCTGTTGCTGCAGATAGTGACAGGTTGCTCTGTTGTTGAATTCAGCTTAGACCATGGAGAGAAGTATTTGGTTGACAAGGTTAACCTTTGGCCTTCTGTCTCACTAGTTTAAATTGATCTTTTTTTGTCACCTGTGCTGACTAATACTATTGAAAATGCAGGTATGGGAGGAGTACAAAGATGGTAACCTCTTGGACCTCATTGATAAGGCCCTTGATGCAGACTTTCCAAGGGAAGAAGGTGTTCAGTTGTTGAAAATCGGCCTCCTCTGCGTGCAAGAGACCCTCAGCCGACGCCCGCCAATGTCTGCAGTGCTCAAGATGCTAAAGAAGGACGTTGAAGTGACAGGTGAATCAATATCTAGACCAGGTCTTGTTGCGGATCTCATGCTCGTAAAGACAGGTCAGCAGGAGAAGCAATCTCCTCAGACTACTGTCATGACAAGTTCAAGTTCCGCCTCTAGCGCTGCATTAAGCCTTCAAAGTTGAATCAGTACACAGAAAGTTGCTGCATATTATTTTGTTAGTTTATTTGAGAGTTTCTTGTAAATAGATTCAGTAATGAAAGAAGAAATGCTATCAGTTCATTCATTTAAAGAATGCGAATTGAAATGCGAAAGTAGAACCAAAGATGGGTTAGACATGCTCGGCTCCTTGCATGCCATTAGCAAATGCTGCCCAAACATGAGAAGGAGTCGTAAATGGCATACAGGGAGCCAGGCATGTCAAGGGGCCTTCTGTGCTGATGTTTTCAGCAGAGAAGGGTTTATAAAGGGCAGTGAGAAACACCTAATGGTCTCATTTTCCATTCCCTGTGAGGGTTTAAGCAGCTTTTGAAAGAGGCGTTTTTTCAGGCAAAAAGACAAACTGAAGGAGGTGGCCAGCATTTTGGGGCTAACTTTCACGTTTTTCTTCATCTCATATCTGGTGCAAAGTCATAGCACGCCGTTTGTTTTCTCTCTGAACCGTTTTTTTGCTCCACTTTACTTGCCTCCTCTCTATGTAACTCACCAACCACATTCTGAATGTGCTCAAATCATTTCAGCTTTCCATTACCATCAATCAATATGACAATCATATAGCTCAGATAATCATGGCTACCTGTAAGTAAAAGTAAAGTAGGGGATCGAAGATTATATGAATCTTCAATTTATTTGATCTAGCCTGTCATCCACTTTGATATTAAGAAAAATATGTTTACTGCAGTTTCGAGTTTACAATTTTTTTATAAAATAACAAGGTGCTGATACGTGAAGGACGGTTGAAATTGTTAGCAAAATTTCATTTGGTGTACTCGAGATTTCGCTTTTTTGGTTGGTGACCACAAAGTTTCACTTTTCTGTTTAGTACCCTTAAGGTTTTGTATTATTCCAGTTCGTGCCCACAAAGTTTCACTTTTTCGGGGTTTCATATGTTTTCATCACCGTTTAATATGTTTTGACTGGCTAGTCTAATCCTAAGATCAATATAAATACGATTGAAATTTAATCCTTAATGCATTTGATGGATTTGAGATGGAATTGCTACACCATGTTAGAATAAAATGCATAATTGGAATTCAAAAGCTTGTTATTTGAAAAAAGGATAAGAGAAGCCTAATTTATAATTGATTCTCGATCTTATATGATAGATTTCAACTTTCTCGCTTTCGTCGCTATCCTGTAAACCCGATCTAGTAAGCCTAAATTGTATCTTGATTACTTCGTTGATGTTCCATTAAACCCGATCTAGAAAGTCTAAAACCGTGTCTTGATTGCTCCGTTGATATTCCATCAAACCTGATCCAGTAAGCCTAAACCCGTGTCTTTGTTAAGGAATGGGAAAATTAATTGATCATTCTACATGTAGCATTGTGATATTAGATCCCTACTGAAATTCCCACCGGAAAAAGGCACCAAACGGAATAAACAAAATTCTAAGGACACCAAACGGATAAAACAAAACCCTAAGTTTACTAAACGGCAAAGTGAAACTTTATGGGCACCAACCGAAAAAGACGAAACCTCGAAGGCACCAAATAAAAATTTTCAAATTGTTACTTAGTATCATATTGGTACACTTTCTTCTTTTGATCCAATCATGAACTAAACAATTGGTATTGTATAAGAGTATGATAGTGTAAATTCTTTGTCTCATTCATGTCTCATCATTCTTTTTATTGATTCACCATTAATTTAAAAACAGAAAAGTTCCAATTACATAAATTAATTTATAACTTTAGGATGAAACAAATCAACCAAATGAGTAGGACACGAAGTTAGGTCATGTAATAGGAAAAATGATATGTTTTTGAGGTTATAGAACCTTGTGTAGTATTGGTTTAAATTAATCGGCTTGTCTTTTTCATTAATCACTTATACATGTGAAAATTTAGAAAAGGAAGCGGTGACTTATATGGTTGAATAAAATGTATCAATTTGTTGTTCTTTATATTTTGTATGCAAAACAGTTTTTTTATTTTTTTTATTCTGAAAGATGGAACGAGGGACACCCTTTTCTTGCCTTTTTTTTTATCATCGGGGTCGTCGTCATCCGGTGATGATCCTGACAAGCCCACATCGAAAGCGAAACTCAACGAATATGTCCTTTTCCCCTGCTCCCTCCATCATCTTATTAGAATATGAATAAGATCAGAAAGAACCATCATTAGGGAAAACAAAATGAAATAGCTTCGGTAAGTGCAAAGCCCAAAATTTCATAACCAAATAATTATTTCGATAATGCTGGAATTAGCGTCACATAATCAATCAAGGAACTAGATACGTTTTCAATTCCGATAGCAATCCCGCTAAAGCAGTTGTAGCAGCTCTAACACCCATTAATTTAGCATCGTCTAACATCTCTATGTTTATGAAATTCAAATGCGTGACGACAATTTACTATTATTTTTGGTCATTCTTCGTCAATTATTCTCAATAATTCAATTATGCTTAAGACACTACTAACAACTGATTACTTCTGACTATCATTCACTCAAGTATCCACTTTCGCTATGTTTTTTCAATGTGATTTGTTTAAGCGAAGTCGATCCTATTACGAATAGAAGGTTGCACTATCATAGTAGATTCATACTCTGTCCAAGGCCGGCCTGTTTCAATTTAAATAGAAGTAAACCTTTCTCTCTAACTAAAAATTTCATAAGAGAAGAAAGATCAGAGTGTACGATAGATTATCGGTAAGTTTCATGATTGTTTACTTATATATTTTTTTTCACTTTGTTTGTCGAGATTTTTGTGGTGTTCAGTTGAAGAAGTAAGGGATCGAGGTTTGGTTTTCTTGGTTCATACAAGATCAAAAAGGACACGTGTGGCTTTCTCCAATTCGGAAAAAGGAATGAGACGTCTCGGACGTCAATTGTGGAAACTTCATTTTAATTCTCTAAGTATAGCTAAAGTAATAAAACACAATAAATGTAATTTGGACAACACATTGCCCTTTATCTATCTTTATTAGGATGCAACTACGTTGAATAAAAAATCCTTATCCCCAAAAATCCCGTGCCTTTCTCGGTTGGACCAACCCAACCGGCGATTTCAGTCTTCCTGAATTGGTTCTTTGTCCCTACGATCGATAGTAATATGCACGAGCAAGGAGCAAGAGAACATAAATCCAACTATCATGAATATCCTTTTCCCCTTATCTTTTCATCTTTCTATTTATAAGCAATAACTCACTTTGACTTTCAATTTCCCATAGAATTTTCAGGGCTTTTGATAGCATGAATTATTATTTATATCTCGGACATGGTTTTGACGTTTTATCATCATAATTCAACATGCATGGATGTATATTCTTAATGATTATGTCATTATTTGTTTATTTTGCAAGAATCGAGGTCTACACCACGTTTGATTGTAATTGTAGGGAATAAGGCATATTGTGGATCAAAATGGAGCATTGAAGTCTAAGGAAGCAATATAGCTACATTATGGAGCATTAGGAAGGACGAGAAGAAGGGCAAGAACTATATTGGAAGGATAGAAGAAGGATTCAGTTGAAGAAACGAAGACATGCACGTAGTTCACCACTGATCTCGGACCAACACAATCATGCACCTCGACCGAGATGGCCTACTGGGCCCGGATTGAGGTCAACGGCCCACAACCCAAGAGAAGTAAATATTTTTGATCTAAAATTCTTCTATAAGAGTAGAAGGTTAAAACCGTAGAAAGGGAGGGGAGAGATCACGGAAAGGACTTTGCAAGGCTGGATTTTCAAAGAACACGTACGACGACTATTGGAAGGAAAAGATCTAAGGAAGGATTGCTTGGAATTCAAGGAAGAAGAGATTGTGAGATTTTCTTGAGAAGTTGTTAGTGAATTGTTATCATACTCTTTCGAACACATCATTGATACGATTGCTGGTTTGTTTGCTTTGATAATTGAGACACCTTTGTTGATTGCTTTATTCTATTTTCTTGACTTCTTGATAATATTTGATTGTTTGACAATGATGATTGTTGACTAAAACCCCCTACGATTCTAGGGTGCCCACGTCGGACTGTTCTTGGAGTCATCTCGACCGAGATCGATAAGAACTATACGAGACGATCCACGGCTTGTCCGAATCTTGAGTTTAGGTTATAGTTTACCAAATCTTGTCCTTGTTGCACCTTTACTGGTTTACATGCAAGCATAGGATGAGACTTACGGGGTGATTCCTTTGCTTGTTTATCGATGATGAGTGTTAGGTAATAAAGGGTTATCCTTTATTAGGGTTTGAGTGTGCCTCCGTCCTACCTTTGAAAGGTAACCTGAGACTTACCCGGTGATGGTTAGTTCTGTTCTCTTAGGTAGTATGTTGGTTTGAGCGGTAATACCTTGCCTTAGTTCCTTGAGACTTACCCGATAATAGGATCATTGGTTTGGGAAAGTGGATAGTGAGACTTACCCGGTGATCTATCCCTATCGTAGAAATACCTTCCCTCCGCAACCTCAACTTTGTCCACATCTATCCTTGAGAAGTCTCGAGTCAAAACCACAACTAGATACTTTGATCTCTAAAATCTGTGTTTCCCAATAATATTATATATTCTTGTCTTGCTTTTGATCATTGCACTTGCATGCTTGCTAAGTTAGATTGCTTTACTGAATTTATTCTCACCAAATCCCTGAGATCGACTCGGAAATATAAGCCCTTACTACGATAGATCCGTACACTGCGGGTTCGCTTATCGTTAGGTATATATTCAGGATATAAATTTAAGACTTCTTTGCGCACACACCTTTTGGAGCGAACAAGTTTTTGGCGCCGTTGCTGGGGAATTTGGTCAAGACCAAATTCAGTGCACAAATTGTCTAGCTTGGAAGCTTCTTGCTTTTGCTACTGATCATTCTACTTGAGTGTTCCTATAGGATTTTTTTCTTAGGTTTATGCGAAGAACTCGTGCTGGTAAAGAAATAGTTCCTTACGATCCCGAACAAGAAAATACATACAAGAAGAGATTAAGAGAAGATAAAATGGTTGCAAACAACGAAGAAGAAAGAAATTTCAAAGCTGAGTTGGAAGATTCTCTTATTTAAAATAAAGCTTATGTCGTAGAAGCTAACATCAGGCTATAAGTGATTTATATACATCTTCTCGACCATAAAAGGGCTCGCTTTGGGATGAACTCGCATCTTATTGACCCGAGGGTTTTCCTCGTAGAGTGACTTTACTTTATAAGACTCAACTTTCTCTCTTAAACTAAAAAAAAGTGAAAGGCGATTATTTGCACCCTCTTTTTTTTTGTTTAATTCTAACCACGCGAAACGGCTATCCGCATGTGTCCTAAAGTGATGTCTTTTTTTAATGACTGTAATCGAGAGAAAAGGTTTGGAATTCAACCTCCCCTTCCCTTGCAAAATAAGATGGGAAGTATCTTCTCGATTCCTCTCCCAGAAAAGTGGTATGTCAACTGAACTTGCCTTGTTTTGATAGGGGTATTGGATTTTCTTTCACACCAAGGAATGTTAGTTTACTTATTTAGGGGTCGACTACCTTACCTTCTATTTTTTAAAATTACCGACGATAACACTCTATGTAAGTAAGTCCATCGTTCTATCAAGGAAGTTAGGAGCTAGTATGCCAATTTTAAGAAAAAGTAAAAAGTAACATTGTCAGCGAGTAAGGAAAAGAAAAGGTAGGCTTAGAGCCAATATACCTTATCTTTTATCTAGTAGTTAGTCTGCTTATGAAAATAATGCTTTGGAATTGTGTAAGAGCGAGTTGTTGTGATATGAGGACTCTCAGGGACCTTTTTAAGTCTGCAATTACTCTAAAAACGGATATAGCCAAACCTTTTATTCCCCTATCAATGGTTATGTCTCAAACCATCGGGAATGGGTTGAACTCCTACAATCACACCTTCTCTTGCAAACATATCATTCGATGGAAGGTATGCTTCACTAATCTCATTTAACACCATGCTTCCTCCAAAGTTTTCATTTGAGTAGTCACAATGCCCTACCCTATTTTGAGTCTTTGGAAGCGGTTTCACTCCTTTATAGGTTGGAACTCTGGAACCTAAAGACTTTCTCAATTGGACAAGTATAGATGGATTGAGTGCGTGTTGCCTTGAATTGAGGTTGACACAAGATCCTCTGCTTCCAGATCCTTCCATGTGAGAAGAGAAGATGGAAGTCGATTTGTTGATGAACGAGAATCTAATTAAACCTTTAGGAGCGATATGTTCATTCAACTCGAATTATCATAAGAGAAGAACTTTTACGCTCTAAAACTCCCACGTCTTTCCGGACTAACTGCCGACGATTTTTTATTCCTAAAATTCTTTTCTCATTTTTTTAGGGGGACTAGAGCACCGTGCACAATATGTAATGTCATGAATTCACAATCTTTGGTTCTATATGAATATCCAACACTTGTGATCTTCATTTTTGTATGATATAAAATCTTTGACTACATCTAGTACTATTTGGTCAATAGGTCATATGCGGAGCACTCCACCTGAGTTGGACCACCTGTTTGATAAAATATGCACTCAATTTAACATGTGTGCGTGAAGCCGGAAGAGTATTACCCCCATAATGAAACATGTTTGACCTCGTTCGGACATTGATTGGAGATAAAGTAGTTGAGAATAACTTTTTGAAGGATGCCTACTATGATGTCATGTTATGTGGCACTCATAGTTTGGCATGCGAGGAGCTCCTCAATTTTCTTGATCTTTTAAACTCCTTCTACTCTAGAATAAGAGCTCCTCCTATATGCTCTAAAAAAAGGTCATGACATTCAAAAAAGGCTTCATTGTGAGATGAAGACCGTACCCATAGTAACTCAATTCTCTATGCGGGGGAAATGAAAGCACAATCTGTTCAGATTCTCTCACACATTCAATCTTTTTTTAGCGGTTTCCCTAGAGAACTTTGTAATTAAATTAACCTTTATTTTGCTCATTTATGGAATTGTATTTAGTACATATAAAAATATATGATTATATTACTTAGTGTTGCGCGCCTAAGAGGGATCGAGAGAGCATATCACAATTCTTCTTGGAGGATGGTTTGTTTGCCCAGGAGACCGATCCTGCCATAATGTACTCTTACCTATAACACCGGAAATTGAAGTCAAGTATACACACAACGATCTTCATGCATGAATAGTCGGGAGGAAAGAAAGGGTTTAAGTTGATAATGAGAAAGGGGCCGCATCTAGACGAGCGGGAAAAATGTATGAGCGAAAGGTGCCATGATATGGAGTGGGAAATATCCCGAGTTTCATGTAAGAAAACAAAATGCACTTCAAGGTGTTGTCAAGGAACTATTGGACCTTCTCGAGCACATGTACAAAAATTAAGAGTTAGAGATAAAGCTAGTGAAGAACCATATAGGTGAATATAAAGGATACAAATACTCTAGAAGGGGGGTTGTATAGAGTATGGGAACTTTTCGCAACAATCTATCTTAAGGCTTTGAAACTGATTTGAAGGCCTTGATGTCGATTTGTGCTCTTTGTGACACAGCTGGTTTTCAAGGGCTATGAAAGTGATTTCAAGGCCTTGACTCCGTAAACCTGCAAAGCAACGTTAGTCACAATTAAGCAATAGAATGTGCGGAATAAAAAGATCGACACGGTGATATGTTTACGAAGTTCGGCTCTAACAGCCTACTCTCAATCCTAGGGTTTCTTTGCCCGTAGGATCTAACTATCAATTATATGCTTCAAAGAGTCCTAGATACAACCTAGAAGAAATCCCCTTCTTCTGTCACTGTAACCAATGCTACGATCTAGTTCCAACTCTTAACCTAGCAATAATAACCTAGCTACTTCGCAGAGTAGCACACACTCGAGTATAATACTCTCTAGATATACCAATGAGGCTCTCATCTTTTTCTCTCTCTAAGGAATGTAAGCTTTTGTAATCTAAGAGAAAGAAAAACTTTTGGAACGAATGAAGATGATTTGTTCGCTTGAAGACGTTAGATGTTTCCTTGTAAGCTTGTTATTTTTCTCTTCAATCGCCATCTTCATTTATAGTCTTCGATGGAGAAGTCTTCTAGCCGTTGTGTAGATAACCGTTGTGAGGTTCTTTCTTCTCCATAGAAAAAGGTGTATGTTGAGATGAAGTAGCCGTTGTAGAATCTTCTTATCTTCTTATCTTCTTCATCTCTTTGATGCACGTTGATTCTTCTTCTCCGAGATCTTCTCTTGAAAAGAGTTGTAGAAGATCTTGTAGTTGGAAGCTCCGTGATCTTCAAATTTGTTGAGAATCTTTGGTTGAAGATCTTCGAGATCTTTGTGAGATCCATTGGAAGAGATCTCCAATCTTGTGTCGGGTTGTTGATATCTTTGCAATATCTTATTGTTGACCAAATCTTCTTGTTGGCCGTATCTTCTTGGAAGATCTTCTCTTGATCCTTGATAAATTTGGTTGTTCAAATTAAATCTTAAATTTTGAATTCCTTCCAGCCGGTATGTCCTTTGTATCTTGTTTCAAGGCTTCGGCTTTGATCCCTTGAAATGGTTTTCAAGGCCTCCGTGTTAATCCTCTGAAATGCTTTCCAATCTTTGCACTTGTCAATTGTATTAGTTTTCAAGCCTCCGTTCATCCTTTGAAATGATTTTCAAGGCCTGCCACATTGAAGAAACACAAAACCAAACCATACAATGTAGAAATATAATCGATAACTGTTGGTATAAAAACCACTCATTTGTGTTAATTCTTTCATCATCACATATGCAAATATATAACTAAGATGGGTCAGGTTTCTCAACGAAACATTCTCATATCAATTCCCGCTTTCCTTTATTCCGCGTGGTTCGTCGTGTCCAACACGAAGATTCCAATAGGTGTGTGTGGGATTGAATCATTATTTTAGGGATAGTACACTAATACAGAGAAGTGATGTGGGTCGGGTTGCTCAGCGAAACATTCTTAGTTCGATTCTTGCTTTCCTTAATTCCACGTGGTTTGTCGTGTCCAACATGAAGATTCCAATAGGTGTGTGTGGGATTGAATCATTATTTTAGGGAGGAGAATGATGAAACTAGCCTCGCTAAACGCAAAATAGTGTATTTAGAATAGAAGTTCTTCTACATTGTTGTGACCCCGAGACAAACGTTTTAGTGAATTATATAGCATTTGTAAGATACCTTTTTTAATCCAATCAATGTGCAAAAGCGTGAAAATAACTTCACTCAGAGCTAGTGACTACGAAAAAGGAATCATTGTGAGGAAATTCAGTTTTTGGAAGAGTCGCTCCTCTCCCATGTCTTATGGTTTTCTAGTTAAGAATTTCGGTTCCTAATTAGATTTTTATATCGAGAAGGATGAACTGAACTTAGATTGTGATGGTGATTGCCTAAGAAGAATAAAAGGGAGGAACTAATTGTAATCATAAAAAAACCTTCCCGCGTTCTAGGGGCCCAACTCCTAATTACCTACACTATTCTATGATCGGAAAATGTCATCATAGGTGAAGAAGAAGAATTCCTACTCGCATGCTAACTAATAGAACTATAATAAAAATGACCTTACTTCCCTTAAGGGGAGAAATCAAGTTCTGTTAGTGTTTCGTTCTCATATACTTAATAACACATGTGATTGGGGAAGTCAAGCACTTGCTTTTGGTTTTGTTATTCTGGAGGTGAGAATAAAGCTATTTTCCAACCAGGGCCTATCTCTCAGGCTAAAAACTTCTTTCGTAGATATCAAGAGAACTAGAGTGTGGCTTATTTGGAAAACTAGGCTTCCTTTGAACACAACTCAAAACAATGGGAGCTAATAGAGGAAGAGATCGTAGATAAAAGGCATGCACAACTTATGGGTAGAAGTCAAAAGCAAGTCAAACTCACATATGAATAAGAGAAGACATGTTCATGGAAAGTGAGAAACCGTGAGAGGATGACCAAATATTCATAGATCAAGGAAGTGAGGATCAAAATAAAATGAAATGGCTAAAGCCCATTCCTAGAATAAGAACTGGAAAAAGATACCTAACCGTGATCCTCATGTTTACCCGATCACTCGGTTTAATTGATTTGACTTAGGCACTTACAAAATCGCTCGTTGATAAATCAATCAGAAACTTACGAAATCCCTCGTTGACAAACCAGTCTGAACAAAGGTTCCATCCTAAAGTCTACTACTTAGTTGGCCAAAAGCCGATATTTGTTTCCAACTCCTTAGACTCTTGGTTATGATAAGCATCCCTAATCTCGTTAAATAATATCTCTTGGTGGAAGATCCAATCCCATAAAACCATGCAAGAGGACCCGCGGCTAACCTCCCCCCAATTTCAAAGATAGTTAAGAGATGAAGTGAAGCCAACTTATAATAGAATAATAAGAGTATAAAGAAAGAACCTAGAGCAAGTGAGTGAGTCATTTCCCTTTTCCAGGATAGTCATCGTCCTTGAAGTTGTAGGCATGTAAGTCAATCATCTAGACTATAGGGTTAGGTTCCGTGGTCTAGCTTTAGTCCTGTTGGTTGTAAGTTTGAAAGCCATGCGATAATGTGAACGATAAGTCGAGAGATGTAGCAAGAGAAGGATATCGCTTAGTCGGAAGTGGGTGCGCCAACTCCCGTTCATGGGCGGCTAAACATAGGTATTATTCCTTACATTTTCCATCTCCAAAACGGGGTCAAACCTAATTGATAGCTTAGTTTCCCTAACGGGATCCATTCCCAACAAGTATGGTTGGGGGTAGAAGTAAGCGGAGGTTAGGTAACCCAGGAACTGTGGGTCCTATCCGTTAGCGACTTGATTTCGCCAATTTAGTCAATCATTCTTTTCTCGAAAGGGCAAATCAAGCCAAATCTAAGACTCTACTTAAGGGCAGTCCATTTCATATAACCTTTGAGGCTTGTAATATCCGTACATAAAATATAACCAATAACCATCATCCTAATAAAGGGGAAAAACAAGTAAAGAAGCAAAGAAGGGGAAAATGAAAAGGAAATTCAACATTCATGGGTTGTCTCTTGTTCGCTCCAAACGAGGTGCACACAATGTCTTACATTTATACTTGTAATAATTTTCTAAATCTACCTAGTGAACCCACCGTGTATGGGTCGTTTTGTAACAAGACAAGAATTTCAAGGTCGAACACAAAACTAAGGTGAAATTAAATCATGCAATGATCACAAATAGTATAAACCTAGACTAAGAAAAGAGATAGAAAGAAAAAGGTAAAATCATGATGTTTTGTTTGGGTTTTGGTTTGGATCTATCAAAGAACAGAATTGCAAATTATCAAATAAGATCAAACAACACAAGGCAATATATGAGAGTCATATGAGAAAAACGGATTATAGAGTTTAAGATCTCGATTATGGCATTGGATTCAAGATTTCTATAACGTAAGGACAAAATGTGGGTTGCTAAAGGAATGAGTGTTTCTCCTATGGGAACAATTACGGGGGAGGTCTCATGTTCCACTATCCCGCACCAAACTTCCTATTATCGGGTAAGTCTCAAGGAACTAAGGTTCGGGAATTGAACACAAACCGGTTCACTAGCTAAAGCTCAAACCATTCCTCACCGGGTAAGACTCAGATAAGGCTCGACTCATGTAGGAGACCTAGCACACACAATCCCATAGAGGTTTTTACACCTCTACTACCTAGAATTCATTATCATCTATACCTAAGGGAGGAAATTACCGGGTAAATCTCATTTCGCAATTTGTTTGCTACCTAAGGGCAAGTCCTAGCTAGATTCAACTCACCAAACACTAGGGTTTAAGAAATCTAACATCCTAAAATAAATATTCATCAAATACAGAACAACAAAGGAAATCTCGGGTGGATAATATCAATCTCGATCGAGATTCATAAAGAACAGGCTGAGATTCCTAAAAGTTAGGGATGGAGCAAATAGACATCCTAAAATAAACATGCAAGTTCATTCTAACATCATCCAAGCCACAACGATCGACCTATCACCTTATAATCACAAATATTGAACCAACAACATCCATTTTGAGATTAACATTCATACAACTCTTCAACAAGCAAACCGTAATGAAAATGATAGAGAAAGAGAGAAAGAGCTTAGCAGGAATTTGTTCAATCACAAAGGCTTAAGGTACCGCAACACTTGTTCGGAATCGAATCTCACTTACAACCTTATCACTCTAAAACCTCATACCCAATTGTTATAAGGAGAGAATCTCCCGAGAAGATAGATAATGGAACCCAAAAATGTCTGAGAGGGGAACCAGGGCCAACCTTCAATCCGAGGGATGTACTCAACCTTACCAAAGCAAAGGTCGGAAGCCGAACTTCTGTGACAAGTGTTGAAAAGTTGTTAAGGAAGGAACTCTCAGTCATTGAGAAATTCTCGGGCGAGATTCTTCAATTATCGGGACCGAGATTCTTGAGCCTTTATGTGAGCCTTTAGTCATGAAAATCTCGGGTGGCGCAAAATTCAGGAATCTCGGCCGAGATCAATAACGCACCCACCGAGATTCCACCTGTCTTCTTCTTTGCTTCAAAGCTTGCTTCCTTCGGGTCCCGAGTACGCACCGCCTCGAGGCTTGATCCTCAAATGTGTTGATTACATCCAAAGATCGCCTAAATGCTTGGAAAAATGACAAAAGCTTGTGTAGACATCTTTTTCTAGTAATATGAACTCAATCAAGTACAAATGTCACGAACTAATGCCAATGCATGCGAAACAAAGGGGAAATCTACCTAAATGCAATCCTAAACTAAGATCATAAATCATGTTATCAAAATAACCCATACTTGCCTCTTGCTTGTCCCCAAGCAAGATCCAAATCTAAGCTACAAGATGACATGATTTATGAAGGTGGTAAACAAATGACAAATTATTATTGGTAATGTGCTTCTAGTCATAGATCACCCTCATAGTGTTGTTTCATCGTAAAGGATAGAACAATTGTTTGTCAAAGAGAATCAAGCATGAATAGACAATTATACTTTACTTGGAATCCATACATGCAAAGCAAGTAAAAACATGTCTAGATGAATCATGAGAAAATCAAGTCTAAACCACTAACCCAAAACACATGTACATGAAGGTCTTGAGGACTTTAACAAGAAGAGGCCAAAAAATCTATTATGGTTGGGAATTTTTATAGGTCATGTGGTGCTAATTTAAGAAAAGGAAATAACTCCACAACATTCACTTCATTCAACCTCCACCAATCAAGTGTAATTTTCTTTTTCTTTCTTCCTTCTTTTTTTTAATGTTTTTGAGATAATAGCATAGGTTAAAAAAAAACAAAACCTTGGTGATTAGCGATCCTCGAGAATTTTACCGAGTTGCCTCACACCTGATGCACATACCAAGACTCGTTAGGAATATTGGTTGATCCGACTTTGACAAGATACAAACACTCAGCTATGTGAATGGTACTGAGATACTCGTCTTCATGACCAACGTCCCCAAACCTATTTTCTACACTTTTCACAACACATTTCATCAACTTCAACTACATCAACTCCTTCATCACAAACATCACCACATACATGCTTTTTGCACACTTAATCACACTAGCATGCTCCTAAATCTGGGACATGTCAAAGGAGGCAATATAATTTTTTCAACAAATGAGGTGCTCAAACAATGTGGTCAAGATGAGAAGAGGAAAGAACCGAATGCCTTAAACATTCCAAAATTAAGTGTAAGAACCTATCATGTGGTTTAGACCTTCTAATCTCAATCTAACCTAGACAACAATCAACATCACAATTCACATACAGATTCAATTAAAGTATTTAAGTCCACATACGCTAAAAGTCAATTCAAAAACACAAAGGCCATCCATATCCAAGTCCAACGTCCGCTCCATCCACGGTTGATTTATCATCACCTTCATGCCTTGCCCTCTTTATTACCTAGAATACAGCACACAAACACAAAAACACACAAAAAAAACAAACAAAAGCGAAAAACAAAAGGGAAAAGAGTTCACCTTGGGTTGTCTTCCAATAAGCGCTTGGTTTTAGGTCGTAAGTTAGACCAAATTCCATGGATGCCTCAATTTACCTTGAATACCCCGGACTGCTTGTTAAGTCCTACGAACAATTCCTCTATGGTTCCTTTCATGACAAGGTTGGGCCACTTGATTGCCAATAAACTCTAGGTCCCAACTTCACCGGCAAGTAGTATGACTTCCCGTGGTTGAGATTGCAAGGGGGAACTTTTGGGAGCTATGTCGGGGGTCTTGTATCTCCATAGGGCATCATCACGCTTCACGTCCCAACTTTTCTGGGAGCGGGAGGCCATCTTCTCTAGATACCCCCCTTAACTTCCCTCCTCAAGATCTCCTTTTAACCGCTTGTTTTGAGGATGTTATAGGGTTGTCACCGTGTGGGCAACCCCATACTTGGACAAAAGATACTCAATGGCCCTAACAGTGAAGTGATTGCCACCATCACTCATAAGGAGTGCCAAAATTTGGGAAGGTGAACCAGTTGAAGGGTCTCATAACCATCTTGGCATCATTAGCTTTCAAATTTACCGGGAGAGGTCTTATTTCAATATTGGGAGGTCCCTTTGAGAGAGACCTCCAGCTTTCGGGCGCAGCCCAGGCGAATGAGAACTTCAAAAGGAGTTGAAGTGAACTTTGGGCCCTCACCAAAAAATCTCGGGGTAAAATCTCAGCACGTCAGGCCAAGATTATGGTCGAGATGAAATTCGGCATGTGGAATCTCCCCCAAAATAATTGATTTTATTTGAATCTCGGCCGAGATTTCATCAAATTGGCCGAGATTGCTTGGTTTTCTACCTCTTTTGTGAGAACTTCAAGAGAAGTTCCGGGGTCGATGGGAGGGATGCTCAAAGCTCGGAGTTCTTCGTTGCACACCTCCTCCGGTTGAGCCTTTTCAACATATGTCATGGTGCTTTCAAGGTCATCCAACCTCCTCACCAGGCGTTCGAATGTCGATTCAAATTGATCCTTAGGAGGTTGCATTTGAGGCATTGAGGGTGTGTGAGCTTGTCCACTAGATTTGAAAGAGATGTGAAACTCCCTCCAATATTCAAGTTCATCATTGATAGCTTCTCTTTGTCTTGCTATCCATCTTTCATATTCCAATGCTTTATCTCTAAGCCTAAGTTTCTCCAAAGTGTCATCAAGATCGGCTTAAAGGTCCCTTACGGCCATCTTTCTCTCTTGGCAATCCTGGAAAATACAAAGACACAAAATTTCAACAAGATCAAAAGAAAAAAGAAAGATCTACACAATAAACAATCTGCACACAATTCAATCTAGATCTAGTCCCCAGCAACGACGCCAAAAACTTGTTCGCATTAAACGAGGTGCACATAATGTCTTATATTTATAGTTGTAATAATTTCCTAAATCTACCTAGTGAACCCATAGTGTATGGGTCGTTTTGTAACAAGGCAAGAATTTAAAGGTCGAACACAAAGACTAAGGTGAAAATGAATCATGCAATGGTCACAACTAGTACAAACCTAGACTAATAAAAGAGAGAGAAAGAAAAAGGTAAAAATCATGATGTTTTGTTTGGGTTTTAGTTTGAATCTAGCAAAGATCAAAACTGCAAATTATCAAATAAGATCAAACAACACAAGGCAATATATGAGAGTAATATGATAAAAAGTGGATTCTAATGTTCAAGATCTCGATTATAGCATTGGATTCAAGATTTCTATAACATAATGACAAACTGTGGGTTGCTAAAGGAATGAGCATTTCTCCTATGAGAACAATTACGAGGGAGGTCTCATGTTCCACTATCCCGCACCAAACTTCCTATTACCGGGTAATTATCAAGGAACTAAGGTTTGGGAATTCAAACCAAACCGGTTCACTACCTAAAACTCAAATCAATCCTCACCGGGTAAGTCTCGGATAAGGCTCGACTCATGCAGGAAACCTAGCACACACAATCCCATAGAGGTTTTTACACCTCTACTACCTAAAATTCATCATCATCTATACCTAAGGGAGGAAATTACCGGGTAAGTCTCATTCCGCATTTTGTTTGCTAACTTAGGACAAGTCTAAGCTAGATTCAACTCAACAAACACTAGGGTTTAAGCAATCTAACATTCTAACATAAAGATTCATCAAATACGGAAAAACAGAGGAAATATCGGGTGGATCATATCAATCTCGGCCGAGATCCATGAAGAACTGGCCGAGATTCCTAAAAGTTAGGGATCGAGTAGCTAGACATCCTAAACTGAACATGCAAGTTCATTCTATCATCATCCAAGTCACAACCATCGACTTATCACCCTACAATCACAAATATTTAGCCTATAACATGCTTTTTGAGATTAACATTCATACAACTCTTCAACAAGCAAATAATAATGAAAATGAGAAAGAAAGAGAGAAAGAGCTTAGGTGGAATTTGTTCAATAACAAAGGCTTAAGGTACCACAACACTTGTTCAAAATCGAATCTTACTTACAACCATCAAGTTTTTCATTCAAATCACTCTAAAACCTCACACACAATTGTTCTAAGGAGAGAGTCTCCCAAGCAGAGAGAATGGAACCCAAAAATGTTTGAGAGGAGAACTCAGGTCCAGCCTGCAATCCCAGGGATGTACTCAACCTTAGCAAAGCAAAGTTCGGAAACCGAACTTTTGTGACAAGTATTGAAAAGCTGCTCAGGAAGGAGATCTCGGTCATTTAGCAAATCTCGAGCGAGATTCTTCAGTTGTCGGGACCGAGATTCTTGAGCCTTCATGTGAGCCTTCAGTCGTGAAAATCTCGGGTGGTGCAGAATTTAGGAATCTCGTCCGAGATCAATAACAGACCCACCGAGATTCCACTTGTCTTCTTCTTTGCTCCAAATCTTGCTTCCTTTGGATCCCGAGTATGCACCACCTCGAGGCTTGATCCTCAAATGTGTTGATTACGTCTAAAGATCGCCAAAATGCCTGAAAAAACGACAAAAGATCGTGTAGACATCTTTCTAGTAATATGAACTCAATCAAGTACAAATGTCACGAACTAATGCCAATGCATGCGAAACAAAGGGAAAATATACCTAAATGCAAGCCTAAACTAAGGTCATAAATCATGTTATCACCTTCCATGTAGCGCTTGTTTTTGCTCATTAGCTTGATCCATGTGGATTACTCCGTGGGGAGTCCTTCACTATCGCAGATGGAAGTGCATGCAAGGTGTGCGTCAAAGGATCGTGGGAAGTGGACAGGGATGAAGAGAAGTCTCTTGTATCTTCGGGGATGTGTGGGTTTTTGTTCTTGATTTGGAGGCAAAACGGGGCATTTGCTATTGACTAATTGGGTAGAGGAAGTGAAGGTTCCATGGTTATAGTGGGTGGTGTAGGAAGGAGGTGATGATGAAGGTGGGAAGGTTGTGAAAGAGGTGTATTATTGTTGGTTGGTCGTTCGATGGGCATTTGATAGCCGTCTAGAATTGACTCTTCGGAAACACTACTTTGAACGGCTTGTTGAATGGCCATGTTGGTTGTTTGGTGGTCGTCTCATAGCTGTTCGAAATTAAATTTTGGCTACGACTTTTCAAATTAATTTTGAAAAAATTCTCGGAGAGTATGAAACAGCATGTGAACGCTCATAAAATGGCTTAGCTTGGCCGTGTGCATGCCCGTATGTGGCTGTTTGTTGTTTGTTTTTGCTTGTGGATTTTTTCAATTAATTTAACTAAATAATATAAATTCAACCATTTTCCAGCTTTTGTAGGGGCGAACTTCCGAACATCCAATTTCTCAATAGCATCTTCTAGGGTAATATCCATGTGTTCTAAGTGTTCAATAAGCTCTTGGCGTGTGTCTTCTAACTCAACAACTTGAAAGTCCAAGAATTCATGTCTATCATAAAGGTCTTCGAGTTCTCGTTCCAATATGGAGTTATTTTCCACAAGATCTTTCATAGTTTTTCTGAACTCGTGAATTGTAGTTCTCATCTCGTTTTGTCATTTGAGCACCTCTCTCAACATCAATCTCATAGCAGTAACATGTGAGTTTCCTACAAGGAAAAAACATAAAAAGAGGGGTTGTCCTTAATGATCATACACTCATCATCATTAATGGTGTCAGCTATATCTCAAATATCATCATTAAGTAGAGAATGTTTTAGGAGATTAGGAAGAGTAAAATTCATTGTTTCTTCATCAAATCGAAAGATGATGAATCATTCTCGAACAACTATGAGAGCTCTAGTAGTAGCAAATAAGAGGCATGCAACGATCATAGGGATGTTAGTACCTGCATCAACATCTACAAACACAAATTTACAAGCATCTCATGCTTGTTTATCCGTACATCAATGTTCTAAAGCATGCCAACAGGTCTAATGACTGACGGCCAAAGTCAAGGTGAATTTCTCCGGTGATAGTTCTCCTAATTATAATTTTACATATTTTAAGTGAGATAACACCAAGCTAACTCCTAAATGACCTAAACAAGTGTGATTTCTTCCACCAAAGGTAAATGAGATGCAAAAGCTTCCGGGATCTTCTTTCTTAGGCGGCATCGCTTTGTCCTAGGCATGGCGCTGTATTACTTGGTTATATCAATCGAGCCTTCATAACTGGGGAGCTTTTTGTGTGATAGCGATTCCTTCATAAACTTTGAGTATTTAGGCATTTGTTTTAATGCCTCAACAAGGGGACTCTCTAGGTAAAGCTTGTTCACCACTCCAAAAAATTTCCAAAATCTTCATCTATCTTCATCCTGTTTGGGAGAATCTTTCTCCTCAATTGTTTTCTTCGTAGTCATCTCAATGGCTATGGGATCATCAATTTATTTTTCGCTTCTTAGTGTGATGACACAAACTCCTCTGGATTTGATTCCGTGGTTGCAATGAGTTTTCATTGAGTCTTCTCGAGTTGTTGGTTGAGTCGGACAAATTGAGTCTCCAACATCTTATGTCCTTGCCAAACACCTTGATAATGGTTTCCATCCTGATGAATTTTTCCTCCATACCCATGATCGAGTTCCTGATGTCTCCTATGGATCTAGAGAGTGCTTTTATCAATTAACGAGCCTCTCTAAAATTTGATCATGTGTGGTTGTTGTGCTAGCTTGTGCAAGAGCTTGTTCTTGATCAGGGATGGCTTCTCTAGGCGGGAAATTTCTCCTAGGAAGTTGTGGAAAATTCCTTTGTTAGAAGAGAGGTGTTGCATAGGTGTTGGTCCTTTGATATTCTCTTTGATTTGTCAATCAGTTGACTAGTTTATATTAGTATCTAAATTGGCGTTTGAGGATGTGATATTACTACCAACTAGTTTCATCAAGGCTTACACATTCTCAGATAACTTGTTAATCTTGTCATCATCTTTGATGTTGCACACACCTCGTGTCTTGTTGTGTTTCTTGGTGTACTTCCCTGTATGTTCAACAACTATTACAAGTTAGTCTCAAGCTTCATCTTCATTCATCCTTGTAAATCCATGAAAATTATTGTTGTCCACCAACTTCCTTGTAGTGTCATTCAAACCACTATAAAAGTATTCCAGAAGTGCTCCACTCTCGAATCCATGGCGAGAGAATGAATGCGGTAGCTCATTAAATCTTTCCCATGCAAAATTGATGTTCTCTCCATCTTCCATGTCAAATTGAGAAATCTTCTCCCTAATCTCAACAGTCTTGGGGTGAGGAAAATACTTGCTAGGAAAGTTGTTCTTAATACCTCTGATAGTTGATAGCATCACTATCACAAAGGCACGGTTTTAGCATAGTTTCGAGTCATTATGATTGTTTATGGTTCTATCTCTATAAATACATGTAAAGAAGCAAGTATTAAAGAAACCAAGGGATTTAACATGGACCCTTTCCAGCAGCAGATGATAGCCCACATGAGGGTCATGATGGTGCAGCAGGAGACATGGTAGTCGGGATTCGAGTAGAGGATTTTCTCCCGGATGAACGAGTAAAGCCGGAGGATATCTGAGTTGCATCAACGGCATGAACAATTCTTCTCCCACTTTCCGTATCCACCTACTCCACCTGGACTATTTGACCCGCCTATGTAGTGAGTATTTTTTTTCCTTCTTCCTACTTATTTTGATATTGTCTTCATTTTCACACTTTGAGGGCAATGTGTGCTTCAAGCATGGGGGAGGGGTTTTGTGTTACATTTTATGTTGTTCATGTATGTATAGTTATATTTTCATCAAAAATATCCAAAAACAATGAAAAAAGGCGAGTAAAATCCTAGGATGAGTAAAAAACTCGAAAGGGTGACTTAGGTAAAAAAGCAAGTAGTCCGATCAATACTAGGTTGGTGCAAAATTGGATTAAGAGTGATGTGAGATTTGTGAGATCATATATGAAAGAAAAAGAGTGGCATGGTAAAAACCTGAAAGGGTGCCATGGAAAAATGAGTGAAGGTGTTTAGGATTCTTCATTCACGGTGTGGGCAACATAAGAAGAGAAGATAATAGGAGGATTTAAGATAATAGGAGGATTCAGGTAGGCCATTCTTGGAGCGACGAGGAGTTAGATAATATTTCATTCTTGTATTTTCACATCACTTTGAAGGTTGTTTTGTACATGCTTTAACCGTTGTTTTTTTTTTCACCATACTTCCTGAGACCTTGTGATATTATTTGGTAGATTTTAGTTTATTCGGGAATAGTAAATGTTTAAGCATGGGGAGTTTGATAGGTGATAGTATCACTATCACAGAGGCATGACTTTAGCTTAGTTTCCGAGTCACTATGATTGTTTTTGGTGCTATCTCTGTAAATCTAGCTAAGGAAGAAAGTATTGAATAAATCAAGGGATTTAACAGAAGATTAAGGCAAGGAAGAAAAAGAACCAAAGGAAAAGATCAAGGAAGAAGCATCCTCTGCCGCACCACCGTACCCGCGCCGGGACTTCACCACCTCGCGGGTGACCACCGCACCCGCGGCTTTATTTTCAAACACCTATGACGACTCGTCTTCCCGCACCCGCGCTCCCTCCGAGCTGCACCCACAGTTTACTCCTCGAAGATAAAAAGTCGCAATCGTTGTCGAGACGCTTGGGATTCCCGCACCCGCTACCTGATTTTCCCGTGCCCGCGGCCCTTTGAAAGTTAAAGCCGCGCCCCTTCCGAGTTGCACCCATAGTTTAGTCCTCGAAGATGTAAGAGTCGCAACCGTTGTCGAGGCACTTGGAAATCCCGCACCCGCTGCCTGATATTCCCGTACCCGCAGCCCTTTGAAACTTGAAGCGTCTACTTAGTAATTTATAACCCCACACCCGTGACGCCCAGAGGCAGCACCCGCGGCTAGCTATCCTGAATAAGTCAATAACGGTTTCAAATGTGGGCTTCAAGGGTCAATGAATTAGATTGGATAACTGTTACACTACTAATGAAGGTTCTCGAAAGATACAGAGGTTCTTAGATATTCGAAGCATACGAAGGTTCTCACCAAAATATACCCCAGCGGAGACGTATTGATGATAAGCACTTGCTTCGAAGCATACAAAGTTTCTCAAAAGATTTGTCACTTTTTGTGTCTAGCATTCAAAAAAGGATTTTCTTCATACTATAAAGCGTGTGGAGAAGCCTTGATAACTCTTACACTACTAATGGAAATATAATTATTCATTGGACCTTGAATTAAATTGGATAACCAATGGAGAGTCTAACTATTAATAATTGTGGAGAAATTACTTTGGTGTACACACTCACGAAAATGTCTTTGAGTCAAATATTCGATGGATAATCAATACAAATATTGGATGGTAGAATTCCGTTTTTATATATAAATAAATGATATTTTATATATAAAAGTGCTAAGAAACTTCTAGTCAGTAATTCCTGGTTCATGGATATGGGTGCACACACCCTTTTCCATCCCTATCCAGAACCACAAGTGTTGCCAGTTCTTCGATGATTGTCGCTCCATGTAAACCTTATTTTAAGTGACATTTAACTGAAATCTCCCCAATAACACTAAAGAAAAAGGAATCCAATGCGCCAATGCCCACTAGGAGTATAATTTATAAACAGTTGGAACCTTACGCTTAATTAAATACTTCTCCATATCATCAGCATTTGTAACTTTGAAAGAACCTTCACTTCAATATTCCTGACAACTAGAATGAATTGCAAGAATTCATATGAAACAAGTAAGCTACAACACCCAAAAAAAAAACGCAAGTTCAAAATGTGTGAGACTTTGACGTGTTCTGTAGGCTGCTCCAACATGGAAGCTCAAGCAAGGGCTTTGTGATATTTGGTGATCCTTTTTCCTCATTTTGGAATCCATCGATAGCAGGGCAAGCAGAAGCTGTGTAACAGTTACCTAACTCGACCACCAAAGCTAATGTTCATCATTTGACAAGCAAAACATCTAGAAAACAAATCAACCATTACAGCATCTTCATTTTGGCAAACTTTCTAGAATTGACGCCTTGGGGGTCTCGCCTCTGCCTGTGTCACTCGGATTTGCCTACCACCAAGATCCTGCATCCCACAGAAGCTAACCATTAAATCCAAACATTTACAACAAGCTGCAAGTAAAATTACACCACTTATAGTTATACTGATACACTTACCGCGCCATCCAGGCTATCAATTGCGGTGCTGACCTCTTCCCCGGAGTTGTATGTTACAAACCCAAAACCTCTTGACCTTCCACTCTCTCTATCATAAATTACCTTGGCTTCTACAACATTTCCATGGTCACTAAACAACTCCCTCAAAGCCAAATCATCAACACCCCATGCAAGATTGCCGACGTGAATCCTGTGGTTACTGTCGAAGCTAGAACCGCCCCTGGGACTTCTTGGAAATGATCCTTCCCTACCTCCTTCCCTAAACGAACCACCTTCTCTGAAGGAACCACCTTCTCTGAAAGAACCCCCTTCTCTGAAGGAACCTTCCCTTCTAGGAGGTGGAGGTCCAGCATTCACCCTCAAACTCCGGCCATCCAATTCCTGTGCCCATTGAAACACAAAATCCAGAGTAAACCACCAAAAACAAACACTGTAGGGGAAATCTATATCAGGAAACAGTAGCACTGAATAAGAGAATTTACATAGCCATTGAACTGTTGAGCAGCTGCTTCCGCTTCTTCAACACTAGACATGGTCACGAACCCAAACCCTCTGCTCCTACCGCTCAATTTGTCATATATAACCTGCAGGAAGCAATCATTCCGTCACTCAAGGAATCACCAACAAATACACATTTGAAAGAATAGCAGAAATAGAAATACAGACCCGTTCTAATAGCAGCATACAAACTTCAAGGAAAGGTTATGCCTCGCAAACCCCAAACAAATTCACAAATACCAGTTTACGTTCCCAAATTAAGATATTATACAACTAAAACAACGCCTGAAGGCATTAATTTGTCCTACAACCTTAAGAATCTCAATATTACGTACTAAAACATCCACAATTAGTCAAACACCACACAAAACATTTAAAATTTAGCATAACAGGAATACAGGCGTAATGCTGAGCGGAGAGGAATGATAAAAACTAATACCTCAACCATCTCGACGTTACCGGCGCTCTCGAACAAGCCAGCAAGTTGAGCGCTGTCAACGCTGAATGGAAGATTACCGACGAAGAGCTTGAGGTCAGGTGAGAACTGACGCTCTTCGTAGACCTCCTCGTCCTCGTCCTCGTCCTGCTCAACCTCCGAAGAAACGGCGACATTCCGGACGAACGTGGATGAAAGCGCCTGGAAGCGTTTCACGGAGGCGAATGCGACGGAGAGAAATGATACTGTGGAGGCAGGGGCGGTTTTACGCAATGAGGATGAGAAAGAGTGTGGGAGAGACTTAGTTTTGGGGACTGCAAAGGAGGAGATAGTGAAGGAGGAAGGGGAAGCCATGGCCATGGAGAATTGGGATTGAGAGTGGGAGAAGGGGGTTTGGCGCCGTTTGAAGGGTTTGGGAGACGATGATAAGAAGAAACCTAAAGAAATGGAGTATAAAATGGAAGGCCTTTAATTGCTCAGGTTTGGGATAAGATATTTTTGAATGGATTAGAGGATTGGGAAGAAAACGCATCGTTTAACTGTTGTTAGCTTGAAAGCTAACAAGTTGGACAAGTTGGGGGAATGGGACATTATTGGCGTTTTTAGGAACACAATTTTAGAGGGGGGTGTATTTGTGTTGGATCCACCCATGTGTGTACATGTTTAGTCCGAGACTAGTTTAGGACATGTGTTATGCACGAGTATTTTTGATACATATAAATCGGGGGAGAACAAATCTCAATATTGTCCTTATTCCGTCCCATTTTCAATTCCGGCGGAATTTCATAAAAAGTAACAATCCCGTCCAGCTAACAAAAATTTAGGATGGGATGAACCTTAACTTCCTCATCCCGCTAGGCTCGTCCCGTTCACAGTAGTAATATATGTGACGTGCACGGATATTCTTAATACATATAAGTAAAATAAATTTGCATTACTAATCAAGTTATAAATACTTCAAAAAAGGAAAATTTTAATTTTGAAAAAGTAGTCACCTTATCATACCAATATACTTATTGTTGCAATGAAATAAACAAACAATACACCTAAAGTAATCTATCAAACATATCGCCTTAAAAATAGATATTTAGCATAACACGAATTGACAAACATATCACCGGAGTGTATATCTCGTTTAAAAATTGAAAAACAAATCGGCGCAATGTGTATATGGTTTAAAAATGAAAAACTTCAGCGGAAAATTGTTTTAATCGTAATTGATAAACATCATAATGAATAAAAATATATAGCCTTAAAAATTGTAACACCCCGAATCTGCGAAATATCGGGATGCTACGGGCGAGACCTCACAATGGGTCCCGACCCTTAGCCTGACAACAATTTCACCGGATCTTGCAACAAAGCACAAATAAAGGCCAAAACCGAAATAAATTTTTATGCAATGTTATGAAACCGACAATAAAAGAAAGAAAAGACTTCAGTCGTCCTTACAATAACATCAACATATTATAAAATAATAACAACACAAGGACTTCAAAACCCAACTCAACCTAAGATGTACGGAACCCCGGCTGCCCACTCCTCCGGATCACTCAACCACTAGCCCCCCTTACCATGATCAAACCTTAAAAGTTGTAACTTAAGGTGTTCCTCCATATGTCAATCCCATGACATAAAAAGGTCGTGTAAGATCGTTATCATCTCCTCCACGGATGTCTTGTTATATCTACTTGCTTGAACTCGTTCAACATTATTTGATTTAAGACAAACGCGCGTCCATTGATATACCTCCTTACTATTGACATTGATCCACCGCGAATACTCCAAGCTCTTGTTCCCGATCCTATATGTTCCCATAGTCTTGTTTACTCTTCCTATCTACACACATCAATAGACAACCCGCACTTGTGCGTTCTCAGTTGCCACCGATAAACTTGTATTTGACATTCTTCGTAGTTAACGACTTACCCTCCTACCATACTTCCATGCTACCATACTCCAGAAAGGATACCCTCTTGGGGTACTTTGTCTTAACTTCACTAGCTCATTTTACTCTACTTCAACTCCGTCAACTCTTTCTACACTCCTCTCTTCCTTCCGCTTCTATAAGCTAACCATACCTACCCAACACTCTCGTCTCAAATGTCTCGCCTTTATAGGCTTAACCGCTTTTCATAATGTTTTGTAAATGCACTCCTCAAATATTTTGACATTAATTAGCCTCCACTCGCATCCTTCTTGGTTGATAACGTAAATTCTTCGATCCAGCTCCTTGTTTCCTCTTTCATCTTCTGAAGATCATCCTCCTCACACACTTCCTCCTTCTTAGCGTTGATTAGTCTTATTACAATGGCCGAAATCGATTGACTCCCACGGAAATTCCACTATGTAAATTTTCACCAGGTGATCCTCCTCGTTACTCTCAAAATTCTGAATAAGTCACCCGCTTAGAATGTCGCAAAGATCGTCACTACACCCTCCGGTACCTCCGTAAACTTAACTTCCGGTCTCGTCAATCTTTCCAAATTCTTGGACCACTCTTTTCATCTTGACTCCCATACCTAGGAGCGCCTATTGAAAACTCGTCTTACTTAAATCACCACTTTTATTCTCGAACGAGAATGTAGTCCTCTTTACTTGATTCGCATCTTTAGTTCATCAACACCACACTTGGAATAATCTTACGTTCGTTTCTCTAGTTGCCTCATTGATGCTCCTACGTTGTTCCCTTGATACCACCCTCATGTCTTCATGTTGCTTTTATATTGGTATAGTCTCCATCTTGGTTTCGCTTAAGGCGACACGAGGTTGTCCCTTGGTTAAGTCATCTCTAGTCATCTTCTTCGACGTCCTCTTAAAGGAGTCCGAGAAATCACCGGGGTGCTTGTAAAAACTTGATGCTCAATTGGATAACTTGAGCATACTTATCTTCGTATGTATACCATCCTAAGTCAAAAGGCGTTGTCCATGGGGCGATGATAGCTTTCTATCATCTTAGCTATAAGGTCCTCTATCACTAATATGATATTAACATACCATATGTTTATATATACATATATAAAGATATAAACGTCATGCTACTACTATAAACATAACATGTCCATAAATAATTTACAATTCAACATACAAGTATAGTCCAAAACATCCTAAGTCCACATATACATGTCTACATATATACACATATATATTTATATATATACATAATATAATAATCAATAACTACGTCGCCGAGATCCGCGGAGGAAGTGGTGGTCCCGTACATACTACCCCAACTGACTCATGCACATGATTTGAAAACGAAATTCATTTCTTTAAAACTCAGAACCCTTGAGGGTTCTGTTTATTTTTATTCGGCCTTTAGAAGATTGCGAGTGTCATTGTTGTCAACCTAGGGCTCTGATACCACTTTTGCAACACCCCGAATGTGCGGAATATCGGGATACTACGGGCGAGACCTCACTATGGGTCCCGACCCTTAGCCTGACAACAATTTCACCGGATCTTCATCAAAGCACAAATAAAGGCCAAAACCGAAATAAATTTTTATGCAATGTTATGAAACCCGACAATAAAAGAAAGAAAAGACTTCAGTTGTCCTTACAATAACATCAACATATTATAAAATAACAACAACACAAGGACTTCAATACCCAACTCAACCTAAGATGTACGGAACCCCGGCTGCCCACTCCTCCGGATCACTCGGCCACATCCTATCCTGCACGTCAACTACAACAATCGGTATAAAACCGTTAGCTCACATTCTAAGCATTGTAAGAATAATATGACACAAATACACATAGGAACACAAACACACAACATGCTCATAAACATACACATCCGTTACTTATTATCTTTTTAGGTTATTCCATATCTAATCCATTCGTTCAAGTGTGATACGAGAGTCTTATAACTCTTGCCTCTGTCCCCGTGTAACTAACAAGAGTGTGGCGGCGCCCAACCCGTATAACCTGAGGGAGTGATGAAGAAGCCCGCCCGTATACCGTGTATGGCCTGGTCGCAGAGATCCCCCCACTCTCCCTCGGGAAACTGAGCGGTGATGTCACCGCCCGATAATAATAGTAGTAACAATGGGCCAATAAATAAGGCCAAGTAAATCCTAATCCATTTTCATTCTTAAAAGCGGTAAACACACACCACCATATACATCCAAATAAGGCATAGAAGCGGCTAAGTAAGTCCGAGGACTTACCTCGTCTCAAAGCTACCCGAAACCGATAACCCTCTCCGAAGGAATATAACCACATCTTGTTCAAGACAAGGCACGATAATCAACAACTACTCACGCAAGCTAGAAGTCCTTAGACTTCCAGTACTATATACTCTTATTAGGTCATACACTCTCATAAACTAGGATACTCTCCTAGCCCTCATAAACTCACGAGATCTCAACTATAACCACATAGTAGAATACTTCCATCCTAACTCCACAATCTCAACAAGCACATACTCACAACCTCAACAAAGCTCACATGATAACATACACACCTCAATCCTTAGAACGTTCCAACCATCCTCAAATCCTCACATAAAATTCAAAGCCACTACTTGGCATTTCCCTTAAGTTATGCTAGATCCAACCTAGTATGGTACTATTACTAAATAATATTATATCGAGAAAGAGGTACTCACACAAAGTCGATGGCGGAGGACGATCTACGGATGTGGAGAATGGATTCCTTGGTCTTTACCGGGCGCTTCCGGACCTAAAACCCAAGCTAAGGAAATTTAGCTTATATGCTAAATTTGATTTTAAATTTATATAATATATAACTCAAAGGTAAAACTCGTTTTTCAAACGTCAACTTTAAAATCCCGTAGTTAAACTCCAAGGTTAAAACAATAAGAACATTATCCGGGACAAAATATACGATTATATAAATTAAGATGAGTTAAAATCCTTAATCAACTTTTCCGGCACAATATGACACTCAAAAAACTCGACCAATTTCCAAAATAAGCTTTATGTCAAATCTATGATTTATTTAACAAGGGCAAAAACTGCACATTTCAAAACATAAGGTCAAAACTATAATTATACAAATCAGCAGGGGCATTAAATGCACTTCCAAGAGAGTGGGTCTAATCTGCAAATACAAAACATGGGCACTATTTGTAATTATACCGAAATTCTGGGGCCAAAATAATAATGGGCAATTTTGGTAACTAGGCTTTTTGAAAAACTAGAGTAGTAACTAGGCTTTTTAATATTTCAATTAAGTAAATATACCCCAATCTTTTGTATTTATTTTCAAACTCTACACACTCTTATCTCAAGGGGTATATTTACTAAACACGAAATTAGAAAAAGCCTAGTAAACCAAATTGTTTCAATAATAATTACGCAAAAAGGCTTCTTCAACCTCTGTGGAACACGCAGCGGCGCAGAGGAGGGAAAGAAAGAGTGCCGGCGGCGCAGAAAGGGAGGGGGTCCTGGCGGCTCAGCAGCCGGAGGAAGAGCGTCGGCGTCGGCGGTGCAGCGGCCCTCCGGTGGAATTCGACAGCAGCGCCTCCCCACCTCGCGTCAGAAGAGAACAAGGAGTAGGGAAAAGAAGATGGGCAGCGTCCTCCGCCTTCTAGTGTTCCGATGGGCTCGAGGCGGCGGTGCAGAGGCGCCTCCCCAGCGTTCCGGTGAGTCCTGGTGGCACAACGTCTTCTCCGGCGTGGTGCAGCTTTTCAATCGGTTTTCAGGGGCTGCTATAGAGAGGGGAAATGGGGAGATGGGAGCAAGACTGCGTGAAGGAGAGAGTGAGGGCTGAGCTGGCGTGAGGAAGCGTGTGAGGTCTGGGGAGACAGGTGAGGGAGTAGGGTGCAGGGGGTTCCAACGAGAGGTCACTGCAACTGCTGGCAGCGAGGAGTCGGGAGCCCAAAGGTCGGTCGTCAGGCGCTCATCCGCAAGAGAAAAAAAAAGAAAGGGAAGAAAGAAAAAAAAAGAAAAAGCAATAGAGGAAGAAGGAATTAAAAAAATAATAATAAAATAAGAGATAAACACGTAGTCAATATTCGGAGCGGAATTTTCGAGTCGGAAAGATTTTCCGAACCTTCCCGAAGATAAACCAAAATACAAACATACTCGGAAATTTTATTTTTACGTCTTAAAAACACTTTTAAAAATGTAAAAAGAAATTACTAACAAAAAAAATATCTATACAAATACGCAAGAAAGACAAATATCGAAACCGGGCGTTACAAAAATAGATAGATTTAGAAGAGTGGTAGTTTAGTAATATGTAGTTATTTGATTAAGTTAATGAATTTTGAGCGTGTCACGCTAACAAAATGTAGGCTACTTTTTATTGATATAAACATATTAAGGAAACAAAATCAAAAATCTACTTTTAAAATATGTGACTTTAGTTCTCAAATTTTATTCTTAATATTCTTTTGACAATATTCGGATTTTTTTTTAATTGAGAAATGATTTATTTTAGTATGTATATATAGAGATATATAGGTTTAAAAATAAATTATTTTATAAGAGCCTTTAAAAAGATAGTTTTAAATGTAAAAATTTGAAACTATTAATCATTAAATCTGTTCATTTTAGTCACATTGTTAGCAAAAATAAACAGGCTTAAAAATAAAAAATTTTAGAGGAGTGATAATTTAATAATATATGGTTATTTGTCTTAAACACCAAATTGTGAGTGTGTCGCCTCAACAATATGTAAAATACTTTTGTAAATATATGCAAATATATAGATATAGATTCCTAAATACCAATTTTATTTATATATCGAATTTTATTTATTTTTTAACATAAAAATCAATTAAAGTATTAGGTATACATCCGTAAATTTTCAAATTTTATTAACAAAATAATATTATTAGGAACTTTTTGAATAAATTTTAATTATGAAAAAAGAAAATAATTATTCAAAATCTAAACTTAGTTTAAAATAGATAATCTTAAAAATGGTTAGTAAACAACCGGAATTAAAATATGTTGGACAATTTCTGTAACAATATTACGACAATTTTTTAAAATAACTACTCATTTTTATAGCGCACATCAACAGTTTGTTCTCTACTTTAATATGTATATATAGATATATAAATATATAGATTAGTAAAAACCAATTTTATTTATATATCGAATCTTATACATCAAGATTTTTTAATATAAAAAATCAACTAAAATATCAGGTATACACCCATAATTATTCGAATTTTATTATTAAAATAACAATATCCAAAACTTTTTGAATAACGATTAATTATGAAAAAAGAAATAATTATTCAAAATACAAAATTAGTTTAAAATAGATAATCTTAAAATGGTTAGTAAACAAAGGAATTAAAATATGTTGGTCGATTTTTGTAACAATTTTACGTCAACTTTTCAAAATAACTACTCAGTTTTTATAGCGCCACATCAACAGTTTGTTCTCTACTTTAATATATATATATATAGACATATAAATATATAGATTAGTAAACACCAATTTTATTTATATATCGAATCTTATACACCAAGATTTTTTAACATAAAAAATCAATTAAAATATCAGGTATATACCCATAATTATTCGAATTTTATTATTAAAATAACAATATCCAAAACTTTTTAAATAACGATTAATTATGAAAAAAGGAAATAATTATTCGAAATCTAAAATTATTTTAAAATAGATAATCTTAAATGGTTAGTAAACATAAGGAATTAAAAGATATGCTAGACAAATTTTGTAACAACTTAACATTATTTTTTAAAATAATTTTCGTTAATGGCAATTTAGTAATATATGAAGATTAATACTCAATTCCTAAGACATCACATCAGTAGGTTGTACTCTACTAGCCAAATTTTGTAACAACTTAACGTTATTTTTTTTAAAATATGTTGGACGGAAGAGTGTGAGAATCCCACAATTATGTTTGAGATATCGGAGATGATCATATTCATTTCCCATGGGGGCTTCATAGTCGGTTGATCGCATTAATCAGCATTATACTTTCTCCTTCGATCTCGATGGATCTACCTTTCTTCCTTGGCCTGTAAAAGCCCCTCACGCAAAGCGACCGTTTTTGCCTCTAGGACGGAATTGACATTACATCTTCCACTTCCTATGGCTATAGGAATGGCCGAATGGTTCCTAATGATATACCCAAAAGAGTATTGATTCGCCGAGTTTTTTGACGCATCAAAGTTAAGTTTAGCGTACCTGTCATTAGGTCTAATCCATTTTATATTTATAGTTTTCCTTCTTTGTTTTACGATTTTTACGGTATTGATAATCGGATTGTTGTTAGACTTATCTCAATCAGCAATTTGACTTAATGCTAATATTTTTGGGTTATCTAGAGTCTTTGTGTTTGTTAAAAATGATTATGTTTTTAAGGAATTGCGTGAGTTCAGGTTCAGGTTGGGAGATAATTGTACTTGCCACATTATAACATAGTGATTTGGATCTTCTTCATTTTGCCATAAGACATAAGTTTGTTTGTTCTTTCTCGTCTTCTTATTCATTTGTGGAATTTGAATCACTCCATGAAGCTACCATAGCTTTCTTCTTTCGATCATTCTTTCTAAAGTTGTTCCTCTTCTTTTGTGAACAATCCTTTACGAGATGATCTGTTTCACCACATTCAAACAAGTCAGTACCTTAGTTTTCTTGTTAGGGTTAGAAAACTTAACTCGAGGTTTTGATGTTAGCGGATAATCTTTATTGTCTGCAAACTACTTCTGTTGAAGAATTTTCACAAGCCTCCTTGAGATCAAGGCGAATGGATCTTCCTCATCTTCATCATCACTATCTTCCTCCTGCGATGGTATCTCATCCTTCTTGGATCTTAGAGCTAAGTTTTTTTGTGTTGAATGGAAGCTCTCCATCTTCTTCACCAAGAACCATTTCGTGGGTGATAAGTTTTCCAAGAAGGTTGTCAAGAGGAAGTGTTGTGAGATTTTGAGCTTCTTCGACTACAATAACCTTTGGTACCCACTTGGCTTTAGGTAAGCTTCTTAGAACCTTCCTTAATTTCTCTTCATTTGTGAAGACTTTCCCAAGTGAGTCGAGGTTGTTCACGATCTCAGTGAATCGTGTGAACATTTCTTTGACTGATTCATTTGAGTTCATCTTGAATATCTCATATTGTCTAAGGAAGATGTTGATCTTTGTTTCCTTGACTTGACTTGTTCCTTCATATGTGACAACTAGTTTGTCCCATATTTCTTTTGCACTCTTGCATGATGAGACATAGTTGAATTCATTTACGTCCAATCCACAATAGAGCAAGTTCATGGCCTTGTAGTTCTTTGAAACACTATCCTAGTCTGTTTGTGTGAAGTCAACTTCCTTCTTTGCGACTTGGACTCCTTCAACCGTGGTGGTTGGGATTTTAGGCCCATTTTGAATAATGTTCCATAGTTTCATGTCCTATTTAATAACAAACATTTGCATTAGTGTACTCTAATGGGCAAAGTTGTTGCCGCAGAAGAGTGATGGTCGAGATGTGGATCTTCCTTGAGCGAATCCTCCATCACCTACAGAGTTCATGATTAGTCTAACTGATGGTTATATCAATATATGTGAGTCTAGCTCTAATACTAATTGAAGAACCGTATAGGTGAATATAAAGGATATAATACTCTAGAAGGGGGGTTGATTAGAGTATGAAAATTTTTCGGAAAAACCTATCTCAAGGCTTTGAAAATTGAAACTAATTTCAAGGCCTTGATGTCGATCTGAGCTCTTTGTGACACAACTGGTTTTCAAGGGCTTTGAAAGTGATTTCAAGGCCTTGACTCCGAAAAACTGCAAAACAACGTCAGTCACAATAAAGCAAGATATAGTACGGAAAGAAAATATCGACACGGTGATATGCTTACGAAGTTCAGCTCTAACAGCCGACGTCTCTGTCCTAGGGTTTCTTTGCCCATAGGATCTAACCATCTATTATCTACTTCAAAGAGTCCTAGATACAACCTAGAAGAAATCCCCTTTTTCTCTCACTATAGTCAATGCTACGATCTAGTTCCAACTCTTAACCTAACAATAATAGCCTAGTTACTTTGCAGAGTAACCCACACTCGAGTATAACACTCTTTAGATATATCAATGGAGATCTAATGTTTTTCTCTCTCTAGGGAGGTAAGATTTTATAAACTAAGAGGAAGAAAATCTTTTGGAACGAATGAAGATGCTTTGATCGCTTGAAGACTTAGATATTTCCGTGTAAGCTTGTTGTTCTCTTCAATCATGATCTTCATTTGTAGTCTTTGATGGAGAAGTCTTCTAGTCGTTGTGAAGATGACCGTTGTGATGTTCTTCCTTCTCCATAGAGAACGGTGTAGGTTGAGATGAAGTAGCCGTTGTAGAATCTTCTTATCTCCTTTATCTCCTTGACGCACGTTTGAGAGTCTTCTTCTTCTTCGAGATCTTCTCTTGAAAGAGCCGTTGAAGATCTTGTCGTTGAAGTCCTTGTTTCAAGCTCTGTGATCTTCCAAGTTGTTGAGGATCTTTGGTTTAAAACATCTTTCTTTGATAGTTGTTGAAGATCTTCGAGATCTTTGTGAGATCCATTGAAGGAGATCTTCAATCTCGCGTTGGTTAAGATCTTTCTAAGATCTTTTTGTTGGGCCGAAAAATCTTCTCCAAAATCCGTTGGAGATATTCCTTGAGCTGGCCGGGATCTTCTTGATATCTTCTTTGAAGATCTTCTCTTGATCCTTGGTAGATTTGATAGTTGAGATTGTATCTTGTTTTTGAAATGCTCCCGTCCGATGTTTCCCTTGTATCGTCTTTCAAGGCCTCCGCATTGAACCCTTGAGCTGCTTTTCAATCTCTTCGTTTGTTCCTTGTAACTTGTTTTAAGGACTTCGTTCATCCTTTGAAATGCTTTTCAAGGCCTACACACGTTCAACAGACACAAAACCAAACCATGCAATCTAGAAATATAACCGATATCTATTAGTCTTTAAACCGCTCATAATGTTAAGTCTTCCATCATCACATATACAAATATATACCCAAGGTGGAGTTTATCAAATATAAAACCAAATACATAAAACGATATAAATATATACATCTAAGGTTTAGAAAACACAGCCGAGTACAAAACGACAATCACATATCCATGCATGTACAAAACATCCCAAAACTCTCGCAAACCTAGTGTACAACATGGTATAAACCGTTAGCTAACAGAACATGAATAAGAATGAAGCAATAACACATATAACACATCATCACATCACAACATGCTATGTACACACACTTATCCATTTATTATCTTTAGTAAGTTATACCATTACTAATCATTCGGTGTGATACGAGGAGTAGAACTACCTCGCCTCTATCCCCTTTTACATTGGTTTGGAATTGGTGCCAATCATCACCACCTGGAGGACCGGTCGCAAAGAACCCCCTACCTACCCAATTGTGAGCTAGGCAAGCTACCACCACCCGTTATCATACATTTGGGCCAATTAACATATACATATGGTCATCCTAGTCCGATTTAGCTTATCAATGCAACATACATATGCACACACACCACTAATGTAAACACATAAAACCCATAGCTGCTCGCTAAGTAAGTCCCAAGGACTTACCTGTCACAACGTAAACTTGTATCAAGTGGTCCAATTTCCCCTCAAGGAAACGATTAGTGCCTACAACAACAAGGCATAATAAGTCAAACGCTATCCAAGGTTAAGATATTCCACCTCCTAAACCCCATAATCATTCCCAAAACCATAACTCGAATCTAAACCTCGATATCTCAACATAATCCATAAATGCCTAAGGCATTACCTCAACATATATCTCATCAAGCTCATCATAAACATCCCTAACCTAGTTACACTCTTAATCTACGCCAAAAGGGAAAGGAATGACACATACCAACTCGGTATGTCTTGGGCAGACGCACCTGTAGGAAACAAGAGGGTGCAGGAACGGCGACACACCGCAGGGGCGGTGACACCCAGCCACAGGGGCGGCGACACTGGCCTAGCTGGAGGGACGACACCTCCAATGCGCGAGGGCGGTAGAACATCTGATGACGACTCTCTGCTTCTCTTCGCTTCTCTCACTCGATCTCTTCACTTCATCATTCAACAACAAGCAACATAACATATATACATATATGAGCATCACTTGTCCAGGAAACATCACAAACAAGCATAGCTTGTGGGATCCCTAAGTTAAGGAAGAAGAAAAAGAAAGAATGAAGGAGAGAAAAAGAGGAAGAACTCACCACTGCAGCCTCAAGAATGGGGAAACCTCACAACTAGCTTTCCTTAGAACCTCCACAGCCACAACTCATCCTCAACATCTTAGCAACACATTAACAAGGCTAACCAAACTAACACTTGGATCAAGATCAAGGAGAAGCCACAAGGAGAAACCAAAGAAAGGAAGAAGAAGAAAGAAGAACGTGAATGAGAGGAGATAGATCTGGAGAGAGATAGGAAACCCTCTTCACGAAGGAGAAGAAGAGACTTAAAGGGGAAGCAAACCGAATAGCAAGACAGTCAACAAAAGCGGCGTCCGACACCGAAACTGTGGGGACGGGACACCAAAGCCGTGGGGGCGGCAATGCACCTGCGGCAAGCAAAACCGTAAGGGCGGGATCCCTATAAAACTAAGGCTATTACAGTTCGGCCGATACATAAAAATGAACTAAATTGAGCCGAAATGCATCGTTTTGGAGAAATGGTCAATAGCTCGGATAAGTGGTGGAATCCATTGATTGATGCTTTGTGCTTGTCTGATCTCTTCCTAAACCTTGAGTAGATCTTCGTAAAATACTCTTGGATCTTATACAACTCCGTTGTGACCTCGACTTCATTGACTATAGGAAGAAGCTTAGTGTGTTGAAGACATTCTTCCGCATATAACTACATTTTAGTTCCGGAATGGCCAAAAGCCTACAATATCATGAACACACATGTAGATCAGACAAAATATATAAGGGGATGAAATATACCAATATACAGTACATATATACAATATATGATCGAGACGAATAAAAATGAGGATGAAAAAGAAGGTAAAATGGATGTTATCAACTAACGCATCACAATCCCAAGAACAAATAATGAATTTGTTTGGAAAATATTTAAAGTTGGGCCTTGGCGCACCTTTAGAAAAAAAAGTGATATTTGAAGCTTTGTTCGAAACTGGAATGCCCACAAGTAGTGAACCAATACATTTTTAGGCTGGCCAAAACCCATTCAAACCAATCCCAACCATAACCATGTACACACATCCACTGATCAAACTTAGTTAGTTGTTATATCTTATCCATTAGGAGCTAGTTTTGATCTCAATTAAGGCCTCTAAATAGAGGACCCTAACCATTGTAATTCTCACCTTGCAATTGGTTAATATTGAGTATATGCTTGAATGAGTTGATGATGAAGAAGTTGTAATTGGCTTACTGTGTAACAGGTGATGAATGCAGGAGGGTTGTAAGGGTTTGCAGTAAACCTTGGGCGGACAAGACACCCTGCAGCGTTGACGGAGACAGCGCCGGAAAACCTTACATTGAGGCAATGTAATCATATAAACCATTGCTATAACATATTATACCCTTGATGGATGTATGTGATCCCCTGCCATTACATTCATCAACATACATCTTACCTTTATTGCAACCCTAAGACCCCTTCCATCAGTATTAAGGCTGCTTTCTGGTGATATTATCGATCATAACCCAACGAGAGTTGTCGAGTTTTAGATGACAAAGAGGGCTGTTTGTGATCCCCACAACAACAGCAAGAGCTTGAATATTTTAGTAAGATTTAAGATTAAAATCTCATTCAAAAAGATAAAACAAATACATATATAGAGTAAAGAGATATCTTAGTCAAATTAGAGGAGGGTCTTTTATTTAAACAATATAATTAGATCCGTACAATAATATAGTAATTGCGTCAATCTTCTATATACTTTACTACAGTAAATTACACTAATACTGACGTGACGTTCTCATAATTCTTCTATGATTAAATCTTTTACTAAATCACGAATTAAGTTAATAAATCTTTTAACTAAGAAAATATAACTAAATCTAATAATATCAAAATTTACAGAATCTTTGCATTGTTATCCCCAAAGACAATTTACATTGGGATAAAACCTAAGCTTCTCATTCACGTTAAAAAAACAAATCCAAATAAAATAAAATATTTCAAAAAATATTTTTTTTACTAAATCTAATCATATCAAAATTTACAAAATATCTCTACGTTATTATCCCATAACACAATTGACGTTGGGATAAAACTTAAACTTCTTTTGTACGTTAAAAAATATATCCAAACAAAACAAAACTTTAATTTTTTTTTAACTAAATCGAATTATATGAAAATTTGTAAAAGTTCTACGTTGTAATCCCCTAACATCGATTTACGTTGGGATAAAACCAAAACTTCTTCTGTACGATTTATTTCTCACACTATATAAACGAATAATATGCCATCGTCTTCCATTCAGTTCTTGTTTTTCAATATTGATCAAATTTCTTTCATTTTTTCAGAGTTCTAATAATTTGAAGAAATTTCTAAGTTGCTTCATCATATCGCTTTCAAGTTATGCTCTACGTTGTTATACTCTTACTATCATTCCTTTTTCTTATTCCGATTTTTAATCGTCGCATTCGTTTTGTTATCGTTTATTTATTTGAAAACAATCGCATGCCTCCTTATCTTCTCTTTGTCTTTTCCGTTTCACGATTTATGTGTTGTGTGTAATCTATAGTTCAAGAGGATATGTGAAATTTGTAGCAAATAATCCAATTATTTTCTCCATCTTCTTGAATTTCTCGTACTTCTGTGATTTGTTTTTAATAACCGGTGTTTCAACAACTTGCAAGAACAAGGGTTTCAATAGCTTGCAAATAGCCCATCTATTTTCTTATACTTTTTCCCCCCTGATATTTTGTTACTTTTTTAAAAAAAATTCAAATCATTCATTACTTTTTTTTATTCAATTTCGTTTTTTTCATTGTTCTACCTCAAATTTTTTTACTTTATTTTGTTTTTTTATTCATATTCCAAGAAAATTTTTAACATACACATTACTTCGACTACAAATTTTTGGGGCATCAAATTCCAAGAAATTATATCAACTGCAAATCTTCGTTACAATTATATTTTTTTTATTAAGATTTATTTTTTAAATATTTCATTTTTTTTTCAAATTTGATTTTGTTACAGTTTTTTTAGATTCAGATTTGTTAAATTTATTTGCTTTTTTATTCATATTCCAATAGAAAAAAAAATTATTTTTTTGTTCAGATGAACATAAAAATTGATTAAAGTCAACTGCACAATGTTCGGTTAATTATTTAAGCCTTGTGTATCCTTTTCAGACTTACGAATCATACATTATTTAAGCCTTGTGTCTCCTTTGCAAAATCTATTTGAATTCCTTTTTTACAAAATTGTTTTGCTTTTTTAATAAAAATACATTTGAATTCCGACTAACTAATCTGATTGGATTCGTATTTTTCAAAATCTATTTTATTCTTAAAAGTGATGATATCTTTCCGTCGTCTTAACGATGATGATATCTTACTATCATCTTTTCTATAAGGTCCTACACCTCCATATGCTACTATATATAATCAGAATCCATATATAAGGCTATATAACCCTGTGTCCACATCACTACTAATATATCACATCCGAAATCTATCACAACAAAACAAGGTAAAAAACGTATAACAATCCTCCTAGGTAACTATACACACACATATATATATATATATATATCAAGTCCATCATGCAATTACAATCCATATATACATATCAACATATAGCATATATACATATAAATATCAAAATCCAATAAACTAAGCTGCCGAAATCTGCGGAAGGAGTGGTAGTCCGTACATTCTACCCCGACTCATGCATGTAATTTTGAAAACAAAAAGTCATAACCCGTGTGGGTTCCGTTTATTCCTCATTCGGCCTTTAGAAGATTGCGAGTGCCATTGTTGTCAACCTGGCTCTGATACCACTTTTGTAATACCCCGATTATGCGGGACTTGGGATGCTACGGGTTGGGACCTAACAATGGGTCCCGACCCTTAGCCTGACAACAACTTCACCGGATCTTGCAACAAGGCACAAATAAAGGCTAAAACGAAATACATTTTGATGCAATGATAAGAAACTCGAAAGACAACAACAACAACGGACTCCAGCCGAATAAAACTCTAAAGACTATAAGCCATACTCGTGGCCTACAAAAATACATCATACAAACTCTAAACACAACTCCAATAAAAAACCCTTCCCAAATGTACGGACCCTGGCTGCCCACTCTTCCGGATCTCTTGGCCGCATTCCTAACCTATAGGACAATCTACAACAATCGGTATAAAAACGTTAGCTATATTCAAAGCATTAGAATCAAGGTGATAGCGCACACACACACAAATAAACATAAACACACAACATGCTCGAAAATACACAAGCCTAGTTTATTTTCTTTTTATTATTATTAAGTCATATCCCGTTACTATTTCAACCTAGGTTTGTGACACGAGAATCACAACATAATCTCGCCTCGGTTCCTACTCACCGTCAAGGAATGACACTAATGCATCTGGCCGTCTACCTGTCCGGGCTAGTTACTGAGAACCCCCTAGCTCTCCGCAAGAGCTAAGGAGTGTTGTCACCGCCCGTTATCATGCACTTGGGCCAATTTCAAAACATAAAGTCGTCTTATGTCCGGTTTCGTTATTATAACATAAATAATAAACACACACCAAACATAACACTAACCACACACCACGAAACACACATAGATGCTAATGCAAGGAATACGAGCTGAGTAAGTCCGGAGACTTACCTCGTCTCCACACTCAACTCACAACACTCTCGTTTCCCATTAGAAGAAGTCCACAACCTGATCAAAGAGGATAGATATATATATCAACAACTCGCTCATCTCAAAAGTCTAAGGCATCTCACACAAACGATCTACGCAAGATCGTTTGACTCTCATTCTAGGACCGCATCCTAGAATTTGTAACACTCACATCTCACTCAATGCACGAGGAGATCTCTCAACAGTCTACTAACTCTCATAATCAAACTCACCAACCAAGAACAATGTAAAATCCTATGAGGTGCAACATGCTCGTCCCACTCGCCTAAGATCCATAACCACTACTTGATATTCACTCTAAGTTATGCTAGATCCATCCTATCATGATACTACCATAAAACATAACTAGATCGAGCGAGATCATAAACTCGGAGAAGAGGGTACTCACGTGGACTCGTAAGGCCTTTATCGGGGCGCTTCCGGACCTAAAACCAAAGCTACACAAATATAGCTAATACGCTAAATTTGATCGTAATATATAGGATATATTATTCTAAGGTAAACTCATTTTCAAAAGCAAACGCTAAAAAGACGCAATTAAACCCTTGAGTCATTGATATCATGAATTATAGTCTATATTTTAGGATTTGTTTGGACGTTTTATCTTTCATAATTTGCATGTTTGTATGTATATTATGTGATTTTACTACCATTTCATCTACCTTTGCGAGGATCGAGGTCTACACCTAGTTTTGTTGTAATCGTAGGTAAAATGGCACGTTTTGCATCAAAAAGGAGCAAAAGGAGTCATGAGTCATTTGGAGCTACATCCAGGGAGCATAGCCATGGATTAAAGATTTACTTTGGAGCAGATTCGAGAGATTTCACGTTCTGTTGCGACTCACCTCGGTTGACCATTGATTCACCTCGACCGAGGTGATCCAGAGACGCCGACTCGACCGAGGCGAACACCTAGGACGCGGCGAGAATATTTTATTCTTGGATGATATCTTTTAAAATTGGAAAGTGATCTTATATTTTTGGGCCTGACTCCTGGAAGGAAGAAGATATGCAAAATCATATATTTTACCTATATTTATGGGAAAATATCTTTCTAAGATTTATTATCTTTGGAGGGTTATTTTCCTATAAAAAGGGTTGGATTTCCACAAATCCAAACATCTCGCTATAATCCCGTTGAGCACGTTATACACCATTAAAGGCTGCGAGATCTCGCATACAACGCAGCAGCAGAAGCACACTCCGGATTTGGAGATTCGAAGAACCTTGTTGAAGGTTGAAGGAAGATTGAAGATCATAGCTTTTATAGCTTTTTGGAGGGTTTTGTAAGATTGTCTTTAATTCCCTTCCTTGTTGTCTTGTCTTGTTGGATTGCTATCCAAGGAACGCTTTTGTAGTGATATTTGATTCAGTTATTGAAGTCTTTTCATTAAATTCTTCTTTGTTTAAATATTCACCTTCTTCCCATATATTTAATACTTTCATAATGATGATGAGTGGCTAATTTCCTTGTGTGATTCTAGGGTGATTGACTGAAGGTTGTGGGAAAAACAATGATAGAATAACCTTAGATTCCAGTAGGATCCTGAAAGTTCGAGTCTTTAACCTTAGCCCTAAGCATCTCGTTCAGTCGATGAACATCTCGGCCGGGGTGGAATTCTTCTGACCGAGGTGACTTATCCGATTCTAAACAGAAAGTTAAGTGTTAGAGTTTGCCAAATCCTATTCTTATTACACTTTTCTTGTTCAATGCAAGCTTAGGATGAGACTTACCCGGTAAAGGTTGATTCTATTCCCTTAGATGGTATGTTAGTTTGAGATTATAGTTCTTTATCTTAATTCCTTGAGACTTACCCGGTAATAGGAGTTACGGTTTAGGATTAGTGAATAGTGAGACTTACCCGGTGATCTATTCCACTTTAGTAACACCTTCTCTATACAAAAATCTCAGCTTTGTCCGCTTATCTATAGATCTTGAGTTGGAACCACAACTAGATGCTTTAATCCCTAGAATTGCATGTTTGCTTTATTGACTTCTTATTCATCTTTGATTGTGTTAATTGCTCTTGTGGTTAGTATTCACTTAAGCATACCGTTATTGACTTTATTTCACCAAGTCCCTGTGATTGACCCTTGGAATTTCTTGCTTTTTACTACGATTGACCCGTACACTGCGGGTTCGCATCCTTGTTTTAAGCTTAAGTCTAGGGTTATAAATTTAAAGCTTGCACACACCGTTTGGAGCGAACAAGTTTTTGGCGCCGTTGCCGGGGACTTGGTCTAGACCGAGCCGGTACGGTTTGCTCTTTGGGCGCTTGCCCCCGTGTCTACTAATCACTCTACTTGAGTGACTTTTGCAGGTTCTTTCTTAGGTATATGCGAAGAACCCGCGCTGGGAAGGAAATCGTTCCTTACGATCCCGAACCAGAAAAGACATACAAAAGACGCTTGAAAGAAGCAAAGATGGCCCAACAAGACAACCGCGATCTTGAGGCCGAATTAAAGGAGGCGTTGGAGCTGCTACGCCTTAGTCAGGAAGAGCTACAACGAGAGAAGGAAGAAACTCGCACCAAGACAGAAGCAATCGAGGCGGAGATGGCGGTCATACGTGACCAGATTCTACTTCGACCGAGGGAAGATCCTCCTGTTGATCCTCGACCGATGCAGGATCCAGTAGCAGGTCCTCGACCGAGGCAGGTTCCAGTACCTGACGCCCCGGCCGATGTACTTCCACCTCGGAGGCCAGTCCGAGATGTTCTTCTTGCAGGAATCCCGCAAACCCTAGGTCAAAGGATGGACCCTAATCAACAGCTAAGGCGTCCAGGAGTGAACCTAGGAGATCCAGCGGACCATGATTATAAACTTCGACCGCAAGTTCTATCCATGATTCGCCAATGCCAATTCGGAGGGCTAGAGAAGAAATCACCACATCAACATCTTCAAAACTATGAGATCTTGATGGAAACCTTGCGACCTCCAAGAATCGAAAACGACAACTACAAGCTAAGACCTTTTTACTTTTCTTTAAAAGATAGAGCTCTTACTTGGTATCAATCTCTTCCTCCAGGAAAAATCAGCACATGGGAGGAGATGAAAACGGAGTTCTTGACCAAATTCTTTCCCCCCTCAAAAACAGCCGAAATGAGAGGGAAGATTAATGCTTTCATTATGAGGAACAAGGAGAGCTTGTCCAAGTCATGGGAGCGGTTCAAGGACATTCTTTTGGATTGCCCACATCATGGGATTCCAAAACTAGAGTTATTGGAGATATACTTCAAAGGGCTGGACGGAAGCACCCAGTTCAATCTCCAACTACTCTCCGCCGGCACCTTTATGGACATGGCGGTTGACGACGCTTGGGACTTCATCGAGAAGCAAGCCTTGCACATGGAGAAATACACCCACCAAGGAGCTGAAGGTGGAGTTAAAAGAGTCAACTTTGAAGAGACTCAATCCAACAACAATCAACTCACGTCTTTGACAAATGACGTGAAGCAATTGAAGGAACTTTTGGTTGCTCAAACCAAAAAGGAAGAGCAAGGGCAAAGGAACAACAACAACGGGTACCGTAACAACAACAACGGTCCCCGAAACAACAATTACAACAACAACAATAGAGGATCCAATAGCAACAATTGGAGGACGAACAATCAAAACAACCAGAACCCTGGTAACAATTGTTCTAACTCCAACTCTAATAATTCCTCTAACCCTTTCCTCTCTTCTCCTTCTTCTTCTTCTACTCCATTAAAAAGCCAAGGGCAAGGATCAAGTTCGTCTCAGCCGGAAAAGAAAGACGCAGTTCTGGAGGCTATCTTGATCAAGCTTAGCGCTATGGAGACTTCTATGACTTCATTTTCGAGGGCCCAAAAGTCCTTCGAACAACAACTTGCAAGTAGGGCGAATGAAGCGTCAAGAGATCCAAGGAAGCTTCCAGCAAGGACAGAAAGAAACCCTAAAGGCCAGTGCATGACCATAACTACGAGGAGTGGACTCAAAACTGCAGATCCAGTACCTCGGTCGATGACAGTACCGACGCAAACCACCTCGGTCCAGATGCAGTCGAAGAACACTTCGACCGAGACGCCAACCGAGGTGGAGCAACAGAAAGCGGAGGGGAAGACTGAAATTTATGTTCCACCTCCTGCATACAAACCACCACTTCCATTCCCTCAGTCCAGAGCCAGAGCACATCTAGACAAGCACTTTGGTAAGTTCCTTGACTTGATGAATAAGCTACATATTAATATTCCTTTCCTTGATGCTATTTTAGGTATGCCCGCCTATGGGAAGTTCTTAAAGGAGATCCTATCAAGGAAGAGGAAGCTGGAGGATGTTGGTGAAGTTAGGATGACATCTAAATCTTCGGAGCTCATACAAATCATGAAGGAGAAGATGCCCCTAAATTGAGAGATCCCGGCTCATTTTGCATTCCCATTCAAGTTGGGGATGTCACTTGTGAAGCCCTTTGCGATCTAGGAGCCAGCGTGAGCATCATTCCGCTGGAGCTATGTGTGAAGATCGGTCTTGGAGAGCCCAAGCCGGTCAAGATTCGACTTTATATGGCGGATCGCTCCATTACCCATCCCGTGGGCATCTTGGGAGGACGTTCCGGTCAAGTTAGGTAACTTCTATCTACCTATAGATTTTGTTGTACTTGACATTCCCGCAGATTATCCTGTTCCTATTATTCTCGGGAGGCCATTTTTAGCAACTTCAGGTTGCAACGTGGATTGCAAGAACGCCAAGTTGAAATTCAACGTTGGTGGCGATGAGGTGGAGTTCGCACTACTTGCAGCCATGAAAGGGGAGCAACTAACTGATGATATCTTCAACATCTACGATGAAGAAGAATCAAGAGAATTGGTGAGCTCTATCCTTATTAACGATCCACTCGAAAGAGTTATTAGCTTCAGTTTAATGGAGGAAGGTATAGATGCTTCTTGTGATGCAGATATACGCAGCTTGAAGGCACTGGAAGAGGATCCAGGAGCTAAAACTGAGAAGCTAATCCAGGAGACGAAGATCTCCAGTCTCGGTTCCAGTAGCAGTACCTCGATCGAGGCACTTTCTGGACTGAGCGAGGCGACTGAAGAACATCTCGGTCAACGCCTCTGCGCCTCAACCGAGGTCGATGGCGAGATGATGTCAACTGAGACTTCTGAAAGTCCAGTTTCTGGATCTACTCCACTGGAAGAAGGAAGCCAGGACCCTCCTCAGAAAGCACCCCCAGTAGTGGAGCTTAAACAACTCCCAAATCACTTGAGGTATGTCTTTCTTGGAGCGGATTCCACTTATCCCGTTATTGTTAATGCTTCCCTTTCCGAATCTGAATTATCTAAGTTAATGAATGTCCTGAGAAAGCATCAAAAGGCTTTGGGTTACACTATAGATGATCTTATTGGCATTAAGCCTTTGTTCTGCATGCATAGAATTTTAATGGAGGATGATCATAAGACTTCGCGGGAACCTCAAAGACGGTTAAATCAGATCATGAAAGAGGTTGTGAAGAAAGAATTTCTTAAGTTGTTGGATGCAGGTATTATTTACCCTATCTCGGACAGCAAGTGGGTTAGCCCGGTGCATGTAGTTCCGAAGAAAGGGGGGATGACCGTTGTGACGAATAAGAACAACGAGTTGATCCCAACTAGGACCGTTACGGGATGGAGAGTCTGCATCGATTACAGGAGGTTGAACACGGCCACGCGGAAGGACCATTTTCCACTTCCCTTCATTGATCAGATGCTCGGGTGGTTGGCCCAACATTCACACTTTTGCTACTTAGACGGTTATAGTGGATTCTTCCAGATTCCTATCCATCCGGATGATCAGGAGAAGACCACTTTCACTTGTCCATGGGGGACATTTGCTTATATTAGGATGCCATTTGGATTATGCAATGCACCCGCCACATTCCAGCGATGCATGATGGCCATCTTTTTCGAGTACATAGAGGAGATCATGGAGGTATTTATGGATGATTTTTCTGTATATGGTTCCTCTTTTGATGATTGCTTATCTAACCTTTCGCTAGTGCTTAAAAGATATGAAGACACTAATCTCGTTTTGAATTGGGAGAAGTGTCATTTTATAGTTAGTGAAGGCATTGTGCTAGGACACCTCGTTTCTAATCGAGGCATTGAGGTCGATCGAGCTAAGATCGAGACTATTGAGAAACTCCCTCCCCCTTGTTCTGTTAAAGGTGTGAGGAGTTTTCTCGGGCATGCAGGTTTCTACAGGAGATTCATCAAGGACTTCTCTAAGATTTCTAAACCTCTAACAAACCTCTTGAATAAAGATGTTGTTTTTGAGTTTTCGCAGGAATGTCTTGATGCTTTTTACAGGATTAAGGAAGCGTTGATCTCCGCTCCTATTATCCAACCTCCAGATTGGACCTTGCCCTTTGAGATCATGTGCGATGCTAGTGATGTAGCCGTAGGAGCGGTGCTTGGACAGAAAAAGGATGGACGGACCACCGCCATTTATTATGCTAGCAAGACGCTAGATGAAGCACAACGCAACTACGCTACTACCGAGAAGGAGCTGTTGGCGGTTGTATATGGTTTCGAGAAGTTTCGTTCCTATCTAGTAGGGGCAAAAGTCATTGTCTACACCGACCACGCAGGCATTCGTTACTTGTTGGCTAAGAAAGACGCCAAGCCGCGCCTTATTCGATGGATTCTCTTGCTTCAAGAGTTTGACCTAGAGATCCGCGATAAGAAGGGATCCGAGAATTCTGTTGCGGATCACCTCAGCCGGCTACCCGTATCTCTACGTGAGAAAGACGATCCACCCATAGACGATTCGTTCCCCGATGAGCACTTACACTTATTGGAGCGTTTTATAGACTTACTTACTTCACCCCATGATGGAGGTGAAGTATGGGGTGAGGATACCTCCCATCTTTTTTGAGACGCATCATGGTCCAGCTAGCGACCTTAAACCAAGCGCTTCTTGGGAGGCAACCCAAGGTATTGCTTTCTTTTCCCGTTTTCTAGTCTAGTTTAGATAGTTTTTGTTTTTGCTTTGCTTTGCTTTGTTTTTGGCGTTCTGGACAGACAACAGGAAACATCTAAGGAAGGAGCATAACTGGAAGGACAGAAGTTCGAGATTTTGAGAAGACAGAAGCATATCGGTTACTGTCAAAGTACCTGGACCGAGACGATTCTTGAGCAACCGAGGCGACTAGGGTTTTCTGCAGAACCACCTCGATCCACACCACCTCGGTCCAGTCGAGACCATCTCGACCGAGGTGACAGCAGTTCCAGGAACAATATAAAAAGGGGAAAAATTTATTTTTCACTTTTTTACCTTCTTCGACTCGACCGCGGCGCTTCTCACCTCGCTTCCTTGATTCTTGCTCGTTTTCGAAGATTTCCGCTTCCAAACTGCGATTGAAGGGTAGAGGATCCCATTGCAAGTACAGATCTGCGAAGAAATCGAACGAATCGACCGAAACGAGGTAAAAACAGTCGAAACCCTAACTCGTTCATTCGTTTAGATTTGGGCTTTGGTCGCCCTTGAATCTGCTGAGAAAAGGCTTAAGTACCCCATAGGAAGCAATTGTAGTGATTTTTGGGGGAAAAGAACTGGATTTCTGAGATTTGAATCGCAAACTGTTACGCCTCGGTCCAGTCGAACTGCATCTCGACCGAGGTGATTCCTGAGTATTGTCAGTGACCGAGGTGATCTGACAGTAGCTAAGAGAAAATGAGTTCCGAACGTCGCCTTGCCCTCAGAGATAGATCCTCACCTTCCCCTCCTTCTTCTTCTTCCCGACCTTACCGCCCGGTGATCCACGAGAGATGCCGGGTAGATTATGAGCGTATAGCTAACCGTCCAGTGATTGCACCACGTTTCCTGGACGTGTCCGCTTTCGATTGCCTAGGGCTAGATGGAGACCTTAGGAGGATGATCACCACAGTTGGGCTGGATCAGTTTACTGAGATCCGAGCCCCAGCCTACTTAGAGCCGACCCTAGAGTTCGTTAGCTCCTTTTCCTACCTTCCCACAAAGTAGTCTGTGAAGTACCGGTTGATGAGCCGGAACTTCATAGTTCCCTTAGAGGTTTGGAGAGAGATTTTCGGCTTTCTTGAGCCCACCGCCACTGACTTCCCTTCCCGATCTGTAGCTAGGGAGTTCTGGGGGCAGATTGCCCATATTACTGAGCATGTAGATAGATGGTGCCCTGGAGATTCCAGGGAGAAGGTCATCTTCCATCCAGCCTTCAGATTAGCCCATAGGATATTCAGCGAGACACTTCTGGCGCGCACTGAGACGCCCCAGAAGATCCGACAGGGCGAGCTTTTCAGTCTTTACTGTATGGTTACGGGGGGTTTCCCGGACTTTGGCTTGATCTTGGCAGAGGACCTGCACAAGATCAAGGCCAAAGCGAAGGGAGACATCTGCTGCGGAGGTCTTGTCACCCACATAGCTGCTTTTCATGGGATGGACCTCAGTGCCTGTACGATGGCGGCGGCTCCGAAGCCGCTTGGATTGCAGGATATGATCACACGGAGGATTTTGGTTCCCCGCGGTCTGACCACTTCATATGTTGCTATGCCGTGGGAGCGGACTGCGCCACAGGGGATCCGTTGGTCTGCCCAGTTCATGTTTATGACCCGCATTATTGGCAGACAGCTTGGGCTCCACTGATGGAGGATCATAGGGAGACAGCAGCTGCCCCAGCTGAGGATGAGGAGGAGAAGGCTGACGATGACGAGGATACAGTAGATGAGAGAGATGGTGGAGTCCCGATGGACACAGGGACAAATACTGCAGGGACGAGCGCACCACCGATCATAGATCTGGATGAGGAGGATACTGAGCCTACACCTGCTGCACCACCTGCTAGATCTGCTAGGCGTCGGACACGCCGTCATAGAGATTCAGAGGCTCATCGTCGGATCGATGATCTGACAGAGCAGATGATAGATTCTTATGCTGCCCTTACTGTGGACATGCATGAGAGATTTGCTGCCCAACACCGACAGATTGACAGCTGGACTCATCAGATGTTAGAGGGGCAGCACTATCAGCGCAGGATGATGGAGCTACAGTTCCAGCAGACTATGGGCTATCCGTTCGACCCGACTCAGTATCCGTACGTGCCACCACCACCACCACCGGATCAGGACTATTGATGAGCTGTAGGATCTTCTTACTTTATTATATTTTTTATGCAGTTCAGCTATTTATCCGGTGAGTACTCTTGTCTCTAGACTTATATTGACCCACTGGGACAGTGTGTCCCAAGTATGGGGTGTTTGTACTTATGTGATGACTTCGATGTACTTATTTGATTATTTTGATGTATGACATTTTATCGGATATTTTATTTATGCCTCACTTCTGCATTTATATGATTATCTGATATTACATGCATACCTACACGTTATTTGATTGAGAAAAACGTCGAAACCGAAAAAAAAATATGGTTTTAAAAAATTTTTTTTGACCTCGACCGGGGAGATTTTGGCCGAACGAGGTGTTTCACCTCGGTTGACCTACGAACACCTCGACCGAGGTGGGTAACAGAAAGTTTTCGAAAACGATTTTGTACTACTTATCTGGATATGATCTCAGTGAAGATTCTGTTTACCTACTGGTTTTAAATTCTTTATGTGTTTGAAAGGTTTTATAATATGTCTAAGTTGCTAAATGCTTTGTTTAAATTATTAGCATGTTTAATACTTTATTTTTATCCAAATTATGTTGAATTTGAAGGTTGACACCACATTATGAGTTCTCTCACTTTCTTCCTGGGAAGACCAAGGCAATTCATTCTTTTCTTCTTCTTCTTCTTCTTGATCATGCTTAGCCCCTCATATACATTTTGCCTCCCTTTACCTATCCGGGAATTTGGAAGCAAGCGAAGTGGTGAAAGCAAGTTAAAGTTGAAAAGTGGGCTGGAAGTGAAAGTGTTAGAAAGTAATTTTAGGTTTGGGGAAGTCAATCATGAAGATGAGTAACTCGGTACCATTCACATAGCCGGGTGTTTGTGTCTTGCCAAAGTCGGATTGAGCGATATTCCTAACGGGTCATGGTATGTGCATCAAGGGTTTGATGCATCTCGAGAAATTGATGATTGCTGATTTCCTAGGCTTCGGTTATTGCGCACCTCTGTCCATGCATCCCAAAAAGTAAAGTAAAAAGAAAAAGTGTGAAATAAGCAAAGATTATTGGTGGAAGATATTGCAAGTCAAAGTGAAAGTGAAGTTCATCCTTTTCCCGGATTCTAGCACCTCATTACCTTACATATATCCCTACCCTACACGTTTCTTGACCTTTCTTTTGGGAAGCCCTTGAGACCTTGAGCTTGTTGATTGACTTAGTGGTTTAAATCGGATTATACATGATTAATTTTGATAATTATGATTTATTATGCATTCTATGATTTTATGCAAAGTTGAACAACTTTCCTATATTTATAAAATGTTTTGAGCATATTGAGTTTTTTAAATTCCATGAAGTATTCTCTTAGAGGGATCTATGATAGTTGCACACCATAAAATGTTTTTGAAAGACTTTTCATTGATTTTCTTGACTTATAATCCATTCTATCTTGTTTTTTATATGAGGAACTTGCTTGGGGACAAGCAAGGGCTAAGTATGGGGTATTTTGATAGCATGAATTATAGTCTATATTTTAGGATTTGTTTGGACGTTTTATCTTTCATAATTTGCATGTTTGTATGTATATTATGTGATTTTACTACCATTTCATCTACCTTTGCGAGGATCGAGGTCTACACCTAGTTTTGTTGTAATCGTAGGTAAAATGGCACGTTTTGCATCAAAAAGGAGCAAAAGGAGTCATGAGTCATTTGGAGCTACATCCAGGGAGCATAGCCATGGATTAAAGATTTACTTTGGAGCAGATTCGAGAGATTTCACGTTCTGTTGCGACTCACCTCGGTTGACCATTGATTCACCTCGACCGAGGTGATCCAGAGACGCCGACTCGACCGAGGCGAACACCTAGGATGCGGCGAGAATATTTTATTCTTGGATGAGATCTTTTAAAATTGGAAAGTGATCTTATATTTTTGGGCCTGGCTCCTGGAAGGAAGAAGATATGCAGAATCATATATTTTACCTATATTTATGGGAAAATATCTTTCTAAGATTTATTATCTTTGGAGGGTTATTTTCCTATAAAAAGGGTTGGATTTCCACAAATCCAAACATCTCGCTATAATCCCGCTGAGCACGTTATACACCATTAAAGGTTGCGAGATCTCGCATACAACGCAGCAGCAGAAGCACACTCCGGATTTGAAGATTCGAAGAACCTTGTTGAAGGTTGAAGGAAGATTGAAGATCATAGCTTTTATACCTTTTTGGAGGGTTTTGTAAGATTGTCTTTAATTCCCTTCCTTGTTGTCTTGTCTTGTTGGATTGCTATCCAAGGAACGCTTTTGTAGTGATATTTGATTCAGTTATTGAAGTCTTTTCATTAAATTCTTCTTTGTTCAAATATTCACCTTCTTCCCATATATTTAATACTTTCATAATGATGATGAGTGGCTAATTTCCTTGTGTGATTCTAGGGTGATTGGCTGAAGGTTGTGGGAAAACAATGATAGAATAACCTTAGATTCCAGTAGGATCCTAAAAGTTCGAGTCTTTAACCTTAGCCCTAAGCATCTCGTTCAGATTGTAATAATACTAAAATTTAGGGGCAGATTTACAAAATTCAAAAATCAGCTTCTTCAACCCAAAATCAAACGCAACAGAGGAAGGGGGGCGGCACTACAGGACAACGCAGGGTTCCGACGGGGACGACATAGGCGGGCTTCCTTCCTGGAGGGGAAGAAGGTGGCCCTCCGGTGGGATTCGACGGCAACAACACAACGCTGGAAGTGATCTCCAGCTCCAGGGGGTCCCAAACAAAAACCGCAGAGAAGAAGAGACAGGTGGAGACTGAGGGTGTAATCCTCGTCCAGTGGTGGTGCTGGGATACTTCTCCGGCGTCGTGGGGGTGGCTTTCGGTCTCCAGGGAGGCGAGGCGGAACTATATATAGGTATTCGGTGGTGGCAGCATCACGAGAAGGTGAAGAAGATTGAGGCTGCTACATTGCCCCGGTGTGGATGAAGTTCCTTGCTGAGGTGAAGAAGGAAGGGGTGCTCGAGGGTGAAGACGGGACGGTTCAAGGCTGGAGTCGGAGCTTCCGGTTGCAGCGTCCTGTCGGAGAATAGAGGGTGGAGAGCACGAGAGTTGATGGAAGACAGAGAGACGGGAGAGAGGGGGCCATGGATGAGAAGACAATGAGTGAGAGATGGAGAGTTTGAGTGAGGAGGGTTTGTAAGATTTTTATTAATCTTATTATTATTAGTGGGCTTACATATTATAGTAACCAATTATATTATATGACTAAATATATTAACGGGCTAATAAAAGTGATTCAATCAAGTAAAGCCCGTAGACTTTAATTAAGCGGTATGGGCTTAATGGGTGGATACCAGACTTTGGCCCAATAGGCTTAATGGGATTCTATTAGGTCATTATATAAACGTTATTAGGTTATGGTTCCCAATACGTCAAATCAATCAGCCGTTTTCCATTCTCTACCCATCAGAGAGAAAACCTAAAGAAACCCTAAGGAGGTTTGACTGAGGAAGACTGTATACCTGCGGCGCTCATTCGGATCGTAGATTCCGCACTAAAGTTTTGATCCGATTGTTACGGGTTCATCCGATTGCTACTATGGAACAAGATATGTAAATTCTAGATTCCTTAATAACCCTAGCATGATATCGATTCTTGCGTTTACGGTTTAGATAATTTAATTATTCCAACAAGTGGTATCAGAGCCGTAATCGTGCTAGTTTATTAGGATATGTTGGTATGCTTTGTTTTGCGTGGTTTTACATACGGTTTCCTTTGGCTATATTCGTTTTTTTAGCCGTATACGTGATTCACGCTTATTTTTTTTTTCGGCCGGTTGTAAAGATGAAAACATTTCAGCCTTGTTGTTTTCTTTAAGCCACCGTATGCCGCAGTATTCCACTATCTTTTAGTCATATTCGGTTTTTTAATCTTTCTGTTTTTTTTGAAATACAGTAAGTGGTGATATATATGTACATGTAGTGGCCTCGATTCTCGCTTTTGAAATATATATATATATA
>BSUD01000008.1:85252855-85295358 GCA_033239045.1 Fagopyrum esculentum | reverse complement strand
TTTAAAAATCTATATATTTAAAGTTTTTTTTAAATTAAATTGATTGAAACAATATGCTACTAAAGTAGTCTATGTTGTGTAAATTTATTTTAATTTAAAATTATAAAGGTTAGTGTATTGTTTGTTTATGCGGATATCAATCGGCCCAAAGGAAGGTTGATATTTGGCCAAACATTAAATACACTAGTGATTATACTTGTTTATGCGAATATTGATCGGCCAAAAGGAAGATTAATATTTGGCCAAACAAAATCACATTAAGGATAATATATTGATTAATCAATTGTGCTTTCATTAATTATGCGGATATTGATCGGTCCAAAGGAAGGTCAAAGTTTGGCCAAATAATGAAAGCGCATGCGACAATAAATAACGATAAATATAAAGGTTATCCATGTGAATGATAGTCGGTCCAAAGAAAGGCTATTGTTTGACCGGATTTATTATCAATATTTGATTGTTGCATTGAGAGTACTATTTACAATTGATATTTTGTGCAAACACTGAATGTCAAGTTGTGTTGGGTATCTTGTTTTATAAATTAATTGATTAATTGTGTTTTTCTTTGCTTTTATGTTTAGTTTCAGCAACTACTACTAATGTTTCTGCTCAAGTCAGTTCCATTCCAATGCTTAATGGGACAAATTTTAAGGTCTAGAAGGAGAATGTGGAAATCGTTCTCGGATGTATGGATCTAGACCTTGCGCTAAGGATTGAACGACCCACTTTGGCTGAGAATAACTCCAATGAAGCGAAAGTAGAGAAGTGGGATCGTTCTAACCGCATGTGTCTTATGATCATGAAACGTTCCATTCCGGAAGCGTTTCGGGGCTCTATTTCTGAGAGCAAAGATGCTAAGGAATCTTTTGAGGCAATTCAGAAATATTTTGCCAAGAATGAGAAAGCAGAAACAAGCAACCATTTGGCTGCTCTGATTTCTATGAGGTACAAAGGAAAAGGAAACATAAGGGAGTACATTATGGAAATGTCAAATCTTGCGGGAAAAACTAAAGACACTAAAGTTAGAGATAAATGATGATTTACTCGTGCATTTAGTTCTCCTGTCTCTTCCCACACAATTCAATCATTTTAAGGTGAGTTATAATACTCAGAAGGAGAAATGGACTCTTAATGAGCTCATTTCGCAATGTGTGCAAGAAGAGGACAGGATAAAAAGAGATAAGACAGAAAGTGCTCACTTTGCATCAAGCTCTCAAAACAAATCAAAGAAGAGGGCTAAGGATACTGCAGCTGATACACATGTGCAGAAAAAGGCGAAGAAGCAAAGTGATGAACTCACTTGTTTTTTCTGCAAAAGGGAAGGACATACGAAGAAAGCATGTCCTAAGTACGCTGCTTGGCGTGAAAAGAAGGGTAAAGTTCTCACTCTAGTTTGTTCTGAGGCTAATTTAGCTTCTGTACCTATTGACACGTGGTGGGTAGATTCTGGTGCTACTACTCACATTTGTGTGTCAATGCAGGGTTGCCTTTGGAGTCGACCACCAAGTGATGCTGAAAGATTCATCTATGTTGGCGATGGCAATAAAGTTCCTGTGGAAGCAATAGGGCATTTTAGATTAAATTTAAGTACTGGATGTTATTTGGATTTAAAGGATACTTTTGTTTCTCCGTTATTTAAACGGAATTTGATTTCTACTTCCTGTTTGGACAAAGGTGGATACCTTTGTAGTTTTGGAAATGGAAAATTCAGTATTTCCTTAAATTCGAATCTTGTTGGTACCGGTATTTTAATTGATCGTCTTTATATGCTAGAAACGGTTGCTTCTCATAATGAAATCCTGCACACAGGTTCTAGAGGTACAAAGCGAAAATTGAATGAAGATTCTGGATTCTTATGGCATAAGCGCTTAGGCCACATCTCTAAACAGAGAATTCAAAGGCTTGTGTCAGAAGGAATTCTTGATTCCCTTGATTTAACAAACTTTCAAGTTTGTGTTGAGTGCGTCAAGGGAAAATTGACAAACATAAGAAAGTTAGGTGCTAACAGAAGTACAGAAGTCTTACAACTAATACATACGGATATTTGTGGTCCATTCCCTACAGCTGCGTGGAATGGTCAACAATACTTTATTACGTTCATAGATGACTACTCCAGATATGGGTACGTTTACTTGATACGTGAGAAATCACAATCTCTAGATGTTTTTAAGGCTTACAAAGCTGAAGTTGAACTTCAACTTAGTAAGAAGATTAAAGCCGTTAAATCTGAACGTGGTGGAGAATACTATGACATATATGATGGATCAGGAGAACAACGTCTAGGACCCTTTGCTAACTTCCTAAAGGAGTGTGGAACTGTCCATCAGTATACTATGCCGGGCAAACCCAGCATGAATGGTGTTGCTGAGAGGTAGAATAGAACACTATTAGATATGGTGAGAAGTATGATTAATCATTCTTCTTTACCTGAATCACTTTGGGGAGAAGCGCTAAAAACTGCAGTATATATCCTTAATAGAGTACCTAGCAAATCGGTAGCTAAAACCCCATATGAAATGTGGACTGGGAAAAAGCCCAGCATAAAGCACTTACATATTTGGGGATGTCCAGCTGAAGCAAGGCCTTACAAGCCTAACGAAAGAAAGTTGGACTCTAAGACAACTAGGTGCTAGTTTGTTGGATATGCTGAACGCTCTCGTGGGTTTAAATTTTATGATCCCGCTACCCGATCATTTTTTGAGTCGGGAAATGCCAGATTTCTTGAGGATGTAGAATTTGGAGGGGAAGGATTAAGGAACATCACTCTTGACGAAGTTGTCCTTGAGGAAGAGGAATTTATCTCTCTTCCCAATATTGTTATTGAAAGTGATCAAGATACAACTCTTAACACTCTTCAAGAAACAACTCCGGTTTTAGACAACAATGAAGTTCCTTCCATAGAGCAAATTCAACCACCTCAAGAAGTGCCTTTAAGGATATCCTGTAGAGAAAGAAGATATGCAATTCCGGATGACTACATTGTATATCTAGTAGAACAAGAAGATCCTGTGTGAGAGATACCAGATGATTACATCGCGTATCTTATGGAACAAGAAGATTCTGCAGGCATTGCAGAGGATGATCCAATCAATCTTATTGAGGCCCTTCAAAGTTCTAGCTCTCAATACTGGATTAAAACCATGCAAGAGGAGATGAAATCCATGAAGGACAATGACGTATGAGATCTTGTCGAGTCGCCAAAAGGTGCAAAACCCATTGGTTGTAAATGGATATTTAAAACCAAAAGGGATGCAAAAGGCAATATCGAAAGATATAAGGCTTGTCTAGTTACAAAGGGATTCACTCAAAAGGAAGGTATTGACTTTAAAGAGACCTTTTCTCCGGTTTCATCTAAGGACTCTTTTTGGACAATAATGACACTAGTAGCTCATTTTGATTTAGAGTTACATCATATGGATGTGAAAACAACATTTCTCAATGGAAACATTGATGAAACCATTTATATGGTTCAACTAGAACATTTTGAATCCAAAGATTCTTCTATGGTTTGTAAATTAAAGAAATCCATCTATGGGCTTAAACAGGCATCAAGGCAATGGAATCATAAATTTCATCAGGTGATCACCTCCTTTGGATTTGAGGTGAATAAGGTTGAAGATTGTGTGTATCACAAATTCAGTGGGAGCAAATCTATCTTTCTGGTATTGTATGTTGATGACATACTATTGGCTTGTAACGATATAGGCTTATTGCACGAAACCAAGAAATTTCTCATTAGGAATTTTGAGATGAAAGATCTTGGGGACGCCTCTTTTGTCTTAGGAATTCAGATACTAAGAGATCGATCTCAAGGTATCCTCAGGTTATCACAAAAGGGCTATATCGAAAAGGTACTAAGCAAGTTTAACATGAAAGATTGCTCAGCTGGAGATACACCAATAGCTAAAGGAGACAAGTTTAGTCTCAAACAGTGCCCCAAAACAGATCTTGAAATAAAGGAGATGCAAAAGGTTCCCTATTCCTCAGTGGTAGGAAGTCTAATGTATGCTCAAGTTTGTACCCGTCCCGACATAGCATTTATTGTGGGACTTTTGGGCAGATACTTAAGTAATCCTGGATCGGATCATTGGAAAGCAGCAAAAAGGGTTCTCCGGTATTTGCAAAGAACGAAGAACTACATGCTGACTTACAAGAAATCAGACAGATTGGAGATCGTTGGATATTCTGATTCTGATTTTGCCGGTTGTATTGACAGTAGACGATCCACCTCAGGCTATGTCTTCATGTTGGATGAAGGAGCTATATCTTGGAAAAGTGTCAAACAAACACTTGTAGCTATCTCCACTATGGCTACAGAGTTCATGGCTTGCTTCGGAGCATCCGTTCATGGGATATGGTTGCATAATTTTGTCACCGGCATACGTGTGGTTACAGGAATTGAAAGGCCATTGAAGTTATTTTGTGACAATAAGGCTGTAGTTTTGTTCTCCAATAACAACAGAAGCTCTGTAAAGGAGAAGCACATTGACATCAAGTTCTTGTCATTGAAGGAAAAAGTTCAAAGTGGGCAGATTTGTATAGAACACATAAGCACAAACTCCATGATTGCGGATCCGTTAACTAAGGGGTTGCCTCCTAAGGTTTTTCATGAGCACACTGCTCGTATGGGGCTTGACAGTTTTGTAATCCCTTGACTTAGTGGGAGTTTGATTAGATGTTCTATGTTTATAGTTTATGCATAATAAAGTTGCCGTCATTTACATTTTGAACTAAAGGTTGTTTTGGATTGATCTCCGAATAAAGAAGAACCGGTTGAAATAGACATGTTTATGAGATCACATTTCATGTAATTTTCATGCCACTCATCCATACTTGATCTATGTCATCGAATATACTAATGTGGTAAACACGGAAGGTTTAGTCACGATGATGTGACGAAAGCCGCCGTGATCTCATATTGATATATGAGGTGGACCAGATTAATTAAAGGATAAGTCTACATAAAATTAGTCATTACGTGTACACATAAAGAATTTTGGATAATATAGTTGTTTATTTAATATGTAGCCCAAGTGGGAGATTGTAAGATTTTTATTAATCTTATTATTATTAGTGGGCTTACATATTATAGTAACCAATTATATTATATGACTAAATATATTAACGGGCTAATAAAACTGATTCAATCAAGTAAAGCCCGTAGACTTTAATTAAGCGGTATGGGCTTAATGGGTGGATACCAGACTTTGGCCCAATAGGCTTAATGGGATTCTATTAGGTCATTATATAAACGTTATTAGGTTATGGTTCCCAATACGTCAAATCAATCAGCCGTTTTCCATTCTCTACCCATCAGAGAGAAAACCTAAAGAAACCGTAAGGAGGTTTGACTGAGGAAGAATGTATACCTGCGGCGCTCATTCGGATCGTAGATTCCGCACTAAAGTTTTGATCCGATTGTTACGGGTTCATCCGATTGCTACTATGGAACCAGGTATGTAAATTCTAGATTCCTTAATAACCCTAGCATGATATCGATTCTTGCGTTTACGGTTTAGGAAATTTAATTATTCCAACAGGGTTGGGATGCAACGAGGGGTCGGGTAGGCCAAGACTAGGCTCAGTAGTACCAGACTGCAAAAAGGCTGGCCAAACCCTATCATCACGCAAGGTAGAAGAGAGAAAAAGAATAAAATAAATAAATGAAAAAGAAGTAACTCGATCGAAATACTCGGAATGAGACTTTTGAATCGGAAATCGTTCCGTCCCTTTTACAAAAATATTACCAAAAGTATAATTATACTGGGTACAAACATTTTATGCTTTAAAAATACTTATAAATAAAATACATAAGCTATTAAAATATCAATAAAAGCCGCAAAAAAAATAATATCGCAAACGCGTCTAAAATTGGGCGTTACAATAGATCCCCTAAAAACAAGTTTCGTCCCGAAACTTGCTATTCGTCGAAATTCTCAGTCCCTAAGGCCGAGGTATGAACTCTCAAACTAAGAAGGCTTAAACCTTCTAATCTATATACACAAACTACTCAAACTACCACCGCAAGGTATATCAGGTCATATAACGCATTCCCGCATGCGACACAACTACACATAACATCACGCAAGCACATAATTAATACTAAGGGAAGAACCAGGTCTAACCCGTCGATTCTATCGACTCTACTAGCTTAGTATAAAACTCAACCAAAGATATTTCCCCCGTCTTCCAGTTAGTCTCATTGGTTCCACGTCTACCACTAAACCACCATGACTGACCATCCGTCTTGAGTCATGTATTTACTTCCTTGACTTATACACATGAAACACCATGTAAATACTCTCTACTCTCGGCGGCCACGCAAACCGGTAAACCACTTTCCCAACTCACGCTAAGATCTCAAAAAGGTATGATTTATCGGAAACTCAACTTTTTCTCAGGTCTTTCTAATTGCAACATTCTCATTATGTTTCTCTTTGATTGTCTGTAACAAAGAAGATCGAACTTCCAATTTACACTTTTGGCTTTGGTTCTTGTCAAACCAATCTTTGATGTTATGTTTCCTCAATTCTTGTTGCAAGATCTAAGGAATGAAGTTAGCATTATACTTCACACCGCTTGACCAGGCACGTATGTTATTACTTCTCCCTTTGCATCAATACTTAACCAAGGCGTTGCCTTGGAGAACTGGTTGTAATCTCCAAATCCATCACACCGCGAGGCAAATGTTAGACAATTGCCCAAATACTCTCCTCTTAACTCTTACAACTCTTCTAACACTTGTCCAGTTCAAAACCCTTGTCTCCTGGAGTATATTATCCGTATATGGTGTTACTTTAGAGAATATCTCCCCAAATCCGGTAATGACCCGCACATCCAAGAAAGCTGGTAACTTCTTTCACATCCTTTGGGGGTCGCCATCCCGCGGCAGCTTGTCATACAACTTCTCTCTTCTTCGAGAGTAGACAAAAGCGTCTTATTCGGGGCATTAGTAAGCCCCTAAGGAATCACTTAAATTCATCGTGACTATTGTTCGCCCGGAATGCCGTATTTGCAATATTCCGGACTCGAATTCTTAATTGGTGACAACTAAACCTTAAGTCATCCTCATAAGTGACTACTGAACTTTGTAACCGATCGCGTAGATCATCCATTTGTTGTAAAGAATACTTGTCCTTCACCATTATCTTGTTCGAATCACGGTAACCCATGTTCAAATGGAGAGAACTGTCTCTCTTTTCGCAAACTGATGTTCTTCATAACAACTTCAAATCAAGAGTTTAAGATATATCCTAAGTTCTTGTTACCGTTCCTTTATGATCCCAGTCTGGTTACTCTTCCCCCACAGTCATCCATAGACCACCCGCACAAGTACGTTCTCGGTTGTCGTCAATTATCTTATGACTGACCTTCTCCAATGTCAAAGACTTACCATTCTTCTATGCTTTCATGTTACTATTCTCCTGAAAGCTACCCCCCTCGAGGTGCTCTACCTCAACTCCATTAAATCTTTCCATGTTCCATGCTTTCTTCTTCTTCCATAAGACGACCATACTCCTCTCGGCTTTGCACGCATCATAACTCACCTTTATAGGCTTAACCGCGCTTCATAATGTCTTGTGAGTGCGTCTTCTCAAAATCTCTAACGTTAATTAGGATCCACTCGTGTTTCAATCGTTTGATGTCTTACGTCTTTTCATAGCTAAAAGCTCCTTGTTGTGTTTCTTATCTTCCCGGGATCACGTCTTAAGTTGTCTCGAGTTTTCTTTTACTTGGTTGTCCTTCGTTTACATTATCTCTACTCCATCTCTTCGACGTCCTTTTGAAGGAATCCGAGAAACGCCATGGTGTTCGTTAGCACGATAAGCTCAACTCGATACTTCAGCGTACTGATGACATGAATTATATGCCATTATAATCGTGCATATTGTGGATGTTTTACCTCAATTTCCCTGACCTTCGGAGAGATTTGTGTAACTTTAAGGTTTATTTCATTTATATTTCGGAAATAGAGGTTTACACGAGTTTTGGTTAAATTATAGGTAAATTCGGTGAAATTGGAAGCAAAAGTGGAGCAAGGAGCAGTCAGGATCAAAAACGAAGCTTAAGAAACCTCTAAGAAGTCATGAAGAGCGAAGAAAGTGCGTAGAAGAGTCATACAAGGAAGGATGGAAACAAGTCAAGAGGCAAGCACTTATTGTTGTGAAAAATCGGATGATTTATGCATAAATCGGACGATTTTCCTATAGGAAAAATCGGACGAGTTATCTCCTAGATCGACCGAGTTTTGCTTGTAACCGTCTAAAAAATATTACGTTCGAAAGCCCATTGCTTTTGGGCTTGAGAAGTAATATGTCAAGTAGCCCATTAGTGAGGAAGTATACATTGGAACCCTAGGAACGAAAACCGGGGTGTTCGGACAGTGGAAGATTTACAAGTTCTTACGGAATTGAAGATTCTTGGAGAGGAGGATTGAAGGAAAGGAACAAAAGTCAAGATTCAAGGAAGTTGTGAGTTCTTTTGTTTCCTTTTTTATTATTGCGATTTGTGAACATTTGTTGAGTGCTTTGAGAGATTCTTTTGAAGGATTTTAATGGTTGATTACAGATTTGGAGATTCTTTGGATTTGATGCAAATTTTGGTTTTTATTTGGTTTTCTTTATTCAATCTTGATTTGGATTCAAAGATAAAAATGATTGGCTAAAAACCTTGTGATTCTGAGGAGAGTAGTTGATGATTGAGGCTTAGATGATGATAGAATAAACTCATTTAACCATTTGGACCCTGAGAGTTGAGATTTTACCTTTGCGACATCGGAAAATCGGACTATTCTTGAGTAGATCGGCCGAGTTTTCTTAGAACAGCCCAAGTTTTCCCTCTGACGTCCTTTAATTGCCTTATCCTTTAACCAAAGTTGAATCTTGCCTAAATCCTAGCCTTGCATAACCTTTTTAACCTCAATCCAAGTGTAAGAAGGGACTTCATCTTTGATTTTCCACTTGGTAACTAAAGTTTGCAAGATTTGGGTAATAGAGAGACTCAACATCCTCTATTAAGATTGAGTGTGCCTTTCACCCTTACCTTCGAGAGTTATATCCTTGGATTTTGGTGGGTGGTTTGAGTGTTAACCCTTTCTTTGAGTACTCTTCTAGATGAGACTCTACATTCTTCGGGTTGAGAGCTTCTAAGTTGGGATAAGTGAGTAGTGGAACTTCACCGTACATTATTCCTTTCTTCGAAACACATAACCTTGGCAACACCAACTCTGTCCTTTGAATTGATCTTTAGAAGTGTCTTGAATCAAAAGCCGCAGTCGGATACTTGAATCCTTGGAATCATTTGTCTCCTATATATTTATAAAAAGCTTTTACATCTTGCCAGATATTTTGAAACCGATTTTATTCTCACCAAATCTCTGAGTCCGACTCTGAAGTTTCTTGCCTTACTACAACTGATCCGTACACCGCGGGTTCGCTTTTGCTTAAGTTGTGGATATAAATTTAAAACTTTGACGCACACACTTTTGAGAGAACAAGTTTTTGGCGCGTTGCCGGGGATTTGGTCTAGACCAAATTTGATTTTTCGGTTGTTTGGCTTGGGAGCTTTTGCTCTTATTATTTGATTTATCTACCTTAGTGATCTTGCAGATTTCTCTTTAGGTACATGAGAAGGTCTCGATCCGCGAGAGACCTCATTCCTTTTCATCCTGAACCAGTGAAAACTGTGAAGAAAAAGTTGAGAGAGGAAAAGATGCCTGAACATAATGAAAGGAACATCCAAGAGTTTGACGAAACTCAAGCTCAACTCAATACAAGTGAAAGAAGACGTATTGAAGAGCAAGCTGTCACTCGTACTGATAGAGAGCGAAATCAAATGGATGAGCTTAAAGCGAAGATTTTAGAAATGAAATTGGAGAAAAGTGGTGCCAAGTGTAAGTGAGCTAAATCATCTAGAGTTGAATCATCCGATGATGATGACATGCCGGAGCTGGAGGAAATACCACCAATAAATCCTCGAGCCTATGTTGATCCTCGCCCTTATGCTAGAGAGGCGAGAGCTGCTAATGTTGTGGCTGAACCACGAACCCTTGGGCAACGAATGGACCCAATTCAGCAACCACGCTATCTAGGTGTGAATCTTGGAGAGCAAGATGATCATGACTTTGGATTGCGCCCACAAGTCATTACTATGATCCGCCAAAACCAGTTTGGTGGAATGGAAGCTGAATCTCCGCATTAACATTTGTAAAATTATGAGATTCTTATGGAAACTTTGAAGCATCAAAGGGCTATCAACAACAACTACAAGTTGAGACCGTTCTTCTTCTCTTTGAAGGACAAAGCCTTAGCTTGGTATCAAGTTCTTCCAGCTGGAAGACTTAATACATGGGAGGATTTGACTTCGGAATTCCTCACCAAGTTCTTTCCGCCATCCAAAACGGTGGAATTGAGAGGTAAGATAAATGCTTTTTCTATGAAACCTAACGAAAGTTTATTTAAATCTTGGAAAATGTTTCAAGATCTTCTATTGGATTGCCCACACCATGGCATTTCAAAACTAGAATTGTTGGAGATTTACTACAAGGGATTGGATGTGGAAACACAATTCAAACTTCAATCTCTTTCTTGTGGAACATTCATGGATATGAGAGAAGATGATGCTTGGGATTTCATTGAGAAGTAAGCTCAAGTGATCGAGAAGTACTCCCATAGGAAAGCTGATCGTGGGAATCGAAATTCGGGAGATCCAGAAGCAAAGTTAAATCAAGCAGCTCAAACTCAAATCTTCTCCCTCAACAATGAGATTAAGGAGCTGAAGGAAGTCATAAAATCCAGCCTTCGAAGGACGAAGGAACAAGATGTTGGCTACCTAGGAAGGGAGAACAATCAAGGAAATAGGAACAACTACCGGAACAATAATTGGAGCAACAACAACAATAGGAACTCCAACAACAATTGGAGATCCAACCAACGAAATCTCGGTAATCCCTATTCACATGCTGAAAATGCACTAACATCTCCATCTTCTTCTACTCCTTTGAAAATTCAGGGTCAAACATCAAATAGTTCGAACAAGCCGGAGAAGGATAGGTTCGTTGTGATGATGGAAACAAACTTTGGGAAGATCCAAGGAATGGAGAGTCACATTACTTCGGTTGATAAAACACAAAAAGCTTTAGAGAATCAAGTACTAAGCAAAGCCGGAGAAGTTCCTAGAGATCTAGGGAAGCTTCCCGGAAAGACGGAAGACAACCTAAAGGGGCGAGTAATGGCGATTACTACTAGAAGTGGTGTAACAACTACCGATCTGCAACCCAAACTAGTTGAAGTTTCCGCTGAAAAAGAGAAAGAGACGGAAAAGGGGAAGGAAGATGTCTATATTCATCCTCCAGCTTACAAACCACCTCTACCTTTTCCCCAATCTAGAGCAAGAGCGCGTCTAGACAAAAACTTCGGTAAGTTTATTGATCTTATGAGTAAGCTGCATATTAACATACCTTTTATGGATGCAATTTTAGGTATGCCAACTTACGGGAAGTTCCTAAAGGAGATCCTCTCTAACAAGAGGAAACTAGAAGATTTCGGTGAAGTTAAGATGAGTACGGAGTCATCCAAATATATCAAGCCTATGACGGAGAATATGCCACCTAAGCTGCATGATCCAGGATCATTTTGCATACCTATTACCTTAGGGGAAGTTACATATGATGCACTTTGTGACCTTGGGGCAAGCGTAAGCATCATACCACTTGTTTTATGCAAGACAATTGGTTTAGGAGAGCCTAGACCGGTGACGATGACACTCTACATGGCTGATCGTTCCATAACTAGACATGTAGGAATCATAGAGGACATTCCCATAAAACTTGGTAATTTTTATGTTCTTATAGATTTGTTGTACTTGACATTCCAGCAGATTATCCAGTTCCCATCATACTTGGGAGACCATTCCTTGCAACCTCCGGATGCATGTTTGATTGCAAGAATGGGCAGCTAACATTCAACATAGGAGAAGAGAAAGTGGAATTCATACTCTCCTCCTTGATCAAAGAGCCAGCTGTAGGAGAAGATGTCTTTAACATATTTGATGAAGAAGAGTCTAGAGAAGTGGTGAGTTCAATCTTGATCAAAGATCCACTTCAAAAGGTTCTTAGCATGAGTATCACTGAAGAAGGAGTGGAACATGATTGTGATGATGAGATTCGAGCATTGGAAGGTGTAGAGGAAGAGTCAGAAGCAAGATTTGAAGAGCTGAAAATAGCTTTGGAAGAAGTTGAAAAAATCAACCTACACAAAGCAAATCGGCCGATTTTGGAAAATGCAAGTCGATTTTTGACAACAGAAGAAAATCGGGTCAGAAATCGACCGATTTACGTCAGGGGAGGTCGATTTTTCTGCAAATTCTCCAACTTCTACAAATTCAATTGCAAGTGTTCTTAACTGTAGTAGCACACTTCCTCAACCTTCATAGGCTTCTCTAATGACAATCCATGGTCAAGAATCATCAATCAAAGCACCACCTTCATTGGAGTTGAAACCACTCCCTATATATCTAAGGTACGCATTCCTTGGACCTAACTCAACATATCATGTTATAGTTAGCCCAAGCTTGAGTGATGATGAACTTGAGAAGCTTATGAATGTTCTAAAACAACATAGGAAAGCCTTAGGCTATATCATTTATGATTTAGTAGGCATAAAACCTTCTCTTTGTATGCATAAGATCTTAATGGAAGAGGATTACAAACCTTCACGTCAACCTCAACGACGGTTAAATCCGATCATGAAAGAGGTCGTGAAGAAAGAAATCCTTAAGTTACTTGATGCAGGTATCATCCTTCCTATTTGTGATAGCAAGTGGGTGAACCCCGTCCAAGTAGTTCCAAAGAAGGGAGGTATGACCGTTGTTGCCAACAAGAACAACGAACTCATTCCTACAAGAACAGTTACGGGATGGAGAATGTGCATCGATTACCGTAAACTGAATGTAGCCACGAGGAAGGTCCACTTCCCCCTCCCCTTCATTGACCAAATGCTGGAAAAGTTAGCCCAACACTCTTACTTTTGTTATCTAGATGGATACAATGGTTTCTGTCATATTCCCATTCATCCGGACGATCAGGAGAATACAACTTTCACGTGTCCATGTAGTACGTTTGCCTACAGAAGGATGCCATTCGGTCTATGCAATTCTCCATCCACCTTCCAAAGGTGTATGATGGCAATCTTTTCAGAATACGTAGAGAATATCATGGAAGTATTTGTGGACGACTTCTCGGTATATGGTTCTTCCTTTGATAATTGTCTCTCTAATCTTTCCCTCGTTCTTAAGAGATGTGAAGACACTAACATGGTCTTGAACTGGGAAAAGTGTCACTTTATGGTTACTGAAGGAATTGTGTTAGGACATTTGATTTCGAATCGAGGAATTGAAGTTGATAGAGTTAAGATTGAAACTATAGAGAAGCTGCCTCCTCCATCTTCGGTGAAAGGAGTTAGAAGCTTTTTGGGACATGCAAGTTTCTATAGGAGGTTTGTAAAGGATTTTCCTAAGATTTCAAAACCTTTAACTAACCTTTTGATGAAAGACATAACTTTCAAGTTCTCGAAAGAATGTTTGAATGCCTTTTGCAGGATTAAGGAAGCTTTGATTTCAGCTCCTATTATCCAACCACCCGATTGGACGCTTCCATTCGAGGTCATGTGTGACGCAAGTGACGTATCTGTAGGAGCTGTACTTGGACAAAAGAAAGATGGCTGTACTCACGCCATCTACTACGCTAGCAAGACACTAGACGAAGCTCAATTGAATTACGCTACCACGGAGAAGGAGCTCCTTGCTGTTGTTTACGCATTTGAACATTTTCATTCTTATCTTGTAGGTGCGAAAGTGATAGTCTACACTGATCATTCAGCAATCCGTTACCTATTCACAAAGAAGGATGCAAATCCTAGGCTCTTAAGATGGATCTTACTTCTACAAGAATTCAATTTAGAGATCCGTGACAAGAAAGGCTCGGAGAACTCGGTTGCCGACCACCTTAGCAGTCTCCCACACCTCACTTGAGAGACGGATGAGCTTCCTATTGATGATTCATTCCCTGACGAGCAGCTACACGAGATTGAAGAATGCCTCCATCAAATCTTGAAAGGTAATGACCCATGGTTTGCTGATATTGTCAATTACCTTATTTATTAGGAACTCCCACCCATACTTTCATATCTTTAAAGAAAGAAATTCTTTAGAGACGTCCAAAACTTCTACTGGATTGAACCTTTACTCTTCAAGAGAGGTCCCGATGACATGTTTAGAAGATGCGTTCTAGAGGATGAAGTAGAAAGTATTATCCGTCATTGCCACTCATTGCCTTGTGGAAGACATGCTATTTCCTACAAGACATGTTCTAAGGTACTCCAATCTGGCTTCTTTTGGCCTTTCCTATTTAAGGATGTGTAGAACTATGTTGTTGCTTGCGATGCTTGTCAAAGGACAAGTAATATTTCAAGGAGGAACGAGATGCCCCTCAACAATATCCAAGAAGTAGTAAAATTCGACGTATGGGGAGTGGACTTCATGGGACCATTCTCATCATCTTGTGGAAACCAATACATACTTCTAGTTGTAGACTATGTCTCAAGATGGGTAGAAGCAATCGCTTCTCCAACTAATGATGCAATGGTAGTGGTGAAGTTCTTCAATAGAACGATCTTCCCAAGATTTGGTACTCCCCGAACCATCATTAGTGATGGAGGAACGCACTTCACAGCCCGTCGATTTGAGGCTCTACTAGCTAAGTATGGGGTAACTCATAAGATCGCCACGCCGTACCATCCGCAAACAGGTGGACAAGTTGAGATATCCAACAGGGAGATCAAGGGGATTCTAGAGAAGACCGTCTCTAGAACAAGGAAGGATTGGGCAATGAAACTTGATAATGCATTATGGGCATACAAGACCGCTTTTAAGACTCCCATAGGAACAACACCATACAACCTTGTGTATGGGAAGTCTTGTCACCTTCCTTTAGAGCTAAAGCATAAAGCATACTGGGCCGTCAAATGGCTCAACTATAGCATGAAAGAAGCCGGAGAAAAGCGGTTATTGGACATCAACGAACTAGAGGAGATCCGCTTGAATGCGTACGAGAACGCAAGGATCTACAAGAAAAGAACGAAACGGTGGCATGATAAGCATATCATCCCAAAGGACTTGAAAGAAGGAGATCTCGTTCTTTTATTCAACTCAAGACTTCGACTCTTTCCAGGTAAGCTTAAATCCCGTTGGACAGGACCTTTTGTTATTAAGCATGTTTTCCCTCATGGTGCAGTTGAAGTATGGGGTGAAAAGTGAGGAAGTTTCAAAGTAAACGGTCAACGATTGAAGAAGTACACACCAGAAGTCCCGGTTGAGGAGATAGCTCATATTCTCCTCCATTGATCATCAAAAGAGCAACGCCCAGATAGCGACGTTAAATCAAGCGCTTCTTGAGAGGCAACCCATGGTAGTTCTAGTTCTTTTCTTTCTTTTTGCTTTAGAATAGCTTAGGATAATTTGCTTGTTTGTTTGTCGCTTTAGATTTGTTTTGTTTTCCTCGATGCGCTCTGATAGCATGAATTATAGTCTATATTTTGGGGTTTGTTTGGACGTTTTATCTTTCATAATCTGCATGTTTGTATGTACATTATGTGATTTTACTACCATTTCATCTACCTTTGCGAGAATCGAGGTCTACACCTAGTTTCGTTGTAATTGCAGGTAATATGGTACGTTTTGCATCAAAAAGGAGCAAAAGGAGTCAAGAGTCATTTGGAGCTACATTGAGGAGCAAAAAGGAATCCTTCAGGAAGCATAGCCATGGATTAAAGATTTACTTTGGACCAGTTTTGAGAGATTCTACATTCAGTTATGAGTCACCTCGGTTGACCAGAGATTCATCTCGACCGAGGCGATCCAGAGACGCCGACTCGACCGAGGCGAACACCTAGGACGCGGCGAGAATATTTTATTCTTGGCTGAGATCTTTTAAAATTGGAAAGTGATCTTATATTTTTGGGCTGAGCTTCTAGAAGGAAGGAGATATGCAGAATATATATTTTTCCTATATTTATGGGATAAGATCTTTCTAAGATTTCTTATCTTTGGAGGGTTATTTTTCCTATAAAAAGGGTTGGTTTTCCACAATTCCGACAACCGGCAAGGAGGCTGCATACACCCGCATATATCTCGCTTACAGCTGAAGAAGTCGCATACAACGCAGCAGCCACATTCTACTCCAATTTGGGAGAGAGTTGAAGAACCTTTTTGAAGGTCAAAGGAAGGTTGAAGACTATAGCTTTATAGCTTTTTGGAGGGTTTTGTAAGATTATCTTCAATTCCTTTCCTTGTTGTCTTGTCTTGTTGGATCATTATCCAAGGAACGATTTTGTGTGATATTTGATTCAGTTATTGAAGTGTTTTCATTAAATTCTTCTTTGTTCAAATATTCACCTTCTTCCCATATATTTAATACTTTCATTATGATGATGAGTGGCTAATTTCCTTGTGTGATTCTAGGGTGATTGGCTGAAGGTTGTGGGAAAAACAATGATAGAATGATCTTAATCACAGTAGGACCCTGAAAGTCCGAGTCTTTAACCTTAACCCTAAGCATCTCGTTCAGTCGATGAACATCTCGGCCGGGGTGGAAACTGGCTGACCGAGGTGACTTATCCGACCCAAACTGAGAGTTAAGTGTTAGAGTTTGCCAAACCCTATTCTTATTACACCTTTCTGGTTCAAAGCAAGCTTAGGATGAGACTTACCCGGTAATTCCTTAGTTTGTATACTAACGATCATAAGTGTAGGTAATGAAGGCTTGTCCTTTATTGGGGTTTGAGTGTGCTTCCATCCCATCTTTGTGAGTTGGCCTGAGACTTACCCGGTAAAGGTTGATTCTATTCCCTTAGATGGCGTGTTAGTTCGAGGTAATAGTTCTTTATCTTAATTCCTTGAGACTTACCCGGTAATAGGAGTTACGGTTTGGGATTAGTGTGTAGTGAGATTTACCCGGTGATCTACTCCACTTTAGTAGCACCTTCCCCATGCAAAAATCTCAGCTTTGTCCGCTTATCTATAGATCTTGAGTTGGAACCACAACTAGATGCTTCAATCCCTAGAATTGCATGTTTGCTTTATTTGACATCTTATTCATCTTTGATTGTATACTTGCTCTTGTGGTTAGCATTAACACTAGCATACCGTATTGGACTTTGTTTCACTAAGTCCCTGTGATCGACCCCTGGAATTTTCTTGCTTTTACTACGATTGACCCGTACACTGCGGGTTCGCATCCTTGTTTTAAGCTTAAGTCTAGGGTTATAAATTTAAAGCTTGCACACACCGTTTGGAGCGAACAAGTTTTTGGCGCCGTTGCCGGGGACTTGGTCTAGACCGAGCCGGTACGGTTTGCTCTTGGGGCATTTGCCCCGTGTTGTCTTACCACTCTACTTGAGTGACTTTTGCAGGTTCTTTCTTAGGTATATGCGAAGAACCCGCGCTGGAAAGGAAATCGTTCCTTACGATCCCGAACCAGAAAAGACATACAAGCGACGCTTAAGAGAAGCGAAGATGGCCCAACAAGACGATCACGATCTTTTGGCCCAATTGAGAGAGACGCAGGAGCAGCTACGTCTCAGTAAAGAAGAGCTAAGGCAGGAAAAAGAAGAGAATCAGGCCAGGAATGCAGCAATCGAAGCTGAGATTGCAGCAATTCGGAACCAGATTCAACCTCGACCGATGCAGGATCCAGTAATTGATCCTCGACCGAGGCAGGTCCCAGTTCCTGACGCCCCGGCCGATGTGCATCCACTTCGGATGCCAGTCCGAGATGTTCTTCTTGCAGGAATTCCACAAACCCTAGGTCAAAGGATGGACCCTAATCAACAGCTGAGGCGTCCAGGAGTGAACCTAGGAGATCCAGCGGATCACGACTACGAGCTTAGACCGCAAGTTCTAGCCATGATTCGCCAATGTCAATTCGGAGGGCTGGAGAAGGAGTCGCCGCATCAACATCTTCAAAACTACGAGATCTTGATGGAGACCTTGCGACCTCCCAGAATTGAAAATAACAACTACAAGCTAAGACCTTTCTACTTTTCTCTTAAAGATAGAGCTCTTACTTGGTATCAATCTCTTCCTGCAGGAAAGATCAGCACATGGGAAGAGATGACTACGGAATTCTTGACCAAATTCTTTCCCCCCTCAAAGACTGCTGAAATGAGAGGGAAGATCAATGCTTTCATCATGAAAGACAAGGAGAGCTTGTCCAAATCATGGGAGCGGTTCAAGGATATCCTTTTGGATTGCCCACATCATGGGATTCCAAAGATCGAGTTGTTGGAGATCTACTTCAAAGGACTGGACGGAAACACCCAGTTTAATCTCCAACTACTCTCCGCCGGCACATTCATGGATATGGCGGTTGACGAGGCTTGGGACTTCATTGAGAAGCAAGCCTTGCACATGGAGAAGTACACCCACCAAGGAGCTGAAGGTGGAGTTAAAAGAGTCAACTTTCAAGAGACTCAAACCAACAACAACCAATTCACGTCCTTGAAGAACGACGTGAAGCAGTTGAAGGAGCTATTGATGGCTCAAACTAAGCAGGAAGAGCAAGGGCAAAGGAACAACAACAACAACAACAAAAACGGGTACCGCAACAACAACAACGGACCCCGAAACAACAACTACAACAACAATAGAGGATCCAATAGCAACAATTGGAGAGCGAATAATAACCAAAACAACGGTAACAACTATTCAAACTCCAACTCTAATGATTCCTCTAATCCTTTCCTCTCTCCTCCTTCTTCTTCTTCCACTCCATTGAAAAGCCAAGGGCAAGGATCAAGTTCATCTCAGCCGGAAAAGAAGGACGCAGTCCTGGAGGCAATCTTGATCATGCTTAGTGCTATGGAGAATTCTATGACTTCATTCTCGAGGGCTCAAAAGTCCTTCGAACAACAACTTGCTAATAGGGCGAATGAAGCGCCAAGAGATCCAGGGAAACTTCCAGCAAAGACGGAAACTAACCCTAAGGGCCAATGCATGGCCATCACGACGAGGAGTGGACTCAAAACTGCAGATCCAGTACCTCGATCGACGCAGACCACCTCGGTCCAGATCCAGTCGAAGAACACCTCGACCGAGATGCCAACCGAGGCGGTGCAACAGAAAGCAGGAGGAACAACTGAAGCCTATGTTCCACCTCCTGCATATAAACCACCACTTCCATTCCCCCAGTCCAGAGCCAGAGCACATCTTGACAAGCACTTTGGTAAGTTCCTTGACTTGATGAATAAGCTCCATATTAATATTCCTTTCCTTGATGCTATTCTAGGTATGCCCGCCTATGGGAAGTTCCTAAAAGAGATCCTATCAAGGAAAAGGAAGCTGGAGGATGTTGGTGAAGTTAGGATGACGTCTAAGTCTTCGGAGCTTATAAAGATCATGAAGGAGAAGATGCCACCTAAATTAAGAGATCCCGGCTCATTTTGCATTCCCATTCAAGTTGGGGATGTCACTTGTGAAGCCCTTTGCGATCTAGGAGCCAGCGTGAGCATCATTCCGCTGGAGCTATGCATTAAGATCGGTCTTGGGGAGCCCAAGCCGGTCAAGATTCGACTTTACATGGCGGATCGCTCCATCACCCATCCCGTGGGCATTTTGGAGGATGTTCCGGTCAAGTTAGGTAACTTCTATCTTCCTATAGATTTTGTCGTACTTGACATTCCCGCAGATTATCCTGTTCCTATCATTCTCGGGAGGCCATTTCTAGCAACTTCGGGTTGCAATGTGGATTGCAAGAACGCCAAGTTGAAATTCAACGTTGGTGGCGATGAGGTGGAGTTCGCACTACTTGCAGCCATGAAAGGAGAGCAACTAACTGATGATATCTTCAACATCTACGATGAAGAAGAATCAAGAGAATTGGTGAGCTCTATCCTTATTGATGATCCACTCGAAAGAGTTATAAGCTTCAGTTTAATGGAGGAAGGTATAGATGCTTCTTGTGATGCAGATATACGGAGCCTGAAGGCACTGGAAGAAGATCCAGGAGCCATAACTGAGAAGCTTATCCAGGAAACGAAGATTTCCAACCTCGGACCCAGTAGCAGTACCTCGACCGAGGCACTTTCTGGACTGAGCGAGGTGTCAGAAGAACACCTCGGTCAACGCCTTTGCGCCTCGACCGAGGTCGACAGAGAGACGATTCAAACTGAGACTGCACCTAGTCCAGTTTCTGACACTACTCCACTGGAAAGAGAAAGCACAGATCCCTCCCAGAAAGCACCCCCCAGTTGTGGAGCTTAAACAACTCCCTAGTCACTTGAGGTATATCTTTCTTGGGCCGGATTCTACTTATCCCGTTATTGTTAGCGCTTCCCTTTCCGATTCTGAATTAACTAAGCTAATGCATGTCCTGAGAAAGCATCGAAAAGCCATAGGATACACCACGGATGATCTCATTGGCATTAAACCTTCTTTCTGCATGCATAGAATTCTAATGGAGGATAATCATAAGACTTCACGGGAACCTCAAAGACGGTTAAATCCGATCATGAAAGAGGTTGTGAAGAAGGAAGTTCTTAAGTTGTTGGATGCAGGTATTATTTATCCTATCTCGGACAGCAAGTGGGTTAGCCCGGTGCATGTCGTTCCGAAGAAAGGAGGGATGACCGTTGTGACGAATAAGAACAACGAGTTGATCCCAACGAGGACCGTTACGGGCTGGAGAGTTTGCATCGACTATAGGAAGCTGAATACGGCTACTAGGAAAGATCATTTTCCGCTTCCCTTCATTGATCAAATGCTCGAACGGTTGGCCCAGCATTCACACTTTTGCTACTTGGACGGCTATAGTGGATTCTTCCAGATTCCTATCCATCCGGATGATCAGGAGAAGACCACTTTCACATGTCCTTGGGGGACGTTTGCCTATCGGAGGATGCCATTCGGATTGTGCAATGCACCAGCTACCTTCCAGCGATGCATGATGGCCATCTTCTCCGAGTACATAGAGGAGATCATGGAGGTATTTATGGATGATTTTTCTGTATATGGTTCCTCTTTTGATGATTGCCTATCTAACCTTTCTCTAGTGCTTAAAAGATGTGAAGACACTAACCTTGTTTTGAATTGGGAGAAGTGTCATTTTATGGTTAATGAAGGCATTGTACTAGGACACCTCGTTTCTAATCGAGGTATTGAGGTCGACCGAGCTAAGATCGAGACTATTGAGAAACTCCCTCCTCCTTGTTCTGTTAAGGGTGTGAGGAGTTTTCTCGGGCATGCAGGTTTCTATAGGAGATTCATCAAGGACTTCTCCAAGATTTCTAAACCTCTAACTAACCTCTTGAATAAAGATGTTGTCTTTGAGTTTTCGCAGGAGTGTCTTGATGCTTTTTACAGGATTAAGGAAGCGTTGATCTCCGCTCCCATTATCCAACCTCCTGATTGGACCTTGCCCTTTGAGGTCATGTGTGACGCTAGCGATGTAGCGGTAGGAGCGGTGCTTGGGCAAAAGAAGGATGGACGGACCACCGCCATTTACTATGCTAGCAAGACGCTAGATGTAGCACAACGCAACTACGCTACCACTGAGAAGGAGTTATTGGCGGTTGTATATGCTTTCGAGAAGTTTCGTTCCTATCTAGTAGGGGCGAAAGTCATTGTCTACACCGACCATGCAGCCATTCGTTACTTGTTGGCTAAGAAAGATGCAAAGCCGCGCCTTATTCGATGGATTCTCTTGCTCCAGGAGTTTGACCTAGAGATCCGCGATAAGAAGGGATCCGAGAATTCAGTTGCGGATCACCTCAGCCGGTTACCGGAATCCTCCCGCGAGACGGATAGCACACCCATAGACGATTCATTCCCCGACGAGCACTTGCACGTTTTGGAGCGTTTGATGGACTTACTTACTTCACCCCACGATGGAGGTGAAGTATGGGGTGAGGGAACCTCCTACCTCCTTTGAGACGCATCATGGTCCAGCTAGCGACCTTAAATCAAGCGCTTCTTGGGAGGCAACCCAAGGTATTGCTTTCTTTTCCGTTTTCTAGTCTAGTTTAGATAGTTTTTGTTTTTGCTTTGCTTTGCTTTGTTTTTGGGTTTTTGGACAGACAACAGGAAGGAGCACTCCAGGAAAGGGAGAAGTTCGAGATTCTGAGAAGAAAGAGGCACCTCGGTCACTGTCAGAACACCTCGACCGAGTTGATTCTTGAAGCAACCGAGGCGACTAGGGTTTCTGCAGAACCGCCTCAGTCCGTACCACCTCGGTCCAGTCGAGACCATCTCGACCGAGGTGACAGCAGATCTCGCGACGGTATAAAAAGGAAAATTACTTTTCACTTTTTATTTTTCACCCATTTCGACCGCGGCGACAGAGGCATCTCGTTCTCCTTCGTTTCTCGCTCTTTTTCGACGATTTCTGTTCCAAAACGCGATTAAAGGGTAGAAGAGTCGATTGCAACTACAGATCTGCAAGAAATCTGAGTATTTTCGACCGAAACGAGGTAAACGAAGTTCGAAAACCCTAACTCCTCGTTTGCTGTTTATTGGGGTTTGGTTGCCCTTGATTCTGCTGAGGAAACCCATAAGTACCCCTTAGGAAGCAATTGTAGTGATTTTAGGGGGAAAAGAACTGAAAATCTGAGAATTGGAATTCGAACTGCTACGCCTCGGTCCAGTCGGTCTGCATCTCGACCGAGGTGATTTCTGGGACTTGTCAGTCGACCGAGGTGGTCTGACAGAGTGTTTGTGAGGATGAGTTCCGATCGCCGTCTAGCCCTTAGAGACAGATCTTCACCCTCCCCTTCCCCTTCTTCTTCCCGTCCCTACCGCCCGGTTATCCACGAGAGATGCCGGGTAGATTACGAGAGGATAGCGGGCCGTCCAGTTATCGCACCGCGATTTCTGGAGGTATCCGCTTTTGACTGCCTAGGGTTAGAGGCCGACCTTAGGAGGATGATCGCTACAGTTGGGCTGGATCAGTTTTCTGAGATCCGAGCCCCAGCCTACGTAGAGCCGACACTCGAGTTTGTCAGCTCCTTCTCCTACCTACCCACAGAGGGATCTGTGAAGTACCGGCTGATGGGCCGGAACTTCCTGGTCCCATTAGAGATATGGAGAGAGATTTTCAGCTTTCCTGCCCCTACCGCTGTAGACTTTCCCTCCCGTTCAGTAGCTAGGGAGTTTTGGGGTCAGATAGCCCACATCACTACTCATGCAGACAGATGGCGCCCTGGAGATTCCAGGGAGAAGGTCATCTTTCATCCAGCCTTCAGACTCGCCCACCGGATATTCAGTGAGATGCTTCTGGCGCGTACTGAGACGCCCCAGAAGATCAGACAGGGGGAGCTCTTTTCACTCTACTGCATGGTCACAGGAGGTTTCCCCGACTTTGGCTTGCTCTTGGCAGAGGATCTGCACAAGATCAAGGCCAAGTCGAAGGGGGATATTTGCTGTGGAGGTCTAGTCACCCACATCGCCTCCTACCACGGGATGGATCTCAGTATTTGCACATTGGCGGCGGCTCCAAAGCCGCTGGGTCTGCAGGAGATGATCACGAGGCGGATTCTGGTTCCCCGTGGGCTGACTACACCATACGTTGCTATGCCTTGGGAGCGGACAGCGCCTCAGGGCATCAGATGGTCTGCACAGTTTTCTGTTGCCGACCCGCATTTCTGGCAGGCTGCATGGGTCCCACTGATGGAGGACTATAGAGAGGGAGCAGCTGCTGCTGCTGCAGCCGCAGAGGAGGCAGAGGAGGCTGATGAGGAGGATGATGACGAGACAGTTGATGAGAGAGGAGGCGGCGTCCCGATGGACACAGGGACAGACACTGCTGGGACGAGCGCGCCTCCCATTATTGATCTTGATGAGGATGAGGAGGACACTGAGCCGGCGCCAGTTGAGACTTCTCCAGTCAGGCCCGCTAGGCGCAAGAGGCAGAGGGTTAGAGACAGAGCAGCACACCGACGGATTGATGACCTGACAGATCAGGTTATCGACACTTATGCTGCACTTTCTTTGGATATCCGGGAGATGCAGGAGCGGCAGCATCATCAGCACATGATGGCTCAGCTACAGTTCCAGCATGTCATGGGCTATCCCTATGACCCTACTTTGTACCCCTACATTCCACCACCACCACCGGATCAGGACTTCTGAGGAGCTGCAGGATTTTATTTATTTTATTTTTATGCAGTTCGGCTCTTTATCCGGTGAGTCCTCCTTTCTTTCAGACTTTTATTACACCCACTGGGACAGTGTGTCTCAAGTATGGGGTAGTTGATGTATTATTTGACTTATTTGACTCATGATGTATTATTTGACCTTTGATGTATTTTATTGACCAGATATTTTCATATTTATGCTTTATTCTGCATTTATATGTTTATCTGAGATTGCATGCATACTTACAGGTTATTTGATTAAGAAAAACGTCGAAACCGAAAAAAAAAAAATGGTTTTAAAAAAATTTTTGACCTCGACCGGGACAGTTCTGGCAAAGCGAGGTGTTTCACCTCGGTTGAACCAAGAACACCTCGACCGAGGTGGGTTAACTGAGAGTTTTCGAAAACGATTTTTGTGTTACTTATCTGGATATGATCTCAGTGAAGATCTTGTTTACTGACTGGATTTAAATTCTTTATATGTTTAAAATGTCTTATGATATGTTTAAGTTGCTAAATGCTTTGTTTGAAATTATTGGCATGTTTAATACTTTATTTTTATCCAAATTATGTTGAATTTGAAGGTTGACACCGCAGCATAAGTTCTCTCACGTTCTTCTTGGAAAGACCAAGGCAATTCATTCTTCTTCTTCTTCTTCTTCTTGATCATGCTTAGCCCCTCATATACATTTTGCCTCCCTTTACCTATCCGGGAATTTGGAAGCAAGCGAAGTGGTGAAAGCAAGTCAAAAGTTGAGAAGTGGCTGAAAGTGAAAGTATTAGAAAGCAATAATAGGTTTGGGGAAGTCAATCATGATGATGAGTAACTCGGCACCATTCACATAGCCGGGTGTTTGTGTCTTGCCAAAGTCGGATTGAGCGATATTCCTAACAGGTCATGGTATGTGCATCAAGGGTTTGATGCATCTCAAGAAATTGATGATTGCGGATTTCCTAGGCTTCGGTTATTGTGCACCTCTGTCCATGCATCCCAAAAAGTAAAGTAAAAAGAAAAAGTGTGAAATAAGCAAAGCTTATTGGTGGAAGATGTTGCAAGTCAAAGTGAAAGTGAAGTTCATCCTTTTCCCGGATTCTAGCACCACATTACCTTACATACATCCCTACCCTACACGTTTCTTGACCTTTCTTTTGGGAAGCCCTTGAGACCTTGAGCTTGTTGATTGACTTAGCGGTTTAAATCGGATTATACATGATTAATTTTGATAATTATGATTTATTATGCATTCTATGATTTTATGCAAAGATGAACAACTTTCCTATATTTATAAAATGTTTTGATCATGTTGAGTTTTTAATTTCCAGGAAGTACTCTCTTAGAGTGATCTATGATAGTTGCACACCATAAAATGTTTTTGAAAGACTTTTCATTGATTTTCTTGACTTATAATCCATTCTATCTTGATTTCTATATGAGGAACTTGCTTAGGGACAAGCAAGGGCTAAGTATGGGGTATTTTGATAGCATGAATTATAGTCTATATTTTGGGGTTTGTTTGGACGTTTTATCTTTCATAATCTGCATGTTTGTATGTACATTATGTGATTTTACTACCATTTCATCTACCTTTGCGAGAATCGAGGTCTACACCTAGTTTCGTTGTAATTGCAGGTAATATGGTACGTTTTGCATCGAAAAGGAGCAAAAGGAGTCAAGAGTCATTTGGAGCTACACTCAGGAAGCATAGCCATGGATTAAAGATTTACTTTGGACCAGTTTTGAGAGATTCTACATTCAGTTATGAATCACCTCGGTTTCCCAGAGATTCATCTCGACCGAGGCGATCCAGAGACGCCGACTCGACCGAGGCGAACACCTAGGACGCGGCGAGAATATTTTATTCTTGGCTGAGATCTTTTAAAATTGGAAAGTGATCTTATATTTTTGGGCTGAGCTTCTGGAAGGAAGGAGATATGCAGAATCATATATTTTACCTATTTTTATGGGAATATATCTTCTTAAGATTTATTATCTTTGGAGGTTTATTTTTCCTATAAAAAGGATTGGATTTTCCACAAATCCGATCATGCTTAGATGCTTAGAGGTTGCATACACCGCATACGATCTCGATTACAGCAAAGAATACGCAGCAGCCGCATCATACTCCAATTTGGGAGAGAGTTGAAGAACCTTTTTGAAGGTTGAAGGAAGATTTGAAGACTATAGCTTTATAGCTTTTTGGAGGGTTTTGTAAGATTGTCTTCAATTCCTTTCCTTGATTGTCTTGTCTTGTTGGATTATTATCCAAGGAACGATTTTTGTGTGATATTTGATTCAGTTATTGAAGTGTTTTCATTAAATTCTTCTTTGTTCAAATATTCACCTTCTTCCCATATATTTAATACTTTCATTATGATGATGAGTGGCTAATTTCCTTGTGTGATTCTAGGGTGATTGGCTGAAGGTTGTGGGAAAAACAATGATAGAATAATCTTAGATTCCAGTAGGATCCTGAAAGTTCGAGTCTTTAACCTTAACCCTAAGCATCTCGTTCGGTTGATGAACATCTCGGCCGGGGTGGAATTCTTCTGACCGAGGTGACTTATCCGACCCTAAACTGAGAGTTAAGTGTTAGAGTTTGCCAAATCCTATTCTTATTACACCTTCCTGGTTCAATGCAAGCTTAGGATGAGACTTACCCGGTAATTCCTTAGTTTGTGTACCAACGATCATAAGTGTAGGTAATAAAGGCTTGTCCTTTATTGGGGTTTGAGTGTGCTTCCATCCCATCTTTGTGAGTTGGCCTGAGACTTACCCGGTAAAGGTTGATTCTATTCCCTTAGATGGTATGTTAGTTTGAGGTTATAGTTCTTTATCCTGATTCCTTGAGACTTACCCGGTAATAGGAGTTACGGTTTAGGATTAGTGCGTAGTGAGACTTACCCGGTGATCTACTCCACTTTAGAAACGCCTTCCCCACGCAAAAATCTCAGCTTTGTCCGCTTATCTATAGATCTTGAGTTGGAACCACAACTAGATGCTTTAATCCCTAGAATTGCATGTTTGCTTTATTTGACATCTTATTCATCTTTGATTGTATTACTTGCTCTTGTGGTTAGCATTGACATTAGCATACCGTACTGGACTTTGTTTCACTAAGTCCCTGTGATCGACCCCTGGAATTTTCTTGCTTTTACTACGATTGACCCGTACACTGCGGGTTCGCATCCTTGTTTTAAGCTTAAGTCTAGGGTTATAAATTTAAAGCTTGCACACACCGTTTGGAGCGAACAAGTTTTTGGACGAGGAAGGATTGGTCCATGAAATTAGACGATGCTCTTTGGGCATACAGGACCGCATTCAAGACTCCCATAGGCACCACCCCTTATAACTTGGTGTATGGGAAATCTTGCCATTTGCCCGTTGAGTTGGAGCACAAAGCGTATTGGGCTATCAAATGGTTGAACTTTGACATTAAGGAGGCTGGTGAGAAGCGACTATTGGAACTTAACGAGCTGGAAGAGCTGCGTTTGAACGCCTATGAGAATGCCAAGATCTACAAGGAAAGGACGAAGAGATGGCATGACAAGCGTATCGTTCCAAAGGAGCTTAACGAAGGAGATTTAGTTCTACTCTTCAACTCCCGCCTCCGTCTTTTTCCAGGTAAGTTGAAATCTAGATGGACCGGACCTTACGTTGTAAAACACGTTTTCCCTCATGGTGCAGTTGAGATATGGGGCGAAACTAGCGGAAGCTTCAAGGTCAACGGTCATAGACTTAAGAAGTACCAACCGGAAACGCCGGTTGAGGAGGTCGCACCGATCCACCTCCTTTGAGACGCATCATGGTCCAGCTAGCGACCTTAAATCAAGCGCTTCTTGGGAGGCAACCCAAGGTATTGCTTTCTTTTCCGTTTTCTAGTCTAGTTTAGATAGTTTTTGTTTTTGCTTTCCTCTAGACAACAACCAGGTATTCCAAAAGGAAGGATCACAGTTCAGGAGCTACACTGGAAGAACAAAATTTCGAGAAGTTGAGGAAACAAGCTTTACTGAGATACATCTCGGGTACTGTCAGAACACCTCGACCGATATGTGCTTCGCCAACCGAGATGGTCTTATCTGGGAGCTGTTTCTTACTTCTTCATGCAGTTTAGCTATGTTCGGTGAGTATCCTGTCCTTAGACTTATTCTGACCCACTGGGACAGTGTGTCCCAAGTATGGGGTGTTTGTACTTATTTGACTACTTGACGTTATTTGACTACTTTTGATGTATGATATTATTTATCGGATATTTTCATATTCATGCTTTATCTGCATTTATATGTTTATCTGAGATTGCATGCATACTTACAGGTTATTTGATTGAGAAAAACGTCGAAACCGAGAAAAAAATTTGGTTTTAAAAAAAAAAATCTTTTGACCTCGACCGGGATAGTTCTGGCAAAACGAGGTGTTTCACCTCGGTTGACCCAAGAACATCTCGACCGAGGTGGGTTAACTGAGAGTTTTCGAAAGCGATTTTTGTGTTACTTATCTGGATATGATCTCAGTGAAGATTTTGTTTACCGACTGGATTTAAATTCTTTATATGTTTGAAATGTTTTATGATATGTTTAAGTTGCTAAATGCTTTGTTTGAAATTATTGGCATGTTTAATACTTTATTTTTATCCAAATTATGTTGAATTTGAAGGTTGACACCGCAGCATAAGTTCTCTCACGTTCTTCTTGGAAAGACCAAGGCAATTCATTCTTCTTCTTCTTCTTCTTCTTGATCATGCTTAGCCCCTCATATACATTTTGCCTCCCTTTACCTATCCGGGAATTTGGAAGCAAGCGAAGTGGTGAAAGCAAGTCAAAAGTTGAGAAGTGGCTGAAAGTGAAAGTATTAGAAAGCAATAATAGGTTTGGGGAAGTCAATCATGATGATGAGTAACTCGGCACCATTCACATAGCCGGGTGTTTGTGTCTTGCCAAAGTCGGATTGAGCGATATTCCTAACGGGTCATGGTATGTGCATCAAGGGTTTGATGCATCTCAAGAAATTGATGATTGCGGATTTCCTAGGCTTCGGTTATTGTGCACCTCTGTCCATGCATCCCAAAAAGTAAAGTAAAAAGAAAAAGTGTGAAATAAGCAAAGCTTATTGGTGGAAAATGTTGCAAGTCAAAGTGAAAGTGAAGTTCATCCTTTTCCCGGATTCTAGCACCACATTACCTTACATACATCCCTACCCTACACGTTTCTTGACCTTTCTTTTGGGAAGCCCTTGAGACCTTGAGCTTGTTGATTGACTTAGCGGTTTAAATCGGATTATACATGATTAATTTTGATAATTATGATTTATTATGCATTCTATGATTTTATGCAAAGATGAACAACTTTCCTATATTTATAAAATGTTTTGATCATATTGAGTTTTTAATTTCCAGGAAGTACTCTCTTAGAGTGATCTATGATAGTTTCACACCATAAAATGTTTTTGAAAGACTTTTCATTGATTTTCTTGACTATTAATCCATTCTATCTTGATTTCTATATGAGGAACTTGCTTAGGGACAAGCAAGGGCTAAGTATGGGGTATTTTGATAGCATGAATTATAGTCTATATTTTGGGGTTTGTTTGGACGTTTTATCTTTCATAATCTGCATGTTTGTATGTACATTATGTGATTTTACTACCATTTCATCTACCTTTGCGAGAATCGAGGTCTACACCTAGTTTCGTTGTAATTGCAGGTAATATGGTACGTTTTGCATCAAAAAGGAGCAAAAGGAGTCAAGAGTCATTTGGAGCTACATTGAGGAGCAAAAAGGAATCCTTCAGGAAGCATAGCCATGGATTAAAGATTTACTTTGGACCAGTTTTGAGAGATTCTACACTCAGTTATGAGTCACCTCGGTTGACCAGGGATTTATCTCGACCGAGGCGATCTAGAGACGCTGACTCGACCGAGGCGAACACCTAGGACGCGGCGAGAATATTTTATTCTTGGCTGAGATCTTTTAAATTTGGAAAGTGATCTTATATTTTTGGGCTGAGCTTCTGGAAGGAAGGAGATATGCAAAATCATATATTTTACCTATATTTATGGGATAATATCTTCTTAAGATTTCTTATCTTTGGAGGGTTATTTTTCCTATAAAAAGGGTTGGTTTTCCACAATTCCAACAACCCCGCTTACAGCTGAAAACCTCGCATAAGACGCAGCAGCCACATTCCACTCCAATTTGGGAGAGAGTTGAAGAACCTTTTGAAGGTTAAAGGGAGATTGAAGACTATAGCTTTATAGCTTTTGGAGGGTTTTGTAAGATTGTCTTCAATTCCTTTCCTTGTTGTCTTGTCTTGTTGGATTATTATCCAAGGAACGATTTTGTGTGATATTTGATTCAGTTATTGAAGTGTTTTCATTAAATTCTTCTTTGTTCAAATATTCACCTTCTTCCCATATATTTAATACTTTCATTATGATGATGAGTGGCTAATTTCCTTGTGCGATTCTAGGGTGATTGGCTGAAGGTTGTGGGAAAAACAATGATAGAATGATCTTAATCACAGTAGGACCCTGAAAGTTCGAGTCTTTACCTTAACCCTAAGCATCTCGTTCAGTCGATGAACACCTCGGCCGGGGTGGAAACTGGCTGACCGAGGTGACTTATCCGACCATAAACTGAGAGTTAAGTGTTAGAGTTTGCCAAATCCTATCCTTATTACACCTTTCTGGTTCAAAGCAAGCTTAGGATGAGACTTACCCGGTAATTCCTTAGTTTGTGTACCAACGATCATAAGTGTAGGTAATAAAGGTTTATCCTTTATTGGGGTTTGAGTGTGCTTCCATCCCATCTTTGTGAGTTAGCCTGAGACTTACCCGGTAAAGGTTGATTCTATTCCCTTAGGTGGTATGTTAGTTTGAGGTTATAGTTCTTTATCTTGATTCCTTGAGACTTACCCGGTAATAGGAGTTACGGTTTAGGATTAGTGTGTAGTGAGACTTACCCGGTGATCTACTCCACTTTAGAAACGCCTTCCCCAAGCAAAAATCTCAGCTTTGTTCTCTTATCTATAGATCTTGAGTTGGAACCACAACTAGATGCTTTAATCCCTAGAATTGCATGTTTGCTTTATTTGACATCTTATTCATCTTTGATTGTATACTTGCTCTTGTGGTTAGCATCAACACTAGCATACCGTATTGGACTTTGTTTCACTAAGTCCCTGTGATCGACCCCTGGAATTTTCTTGCTTTTACTACAATTGACCCGTACACTGCGGGTTCGCATCCTTGTTTTAAGCTTAAGTCTAAGGGAATAGAATCAACCTTTACCGGGTAAGTCTCAGGCTAACTCACAAAGATGGGATGGAAGCACACTCAAACCCCAATAAAGGACAAACCTTTATTACCTACACTTATGATCGTTGGTACACAAACTAAGGAATTACCGGTGGTCCGAGCTTGATAGCATGAATTATAGTCTATATTTTAGGGTTTGTTTGGACGTTTTATCTTTCATAATCTGCATGTTTGTATGTACATTATGTGATTTTACTACCATTTCATCTACCTTTGCGAGAATCGAGGTCTACACCTAGTTTCGTTGTAATTGCAGGTAATATGGTACGTTTTGCATCGAAAAGGAGCAAAAGGAGTCAAGAGTCATTTGGAGCTACATTCAGGAAGCACAACCATGGATTAAAGATTTACTTTGGACCAGTTTTGAGAGATTCTACACTCAGTTATGATCACCTCGGTTGCCCAGAGATTCATCTCGACCGAGGCGATCCAGAGACACCGACTCGACCGAGGCGAACACCTAGGACGCGGCGAGAATATTTTATTCTTGGCTGAGATCTTTTAAAATTGGAAAGTGATCTTATATTTTTGGGCTGAGCTTCTAGAAGGAAGGAGATATGCAGAATCATATATTTTACCTATTTTTATGGGAATATATCTTCTTAAGATTTCTTATCTTTGGAGGGTTATTTTTCCTATAAAAAGGGTTGGATTTTCCACAAATCCGATCATGCTTAGAGGCTGCATACACCGCATACAATCCGATTACAGCTGAGGACACGCAGCAGCCGCATCATACTCCAATTTGGGAGAGAGTTGAAGAACCTTTTTGAAGGTTGAAGGAAGATTTGAAGACTATAGCTTTATAGCTTTTTGGAGGGTTTTGTAAGATTATCTTCAATTCCTTTCCTTGTTGTCTTGTCTTGTTGGATCATTATCCAAGGAACGATTTTGTGTGATATTTGATTCAGTTATTGAAGTGTTTTCATTAAATTCTTCTTTGTTCAAATATTCACCTTCTTCCCATATATTTAATACTTTCATTATGATGATGAGTGGCTAATTTCCTTGTGTGATTCTAGGGTGATTGGCTGAAGGTTGTGGGAAAAACAATGATAGAATGATCTTAATCACAGTAGGACCCTGAAAGTTCGAGTCTTTAACCCTAACCCTAAGCATCTCGTTCAGTCGATGAACATCTCGGCCGGGGTGGAAACTGGCTGACCGAGGTGGCTTATCCGATCCTTAACTGAGAGTTAAGTGTTAGAGTTTGCCAAATCCTATTCTTATTATACCTTTCTGGTTCAAAGCAAGCTTAGGATGAGACTTACCCGGTAATTCCTTAGTTTGTATACTAACGATCATAAGTGTAGGTAATAAAGGCTTGTCCTTTATTGGGGTTTGAGTGTGCTTCCATCCCATCTTTGTGAGTTAGCCTGAGACTTACCCGGTAAAGGTTGATTCTATTCCCTTAGACGGTGTGTTAGTTTGAGGCAATAGTTCTTTATCTTAATTCCTTGAGACTTACCCGGTAATAGGAGTTACGGTTTGGGATTAGTGTGTAGTGAGACTTACCCGGTGATCTACTCCACTTTAGAAACACCTTCCCCATGCAAAAATCTCAGCTTTGTCCGCTTATCTATAGATCTTGAGTTGGAACCACAACTAGATGCTTTAATCCCTAGAATTGCATGTTTGCTTTATTTGACATCTTATTCATCTTTGATTGTATTACTTGCTCTTGTGGTCAGCATCAACACTAGCATACCGTATTGGACTTTGTTTCACTAAGTCCCTGTGATCGACCCCTGGAATTTTCTTGCTTTTACTACGATTGACCCGTACACTGCGGGTTCGCATCCTTGTTTTAAGCTTAAGTCTAGGGTTATAAATTTAAAGCTTGCACACACCGTTTGGAGCGAACAAGTTTTTGGCGCCGTTGCCGGGGACAGTTCTGGCAAAGCGAGGTGTTTCACCTCGGTTGAACCAAGAACACCTCGACCGAGGTGGGTTAACTGAGAGTTTTCGAAAACGATTTTTGTGTTACTTATCTGGATATGATCTCAGTGAAGATCTTGTTTACTGACTGGATTTAAATTCTTTATATGTTTAAAATGTCTTATGATATGTTTAAGTTGCTAAATGCTTTGTTTGAAATTATTGGCATGTTTAATACTTTATTTTTATCCAAATTATGTTGAATTTGAAGGTTGACACCGCAGCATAAGTTCTCTCACGTTCTTCTTGGAAAGACCAAGGCAATTCATTCTTCTTCTTCTTCTTCTTCTTGATCATGCTTAGCCCCTCATATACATTTTGCCTCCCTTTACCTATCCGGGAATTTGGAAGCAAGCGAAGTGGTGAAAGCAAGTCAAAAGTTGAGAAGTGGCTGAAAGTGAAAGTATTAGAAAGCAATAATAGGTTTGGGGAAGTCAATCATGATGATGAGTAACTCGGCACCATTCACATAGCCGGGTGTTTGTGTCTTGCCAAAGTCGGATTGAGCGATATTCCTAACAGGTCATGGTATGTGCATCAAGGGTTTGATGCATCTCAAGAAATTGATGATTGCGGATTTCCTAGGCTTCGGTTATTGTGCACCTCTGTCCATGCATCCCAAAAAGTAAAGTAAAAAGAAAAAGTGTGAAATAAGCAAAGCTTATTGGTGGAAGATGTTGCAAGTCAAAGTGAAAGTGAAGTTCATCCTTTTCCCGGATTCTAGCACCACATTACCTTACATACATCCCTACCCTACACGTTTCTTGACCTTTCTTTTGGGAAGCCCTTGAGACCTTGAGCTTGTTGATTGACTTAGCGGTTTAAATCGGATTATACATGATTAATTTTGATAATTATGATTTATTATGCATTCTATGATTTTATGCAAAGATGAACAACTTTCCTATATTTATAAAATGTTTTGATCATATTGAGTTTTTAATTTCCAGGAAGTACTCTCTTAGAGTGATCTATGATAGTTTCACACCATAAAATGTTTTTGAAAGACTTTTCATTGATTTTCTTGACTATTAATCCATTCTATCTTGATTTCTATATGAGGAACTTGCTTAGGGACAAGCAAGGGCTAAGTATGGGGTATTTTGATAGCATGAATTATAGTCTATATTTTGGGGTTTGTTTGGACGTTTTATCTTTCATAATCTGCATGTTTGTATGTACATTATGTGATTTTACTACCATTTCATCTACCTTTGCGAGAATCGAGGTCTACACCTAGTTTCGTTGTAATTGCAGGTAATATGGTACGTTTTGCATCAAAAAGGAGCAAAAGGAGTCAAGAGTCATTTGGAGCTACATTGAGGAGCAAAAAGGAATCCTTCAGGAAGCATAGCCATGGATTAAAGATTTACTTTGGACCAGTTTTGAGAGATTCTACATTCAGTTATGAGTCACCTCGGTTGACCAGAGATTCATCTCGACCGAGGCGATCCAGAGACGCCGACTCGACCGAGGCGAACACCTAGGACGCGGCGAGAATATTTTATTCTTGGCTGAGATCTTTTAAAATTGGAAAGTGATCTTATATTTTTGGGCTGAGCTTCTAGAAGGAAGGAGATATGCAGAATATATTTTTCCTATATTTATGGGATAAGATCTTTCTAAGATTTCTTATCTTTGGAGGGTTATTTTTCCTATAAAAAGGGTTGGTTTTCCACAATTCCGACAACCGGCAAGGAGGCTGCATACACCCGCATATATCTCGCTTACAGCTGAAGAAGTCGCATACAACGCAGCAGCCACATTCTACTCCAATTTGGGAGAGAGTTGAAGAACCTTTTTGAAGGTCAAAGGAAGGTTGAAGACTATAGCTTTATAGCTTTTTGGAGGGTTTTGTAAGATTATCTTCAATTCCTTTCCTTGTTGTCTTGTCTTGTTGGATCATTATCCAAGGAACGATTTTGTGTGATATTTGATTCAGTTATTGAAGTGTTTTCATTAAATTCTTCTTTGTTCAAATATTCACCTTCTTCCCATATATTTAATACTTTCATTATGATGATGAGTGGCTAATTTCCTTGTGTGATTCTAGGGTGATTGGCTGAAGGTTGTGGGAAAAACAATGATAGAATGATCTTAATCACAGTAGGACCCTGAAAGTCCGAGTCTTTAACCTTAACCCTAAGCATCTCGTTCAGTCGATGAACATCTCGGCCGGGGTGGAAACTGGCTGACCGAGGTGACTTATCCGACCCAAACTGAGAGTTAAGTGTTAGAGTTTGCCAAACCCTATTCTTATTACACCTTTCTGGTTCAAAGCAAGCTTAGGATGAGACTTACCCGGTAATTCCTTAGTTTGTATACTAACGATCATAAGTGTAGGTAATGAAGGCTTGTCCTTTATTGGGGTTTGAGTGTGCTTCCATCCCATCTTTGTGAGTTGGCCTGAGACTTACCCGGTAAAGGTTGATTCTATTCCCTTAGATGGCGTGTTAGTTCGAGGTAATAGTTCTTTATCTTAATTCCTTGAGACTTACCCGGTAATAGGAGTTACGGTTTGGGATTAGTGTGTAGTGAGATTTACCCGGTGATCTACTCCACTTTAGTAGCACCTTCCCCATGCAAAAATCTCAGCTTTGTCCGCTTATCTATAGATCTTGAGTTGGAACCACAACTAGATGCTTCAATCCCTAGAATTGCATGTTTGCTTTATTTGACATCTTATTCATCTTTGATTGTATACTTGCTCTTGTGGTTAGCATTAACACTAGCATACCGTATTGGACTTTGTTTCACTAAGTCCCTGTGATCGACCCCTGGAATTTTCTTGCTTTTACTACGATTGACCCGTACACTGCGGGTTCGCATCCTTGTTTTAAGCTTAAGTCTAGGGTTATAAATTTAAAGCTTGCACACACCGTTTGGAGCGAACACGCTCTCGGTTTGTTTGTGTCATAGATAGCAGGAACTAGGTACAATCTTGAAGAATTGATTAAGAAAGTTGACATAAATTTGGTCAAACACATTTTCAAGGAAAGAAAGGGAATAAATTGACTTACCATAAGTATCTCGACCGATTTAGGCTACAGAGAAGGTCGATTTTTGGCAACAGAAAGAAAAATCAGATGAAATAATCGACATACCCAAAGAAAATCGGTCGATTTTCCTTAATGATGTGTAAAAGTGGAGAAAAATCGGGCCGACAAAAAACTCGGGCATAAAACTCGACCGATTTTCTTCACTAAAAGACCGGCCTATATAAAGCTGTCTCCACTCATTTCTTCACTCCAAACATAGCCAATTTCCTTCCCCCTTCACTCCAAAGAGGCGAAAAAATCGCCCATCTCCCATCTCCTCAATTGGTAACCATTTTGAGAGATTCTTGAGTCTAAATTGAAGTTCTTTCAACAAGGAAGAGGGATCTAGCATCAACAAGCATGTCAAACTGCTCATTCATCCGAAATTCAGGTTTTTCCATCCAAAACCTAAGTATTTCGTTCGATTTTGATTCATGCCTAAGAGTTGTTAGATTGTTGAGTTTGTTGGAGGGTTTTGCTTAGAAACAACCCTAGGAAGCTGTTTATGGTGTTGCATTGATCAGATCTTTGAAGAATTGTGATTTGGGTTGAAATCAAAGAAATACGCGGACTAGCCCAGAAAAATCGGCCGAGTTTTACCAAGAACAACCAGAGTTTTTTGTGCAGAATGGATGCCTTAAAGAGAATCACTAGAAACTCAACCAAAAAGAAAGTTTCTTCTACTAAGGCACCTCCCCCCCACCACCACCTTCCCTAGCTCGACCACACCTTCCTCCTCCCACTTCCAAACACAAGAAGAGATATGAACGTCTCTTAGATTGACCCATTACCCCTCCTCGCTATATTGGGTTAGACGACTTAGATGTATTATTTGTGAGAGAGGATATTGATATGATGTTGGACAGATTAGGGCTGAGCCAGTTTGCACTTATTCGGGAGGATGCTTATGCTGAGATTACTCTTGAGTTTCTTAGCACTTTCGAGCATGACCCTAGAGATAGGAGAGTTTCCTTTCGGCTCATGGATGAGGATCATGCTATGTCTTTTCCTGCTTTTGGAGACTTGTTTGGTTTTCCTTCATCTTCTGCATGCACATTCCCAAGAGGAGTGAGCGCTAGTGCATTTTGTGAAAGCATCTCCATTGGAGAAGCAGGAGGAGACAAATGGAGACCGGGAAACTCCAGAGAGACGAGCATATACAATCTATCCTTCAAGATAGCTCACCGGATCCTTAGCGAGTGTTTTTTTGCAAGAACGGAGACACCGCAGAAGATCAAGGCAGATGAGCTTTATATCCTCCATTGTATGACCACCGGCACCATCCCGGACATCACCACCATGCTTGTTGACTATATTGGGAAGATAGACAACAAGACGAAGGGAGACATTTGTGCTGGAGGCCTTGTCACTTATGTGGCCAAGGCATTGGAGCTAGATTTTTCTGATTGTCGCTTAGCTGATGGTGCACGTCCTTGTGGCTCACAAAGATTGGTTTCTAGATAGGTCTTGATTCCTAGAGGTATGGGCACTCTGTATGTGTCCATGCCATGGTCAAGAAAGCCACCTCAGATTGAGTGGAAATCCGAGTATACTATTCGGAGCAGGAGAAACTGGAAAGAGACGTTCGAGCACTACTTTGATGGGATGGCCCCTCTGACTGTGTATTATGATGATGATGAGGATGGAGAGGAAGAGGATGAGGATGATTATGAGGAGGGAGCAGCAGCATACCAACCTTCCATGCTAGAGTTTGAGAGTGACACATACAGCGGCCATACTATAGATGCTATGGATACAGACACACATAGCGCTGGACCCAGCAGGACTAGTAGTGGTGCAGAGGAGACTCATGATGAGATGCAGGCTCCACGTCATTCTTTTGCTCATGCACCCAGCCATGGAGAGGACGCGGGCGCAGATCTAGACAACAACAACAACAGATGGGAGCATTGATTTCTGGCGTTAGAGGTTTGCGTACTGACTATCAGGCTCTTCACACTGATTTCTAGGCACTCAAAACCCAGATTACTCAGTTGTGAGAGTTGACAGACGCACAACACTTCTCTTATGATGGTTAGATGAGTGACTTGTACTACCATACCTTTGGGACCTTCTATGACCACGGAGCTTCGAGATATCCACGTCCACCGCCATCACCGCCAGCTGAGGATTGAGACATCACTCCATTTTACATTGTAAGTATTTTTCTCCATCTTGTGCTTGACTTTTCACATTGGGGACAATGTGAAGGTTAAGTATGGGGTGGGGGTACTTACAATCTCTTTCCTATTATCGCACTTTATGTACTTTGCATTACACTTTATGACTTGGCTTGTAATAACTCTTGCACTATCGGTTCCCACTATGACATTTGTATTGCATGTTTCATTCAAAAAATTGTGAGTTTTTCAAAAATTTTAGTGCTTCTTATGATGGAAATGACCTCTATAATGACGATTGTGATGTGGAAAAGGCAAAAGATGACTTAGCTATGTTGAGATTTTAATGGTAACATGAATGAATTTGATTTTCTTATTTGAATACATGTATGATTCATATGATTTTGATGTCTTGATAGGAGAATAAAATAATAATCGAAGCTATATTATAAGTTCTTATGCATCATGTTCGAATGACCAAGGCAATTCACTTCTTTTCTTTCTCATATCTTGTTCATGTTAGCTCATCAATGAAATATTTGACCTCCTCTTGACCATCCGAGAATTAGGATAAGTGGTTATGTAAGGGATGTTTGATGTGGGAGGGCCATTTTAAAAGTGTTAAGTGAAAGTTTAGCAAAAATTAGGATTGGGGACGTTGAACATAAGGATGAGTAACTCGGCACCATTCACATAGCCGGGTGTTTGTGTTTTGCCAAAGTCTGAATGAACGACAAGTCCTAACGGGATATGGTATGTGCATTAAGGGTTTGATGCATCTCAAAAATCGAGAATCGCCGATCTCTTAGGCTTCGGTTTTTGTGCACCGCTGTCCATACTCTCAAAAAGTAAAGTAAAAGAAAAGCAAATTTTACATGCAAAGCATGTGTGGTGAAGTTATGTTCTTAAAGCTCTCGTTGTGTTGTTTCTTTTTCCCGGAATAGCACCACATTACCTTAAAGATCCCACCTTTAACACGTTTTTTTTTATCTCTTTTTGATTGTAAGACCTTGAGACCTTTGTGCACATGTTTAAGGCTTCATGGCTTAGATTTGTTTGATTTTGATTATCTCTACATCTTTATCATGTCTTTTATTTATGTCTTTGAGTAAGAAATGATGATTTGTCCATGATACGGTTATTATTGATGCATACTTTGTCCTCCTATGTCTTGAAGTATTACTTTGAGGGTGATCCAAAAGAAGAAGCACTTCTCGAAAAGTTTTTGAGTTTTTCGCATCATATAATCCATGAAATCTTGTATTCTAGATTTGAACCTTGCTTGGGGACAAGCAAGAGGCAAGTATGGGGTATTTTGATGACATGAATAATATGCCATTATAATCATGCATATTGTGGATGTTTTACCTCAATTTCCCTTGCATTCGGAGAGATTTGTGTACCTTTAAGGTTTATTTAATTTATATTTCGGAAATAGAGGTCTACACGAGTTTTGATTTAATTATAGGTAAATTCGATGAAATTGGAAGCAAAAGTGGAGCAAGGAGCAGCCAAGATCAATAAGGAAGCTTATGAAACCACTGAGAAGTCATGAAGAGCGGTGAAAGTGCGTAGTATAGTCATACAAGGAAGGAAGGAAACAAGTCAAGAGGCAAGCACTTACTGTTGTGAAAAATCGGGTGATTTATACATAAATCGGACGATTTTTCCTACGGAAAAATCGGACGAGTTATCTCCTAGATCGATCGAGTTTTGCTTGTAACCGTCTAAAAAATATTACGTTCGAAAGCCCATTGCTTTTGGGCTTGAAAAGTAATATGCCAAGCAGCCCATTAGTAAGGAAGTATACATTGGAACCCTAGGAACGAAAACCAGGGGTTTGCACAGTGGAAGATTTACAAGTTCTTACGGAATTGAAGATTCTTGGAGAGGAGGATTAAAGGAAAGGAACAAAAGTCAAGTTGTGAGATCTTTTGTTTCCTTTTTGTTATTGCGATTTGTGAACATATTGTTGAGTGCTTCGAGGGATTCTTTTGAAGGTTTTAAAGGATTAATCACAGATTTGGAGATTCTTTGGATTTTATGCAAAGTTTGGTTTTTATTTGGTTTTCTTTATTCAATCTTGATTTTGATTCACAGATGAAAATGATTGGCTAAAAAGTTTGTAATTCTGAGGAGAGTAGTTGATGATTGAGGCTTAGATGATGATATACTGAACTCATTTTATCATTTGGACCCTGAGAGTTGAGATTCAACCTTTGAGACATCGGAAAATCGGACTGTTCTTGAGTAGATCGGCCGAGTTTTCTTAGAACAGCCCGGGTTTTTCCTTTGACGTCCTTTAATTGCCTTATCCTTTAACCAAAGTTGAATCTTGCCTAAATCCTAGCCTTGCCTAACCTTTTTAACCTCAATCCAAGTGTAAGAAGAGACTTTATCATTGATTATTCACTTGGTAACCAAAGTTTGCAAGATTTAGGTAATAGAGAGACTCAACATCCTCTATTAAGGTTGAGTGTGCCTTTCACCCTTACCTTCGAGAGTCATATCCTTGGGTTTTGGTGGGTGGTTTGAGTGTTAATCCTTTCTTTGAGTACTCTTCTAGATGAGACTCTACATTCTTCGGGTTGAGAGCTTCTAAGTTGGGATAAGTGAGTAGTGGAACTTCACCGTACATTATTCCTTTCTTCGAAACACATAACCTTGGAAACACCAACTCTGTCCTTTGAATTGATCTTTAGAAGTGTCTTGAATCAAAAGCCGCAGTCGGATACTTGAATCCTTGGAATCATTTGTCTCCTATATATTTATAAAAAGCTTTTACATCCTGCTAGATATTTTGAAACCGATTTTATTCTCACCAAATCCATGAGTTTGACTGTGGAATTTCTTGCCCAACTACAGCCGATCCGTACACTGCGGGTTCACTTTTACTTAAGTTCTAGATATAAATTTAAGACTTTGACGCAAACACTTTTGAGCGAACAAGTACTCCTTCACGTATGAGCGCTATCCCTCGCCAACAACGTCGTCTTAAAGGTGATGATATCTTTCCGTCGTCCTAACGATGATGATATCTTACTATCATCTTTTCTATAAGGTCCTACACCTCCATATGCTACTATATATAATAAGAATCCATATATAATGCTATATAGCCCTGTGTCCACATCACTACTAATATATCACATCCGAAATCCATCACAACAAAACAAGGTAAAAAACGTATAATAATCTTCCTAGGTAACTATACATATATATATATATATATATATATATATATATATATATATATATATATATATATATATATATATATATATATATATATATATATATATAGGGTGTGGTTCCCATGAGAACATCCCCTAACGTGAGAACATGAGAACAATCGTACACCGTTGGATGTGAGTATTAAGGGTTGAGATTTATAGTAGATATCAAAAATAATAATAACTACGAATAATAATAATTAGGAATCCAACAATAACTACGAATAATCCACTCAACCAACAATAACTACGAATAATACATTAAACGATATGGCACATTCGTAACAAAACTAATAATAATTACGAATCTGTTCTCATGTTCTCACGTTAGGGAGTGTTCTCATAGGATCTATACTATATATATATATCAAGTCCATCATGCAATTACAATCCATATATACATATCTACATATAACATATATACATATAAATATCAAAATCCAATAAACTAAGCTGCCGAAATTTGCGGACTTGAGATTCTACGGGTTGAGACCTCACAATGAGTCCCGACCCTTCGCCTGACAACAATTTCACCGGATCTTGCAACAAGGCACAAATAAAAGCCAAAACGAAATACATTTTGATGCAATGATAGGAAACCCGAAAGACAACAACAACGGACTTCAACCGAAAACAACTCTAAAGACTATAAGCCATACTCGTGGCCTACAAAAATACAACATAC
>BSUD01000008.1:84999321-85248165 GCA_033239045.1 Fagopyrum esculentum | reverse complement strand
ATATATATATATATATATATATATATATATATAATAAAAATAAATCATTTTCTTGTGAATTTCTTTATAAAATTTGGAATTTTTTTTATATATTTTAATTAATTTTAATATAAAAATATTTTAGAAAAATATTTTTTTTATTTAAAAATTAGTTAAAATGTATAAAATTCTAATTTTTTTTAAACAATTACTAGAACTTTTTTTAAAAGTACAAAAAAATATTTTTTTTACAATTTTATTTTATTTTTTTAAAATTTATTTATATTTTATTATAAAAAGTAGTTACAAATTTATCATTTTATAAATTTTTGTTTATTTTTATAATACTAAATATTATTAACTTGATTTAAAAAAATAAAATCCACGTCACATAATTATTTCCTGATGACATGTCAAATTCCGGTTGCCACGTCATCGTCGGAGTTAGTATTTTCGCCGGAAAAGTAAGACATAATATTTTAGGTAAATATGTTGATAGTTTATATCGCTCATAGTAATTTTCAAAGTTGATATTATTTTGGGTTGAATGTTGATAGTTGGTATTATTTTGGATTGTTTTTTCATATTATAATAAAAAGTGTACTAATAAAATTTGGGTATCACTAGTTCGAACATTGTGTTCCGTAGCACAAACATTGTGTTAAATTAGTTCAAACATGTACAAGTAAAAAAGTGACCACCACCATGGATTAAAAATACTTAATGACCTAACATGGATTCCAAGGTCTTATTATGATTAAAAAAAGTACTCATAAAAAAAGTACAATTAAAAATAGTTTTTGTCTATAACACACTAATTTCATATAGTGAAAATACTTCTGTTCTTTTAAATTCTTTATAGTTAATGGCCTAACATTTGAAAAACAATTTTTCACCTTATTATATTTAGTTATATTTCCTTTATATTTAATTCATTACTCGGTAAATGACTTTAAAGCATGTTTATGAACATTATACATAGAAGACCATTTCAACAATGTTGAAAGAGAATAAGAGGGGGAAAAAAAGAAGCAAAATACATTGAAGACAATGATGAATCATATTGAGTATGAAGAGAAGAATGTTGTGGTGATAAATAGTAGAGTGAAGACAATGACATGATACGACAATTATCCTCAACTAAATACAGGACTTAGTCCTAGTCTTTTTGTGAAAATTGTGAAGGAGTTTAATGTTGACTAAATAAAGGACGTAGAAGACATCGAATTTGGATCATTGTTAAACTTGGTGTAACACCCCGAATCCGCGGGATATTGGAATGCTACGGGCGAGACCACACAATTGGTCCCGACCCCTAGCTTGACAACAACTTCACCGGACCTTTCTAACATGGCACAAATAAAGGCATAAAACTCAAAATAGTTTATAATGTATGCAAAGGAAGAAAGGAAGGGATACAAGTTGGAAACTCAGCCGAGTCCTCAAAACGACATAAAACGTAACACAATTCGAACGTACGACAAAACATAAACTGACAAAACAAGGAAACCCCCAAAAACGTCCCCGTCCTATAATGTACGGAGACCACTCGGCTATCCACTCCTCCACCTCACTCAGCGGCATCTCTAACCTGCAAGGCATCTACACAAAACGGTTTTAAACCGTTAGCTCACAGTCTATGCATTATAAGAATAATATGGCACAAACACACATAAGAACACAAAGCACACAACATGAACATTCATTACATAGTATCTTTTTAGGTTGTTCCATATCTAATTCATTAGTTCAAGTGTGACACGAGAGTCTTATAACTCTCGCCTTTGTCCCTGTGTAACCAACAGGAGTGTGGCGGCGCCCAATCCGTATACCTTGAGCGAGTGATGAAGAAGCCCGCCCATATACCGTGTATGGCCTAGTCGTAGAGATCCCCCAGTCTCCCTCGGGAAACTGACCGGTAATGTCACCACCCGATAATAATAGTAGTAACGATGGGCCAATAAATAAGGTCCAGTAAATCCTAATCCATTTTCATGCTTCAAAGAGGTAAACACACACCACCATATACATCCAAATAAGGCATAAAAGCGGCTAAGTAAGTCCGAGGACTTACCTCGTCTCAACCTAACCAAACCAACGATTTCACTTCTGAAAAGGAAAACCCAAGCCTGATCCACAAGATACATATATCAACAACAACTCACAACACACTTCCAAGACCCTCCAAAGCTAAACCAAACAAGAGTTCAACAACTAGAAGCTAGTAAGGCTCTCTTGAACCTTTAGGAGGTCAAGATCAAGCTAGGCAAGGGAAAGAGGGAACATCAGCCCATGACCCAAGAGAGATTAAGTACACAACAAGGCTGGACTAAGAGAGTAAGATGGAAGAGAGACCACAAGGCCCTCACACACACAAGATCACTAAAGAATCAAGGGCACCTAGGTTCAAGCCACTAAATGGCATTCTCATAAGTCCTAGGTCCAACCTAATCATGCCTCTAGCTAAGTAACAACATAAGGTCTAAGGAAAGAACGAAGAGGAAAGGAGGGAGGAACCTACTGGTGAAGAAAACGCAGACGCGGAAGCAAGCTGGCGCTTCCGGTGGAAGCCTGTCGCCGCCCCTGTGGATCCCTGGTGCCGCCCCTGCCCCTCTGGTGACCGCCCCTGCGGTGGCCTCAATCCGCCCCTGCGCCTCTGGTGGTCCGCCCCCGCTGTTGAACAACAGAAAGTCCGTCTTCTTCGTTTCTTCGACTGGTTCTTTGCTCCTAGTGCCTCCTTCTCTTGCTGTGCTTCCTCCAAACCTTCACCACAGGTCTTAGCCTCCTCACCACGACCTAAACGAGCTAAAGAAAGGGAAAAGCAAGGGTTCACAAGATTTCTCTTCAAAAGCTTCCTCCATGGACATGGAGGTGAAGAGAAGATGAAGAGGAGATAACAAGCACCAAGAGGAAGGGGAGAGAGTTTACTTACCACAACAGACCCGGAAAAAACTCAACTGTAGCTCCTACCAATCTCTTCCAAGACCAAAGGAGAAGAGAGCAAGCAAGAAGGAAGAGATGATTGGAAGGAAATGAAAGAGCGTAAGTGGAAAAGTGGGGAAAAGAAGGGAGAGTAATGGGTTGACAAAAGAGGTCGGATATCCAAGGGTCAGCTCCCTTCTCCCCTCACTTCTCTTCCCAAGGTCGTAAAGTAAAAAGGCATCCCCATCCCGCGTTAAAACCCGAACTCAAAAAATGTGCATGCGGGAAATAAGCCGTAGAAGCGGAAAAGTCGGAAACAACTCAACTTCCGGAAATAAAATTTCTGGATGTTACAACTAACCCTCCTAAAAACAAGTTTCGTCCCGAAACTTGCTAAAGATACTCGCCAGCACACTCGAAACGCAAGGAACTCACGGAGCTAACTATCAACCTTAGGCCTAACGTCACCCTCAACTCATGAAAACACCTCATGAGGTAATCACATACATACAAAACATATAACAACACAAGCACATAAGTAAAGGTCAAGGAAGAAGCTCAGGACTAACCCGACTGCCCTATCGTTGTCTCTAAACTCGCGTAAAACTCGGGATAGTTCCTACATCTCCCAAGTAGCCTCGTCGGCTCCTCGCCTCGACCACTGCACCCTCAACATCGGTATCTCCTTCGATCGAAGGTGTCTCGTACTCCCCTCTAAAACCGCTATCGGGTGCTCTGCAAAAGTATGGTCCGGCTCGACCACAAGGTCCTCGTGACTAATGATGTGCCTCGGGCCATGGATGTACTCCCTTAACTGAGACACATGGAATACCGGATGTATACCCTCCAATCGGAGTGGCAATGCAAGTCGGTATGCCACCTCACCGACTCTCTCTACTATCTCGAATGAGCCGACATATCGGGGGCTCAACTTCCTCTTAATGTCGAACCGTCTGACACCCCGTGTCGGTGATACCCTCAACCACACCTAGACTCCTACCCTGAACTCGAGGGGTCTACGTCTCCTATCCGCATACGATCTTTGACCACTCTGGGCAGTCAACATCCTCTCTCATATCAAAGCAACCCTAGCCATGTCATCCTACACTTGATCCGGAGCTACAACACCAGAACTCCCGGCTCCTCCCAACATAAGGGAGTGTGGCATCTCCTCCCATACAACGCCTCATACGGTGCTGATGACACGATTTATGACACTAGTTTAGGCACTCTATTAGATAGTTTTCCTTCCCATTCATGCATGTTTCCGCATTAGTTCGTGGCGTTTACGCTTAATTCATGCATATTGTCGAAATAGACGTCTACACGAACTCTTGTTGGTTTTGTAGGTATTTTGGGGAGCTTTTGGAGCTTAATCGATACATTCGAGGATTAGTCCTTGTGGTGGCACACATCCGGACTCTTTAAGGAGCAAGTTAGGAGCAAAGGAGAACACATGGGACCTTGTTGGTGCATGCCTTGCACCAACTCGTGACTTAATGATCCAAAGAAGGCTGAGGCACCAAAACCACGGTCATTGGGACTTCCACGGGCGTGAAAATAGGCCGTGGTTTTTGTCTAGACCACCTTGACACGTGTCCCACGATCTCTTTGGCCGACTCTTGCTCTTGGTGGGGTATTTAAGTGATCTTTGCAAGTTGTGAAATGGGAATCCAATCTCTCTCTTCCCTTTTTGACCTAGCTTCTTCCCCAAAACACTTCTCCATTGTAGCCTCTCTTCCAAGCACCCATTGTGGGTGTTCTTGGAAGAGATTAGTGTAAATTTCCGTTAAAGTGAGATTAGAGTGGTTTTGAGTGAGGTTTCCATTGTTGACAACTTGGAACAGCTCTTGGAGCCTTTGTAAGATTTGGTAACTTCTATTCTAGCTTTTAATGTCTTTTCTTTGGATTATTCTTCATTATCTAGCCATGAATTGCAAAGCATGTTCTATTTGTGAGGTTTGATCTTGAAATGTATGTTGTTGGCTGAATAGTTGTGATTCTAGGGTGAAGGAATGATATTTATGATTTGGACTATGATTGTATGGACTTCCATGTTAGCTTAGGATCTATTTGTGTTCAAAACCCCAAATCAGTGGAGAATCACGGCCCGTTCTTCATGATTCCACGGCCGTGGTTTCCATGATCCACCTGTGATTCCTTCTGTTGTGCTTGTATTGATGAATCTGGATGTTAGGATGTAGATGTGTTGAAATCCTAGTGTTTGTTGAGCTTAATCTAGCTTAGGGTGACCTAATGTTAGCAACCTTTTTGAGGGATGAGACTTACCCGGTAATTTCCTCTCTTAGATACATAAGATGATGAACTCTAGGTAGTAGTGAGCCAAAAAAAGCCTCTATTAGATTGAGTGTGCTAGGACCGTTGCCTAAGACTTACCTTTTCCGAGACTTACCCGGTAAGGAGGGGTTTGACCCTTAGGTAGTGGCCGGTCTGTGTAGAATTCCCATCCTTAGGTTCCTTGAGACTTACCCGATAATAGGACCTTAGGTGCGAGATTAGTGGAGCATGAGACTTACCCGGTAATTGCTCCTATTAGAGAAACACCCAACTCCGAACGACCACAACCTTTCTTTGATCTTTAGAAGCACGAGTCCATTGTCATAATCGGAATTTCAAATATCTAGAATCCGCTTTCTTACCTCTTATCTCTTATCTTTGTGTTTGTGTGTTTGCTTGTTTGTTTGTGTTGATATATTTGTGATCCTTGTTTGATCACCCAAAACCAACCAAAAATATTGTGTTTTGCACTTTCTTTATTCCTCATCTCATCTTGGTTTAGATTTACACTATCTTTGATCATTGAATGACTTGATTTCACCTCAGTCCTTGTGTTCGACCTCGGAATACTTTCCTTTCTACAAAATGATCCGTACACTGCGGGTTTCGCTAGGTAGTTTAGGATTTTAGATCGAGTTTATAAATGTATAGCTTTTCGTGCTACCTAATTATCGTAACAAGTGCCATCCCAATCGACGCGTTCCAGTTATTATTATACGAAAACTCCACCAATGGGAGGTGGTATGGCCACACCTGCCCCCAGTCTAGTACACATGCACGCAACATGTCCTCTAATGTCTAAATAGTCCGCTTTGACTGGCCGTCGGTCTGTGGATGGTATGCGGTGGTGAAATGAAGACTTGAACCTAGGGTGGCGTGTACCTGCTGCCAAAACCTCGAGGTAAAACGCTCGTCCCTATCCGAGACAATGGTCCTCGGTACTCCGTGCAATCTCACAATCTGACGGGTAAACTCCTCGGCTAAACGACTCACCGGCAACGTCTCCCGGATTGGGATGAAACGTGCGGCCTTCGTCAACCGATCCACTACTACCCAAATCGCGTCGAAGCTCCTACTCGGTCTCAACCCGGTAACGAAGTCCATCGATATATCCTCCCACTTCCACTGCGGCACGGGCAGTGGGTGCAACTCTCCTCCATGTCTTTGGTGCTCGATCTTGACCTGTTGACAGGTCGCGCATCGGGAACATATCTCGCTACATCGGGCTTGAGCCTGCCCCACTAATAAGATATCCTAAGGTCCTGATACTTCTTACTCGTTCCTGGATGCATAGAGTAAGATGTAGAATGTGCCTCACACAAAATCGGCTCTCTCAACTCTGGGTCCAACGGCACACAAATATGCCCCTGGCATCTTAGTAATCCATCTGCTCCTACCGTAAACTGCGGTGCCTCACCCCGGGTCATCCTCTTTCTAATCCTCCTCAAAACCGGGCATCCCTCCTACTTCTACCGGATTTCTCCGGACAGGTCAGGAAGTACCTCCAACTCAGACAAACGACCGTCCACATCCAGGAATCGGATATCCATCTCCAACTCTATCAAATCCCTTCTCAGCTGAGGCTAAACTGTAAGCCGTGCTATAGCCTCCTCTCGAGGAGTCCTCCTACTCAACGCATCGGCGACTACGTTCGCCTTCCCCAGATGGTACAAAATCTCCAAATCAAAGTCCTTAATCATCTCCAACCATCTCCTCTGGCAGTTATTCAACTCCCGCTGAGTGAATATATACTTCAGACTCTTATGGTCTGTGAAGATCTAGCACGTAGCCCCGTACAAGTAGTGCCGCCAGATCTTCAAGGCATGAATCACTGCCGCTAGCTCGAGATCATGGCTGGGATAGTTCTCCTCGTACAGCTTCAGCTGCCGTGAAGCATACGCAATAACCCTACCCCTCTGCATCAAAACGCACCCCAAGCCGAGCTTGGAGGCGTCACTATATACAACGAAATCCTCTACGCCCTCGGGCTGGGCCAAAATAGGAGCCGAGGTCAACCTCCTCTTCAACTCCTCAAAGCTGCTCTGACAAGGCTCGGACCAGACGAACCTGGTGGACTTCCTCAACAAGGAAGTAAGCGGGCGTGCAATCACGGAGAAACCCTCAACAAATCGGCGGTAATACCCAACTAAGCCCATGAAACTGCGCACCTCCTTGACGACCTAGGAGGCGGTCATGAAGAAACGGACTCTATCTTCGCGGGGTCAAATATGACACCCTCGGCGGAAACTATATGGCCTAAGAATGCCACCTCGGACATCCAAAACTCGCACTTAGAGAGCTTTGCATAAAGCTCTCTATCTTGAAGGACTCGAAGAACTGTCCTCATGTGTCCCGCATGCTCCTCCCTACTCCGGGAGTAGACTAAGATATCATCTATAAACACCACCACGAACTGGTCCAAGAAGTCGATGAAGATGCCGTTCATCAACTTCATGAAGACGGCGGATGCATTCTTGAGCCCGAAGTGCATCACGACAAACTCATAATGGCCATATCTCATCCTGAATGCCGTCTTCGACACGTCCTCCTCTCTTACCCTCAACTGGTGATAGCCCAACCTTAAATCAATGGTGAAAACACGGAGGCTCCCTGTAACTAGTCCAAAAGATCATCGATGCGTGGTAGAGGGTACTTGTTCTTGATGGTGACTTTGTTCAATTCCCGGTAATCGATACAAAGCCTCAAAGATCTATCCTTCTTCCTGACGAAGAGGACCGGTGCACCTCAAGGGGAAACGCTCGGGCGTATAAAACCTCTCTCAGCTAACTCCTCAATCTGCTTCTTCAACTCCAGCAACTCGATCGGCGCCATGCGGTATGAAGCCTTGGAGATCGGCATCGTGCCGGGCTCCAACTCAATAGCGAAATCGACGCTCCTCTACGGTGGTAATCCGGGCGGCTCCCCGAAGACATCCTTAAACTCACATGCTATAGGAATATCCTCCAGCGATGGTCCTGTGTCCTCCTTCATGGCATAGCACCAGAAGGCCTCATATCCCTGCCCGATAAGTATCGCGGCTCGGACCACACTAATGATTGTACCTGTCTTCCCGAGGTCGCAACCTTGGAAAATCACCTCATGTCCCGTCTCTGTGGTAACTTTCACGGTCCTCCGGCTGATCTCCAAAACGGCTCGATGGCGGTCCATCCAGTCCATGCCAAGAATGACTTCTTCATGCACTAAGTGCATAACATAGAAGTCGGCTACCCAATCTCGGTTTCCCAAACGTATGGGACAACATCGTACCTCTCGGGTACCACTAACCCTACCCCGATCGGGTAATCCCACAATGAAGGGTCTCCCCTCTACGTAGCCAAGGACAACCTAGCTAAACAGTCATCAGATATAAAAGAGAATGTGGCACACGTATCAAATAAAACTCAGGCTGGAAGTCCATGGACCTGAATAGCACCTATAGCTGCCGGCGCTGCTGGATCCACAACGCTCCTCAACTCGAACACCCTGGCCTGTGTGCCACGGGTCTCTTGTGTACCCCGACCACGGCCTCTACCACGGCCTAGACCCTGAGCCGGCCCTGTGTATGTGTCTGACATTGTCCCCTCTGCTGAAAACCCTGAGCCTGAACCTGAGGTGGCCTCTGTCCTCTACTTGCCCCGCTAGCAAGTGAAGACCCTTATTATGACGGGGCCCCACCCCGTCTGCATAAAGCTGCCCGGTGGCCCGTCTAACCACAAGAGATACACGCCACTGGAGGCTTCCTACAATCAGGCCTAAGATGATCATCTCCTCCGCAGTTGAAACACTGCTTCCCTTTGTCTGGCGCCTGAGTAGCAAGCGGATGTCCTGTACATCCTTGGGCCGGAACACGGCCCTATCTTGAGGCTCTTGCCCCTAAACTAGTGGGTCTTGTCCTTTGACGCTTGTCCGGTCCTCCGGACTGTGCCACTCTCGTAGCTCCGCGTGTGTCTTTCTCGTATGTTGAGGCTCGGTCGTGGTACTCGGCCAGAGACTCACATCGGAATCCCGTAAGGTATGAACGGCAATCTCCTAGAAAAAGATAAACATGCTGGTCCGCCGGAGGTGCGGCGGGCCCCAACAAATCCAACTCCGCTCGGAAACGTCTGATCACATCGATAACTGGGACATCCTAAAACCCAGCCTCTAAGAAATCTTGGACTCGGTCCCTCCTCAATGAATTTGGGCAGAAAGTCTCTCTAATAAGTCTCAACAGCTGGTCCATCCTAGTCACACCTCCTCGTACTGACCTCCGCCAATAGTGGGCCTGCTCCCTAAACAATGTCTGAACCACCTCTACTTGCCTCTCCTCCGGGCAACGGATAGCCTCTAGTGTTGTCTCCACGTGCCCGATCTAATGCTCAACCTCTAACCCTACTTTCCCATCGAAGTAAGGTACATGCTGCTGGTTGAAAGCCTTCAACCATGAATCAGGTCCAGGAGACCTCAGCCCGTCTCCAGCCCTAGCAATCTCCACAACCGGCACGGGTGCAACTACTTCTGGTGCAACAATCTCTGGTATGACTCTAGTCTGTGTAACCCTATGTGAAACCTTAGCCGATCTCGCAGGTGCAGGTGCAGGCACCGACACCGGTGGTTTTGGAGGTGGTACTCCAGTCCTATATGCCTCCTAGGCGCACATAATCCTCGAACATGGTAGCTCCAATCGATGCTCCCCCGGTCCTAACAGATGAGGAACTACGCGCTCTAGACCTCACAACCGCCTTTTCCCTTCCCTCGGGAATGACACTCTCCGCCACGTCCTCTACAAGAATCTCAGCTACTGGCGGATCCACATTGGGTGGGTCTGCAATGGGGATACGTTTCCGACCTCTCACGCCTGGAGGTCTCCCTACTCGTCCCCATCTCAGGACGGTAGGAGGAACTGGTGCTCTACCCCGGGCAGGTCCTACATAAACGGTCGCTCTCGTACGTGAAATCTGGCATTGTTTTGCGTTTATTTAGGTGTAATTAAATCGATGTGTATGTCCTACTTAAAAGAATATTTATAAAGTATGGTAAGTAAGAAGTCGAAATCCAAAGTACAACCAAGGCATACAAGCCCGATCATCCTAAGGTCACATGCAAATCTAAGTACATATAAGTCCATAAAGATCCTAAGGCCATAAATATATATAACTATGCAATTATATATACATCAAGTCCAGAAAACTATGTCGCCGAGGTTTACGTGAGGAGTGGAGGTCCCGTACATTCTAACCCAATCCCGACTCATGCATATGAATTTTGAAAACGAAAAGTTAGAACCCGAGGGGTTTTGTTTATTCCTCATTCGGCCTTTAGAAGGTTGCGAGTGCCATTGTTGTCAACCTAGGGCTCTGATACCACTTTCTAACACCCCGAATCCACGGGATATCGGAATGCTATGGGCGAGACCACACAATGGGTCCCGACCCTTAGCCTGACAACAACTTAACCGGACCTTTCCAACATTGTACAAATAAAGGCATAAAAATCAAAATAGTTTATAATGTATGCAAAGGAAGAAAGGAAGGGATACAAGTTGGAAACTCAGCCGAGTCCTCAAAACGACATAAAAAATAACGCAATTCGAACGTACAACCAAACTTAAACCGACAAAATAAGGAAACCCCCCAAAACGTCCCTGTCCTATAATGTACGGAGAACACTCAGTTGTGCACTTCTTCACTTCACTCGGCGGCATCCCTAACCTGCAAGGCATCTACATAAAACGGTTTTAAACCGTTAGCTCACATTCTATGCATTATAAGAATAATATGGCACAAACACACATAAGAACACAAAGCACACAACATAAACATTCATTACATAGTATCTTTTTAGGTTGTTCCATATCTAACTCATTAGTTCAAGTGTGACACGAGAGTCTTATAACTCTCGCCTCTGTCTCAGTGTAACCAACAGGAGTGTGGCGGCGCCCAACCCGTATACCCTGAGAAAGTGATGAAGAAGCCTGTCCGTATACCGTATATGACCTGGTCGCAAAGATCCCCCAGTCTCCCTCGGGAAACTGAGCGGTGATGTCACCGCCCGATAATAATAGTAGTAACGATGGGCCAATAAATAAGGTCAAGTAAATCCTAATCCATTTTCATGCTTAAAAGCGGTAAATACACACCACCATATACATCCAAATAAGGCCTAGAAGCGGCTAAATAAGTCCGAGGACTTATCTCGTCTCAAGCTAACCAAACCAACGATCTCACTTCCGAACAGGAAAACCCAAGCCTGATCCACAAGATACATACATCAACAACAACTCACAACACACTTCCAAGACCCTCCAAAGCTAAACCGAACAAGAGTTCAAAATCTAGAAGCTAGTAAGGCTCTCTTGAACCTTTAGGAGGTCAAGATCAAGCTATGCAAGGAAAAGAGGGAACAACAACCCACGACCCAAGAGAGATTAAGTACACAACAAGGTTGGACTAAGAGGGTAAGATGGAAGAGAGACCACAAGGCCCTCACACACACAAGATCACTAAAGAATCAAGGGCACCTAGGTTCAAGCCACTAAATGGCATCCTCATAAGTCCTAGGTCCAACCTAATCATGCTTCTATCTAAGCAACAACATAAGGTCTAAGGAAAGAACGAAGAGGAAAGGAGGGAGGAACCTACTGGTGAAGAAAACGCAGCCGCAGAAGCAAGCTGGCGCTTCCGGCGGAAGCCTGTCGCCGCCCCTACGGATCACTGGCGCCGCCCCTGCACCTCTAGTGACCGCCCCTGCGGTGGCCTCAATCCGCCCCTGCGCCTCTGATGGTCCGCCCCCGCGGTCGAAAAGTAGAAAGTCCGTCTTCTTCATTTCTTCGACTGGTTCTTTGCTCCTAGTGCCTCCTTCTCTTGATGGGCTTCCTCCAAACCTTCACCACATGTCTTAGCCTCCTCACCACGACCTAAACGAGCTAAACAAAGGGACATGTAAGGGTTTACACGATTTCTCTTCAAAAGCTTCCTCCATGGACATGGAGGTGAAGAGAAGATGAAGAGGTAACAAATAGCAAGAGGAAGGGGAGAGAGTTTACTTACCACAACAGACCCGGAAAGAACTCAGTTGCAGCTCCTACCAATCTTTTCCAAGACCAAAGGAGAAGAGATAAAGCAAAAAGGAAGAGATGAGTGGAAGGAAATGAAAGAGCGTAAGTGGAAAAGTGGGGAAAAGAGGGGGGAGTAATGGGCTGACAAAAGAGGTGGGATATCCAAGGGTCAGCTCCCTTGTCCCCTCACTCCTCTTCTCAAGGTCGGAAAGTAGAAAGGCGTCCTCATCCCGCGTTAAAACCCGAACTCAGAAAACGTGTGTTCGCTCAAAAAAGTGTGTGCGTCAAAGTCTTAAATTTATATCTAGAACTCAAAGCAAAGCGAACCCGCAGTGTACGGATCAGCTATAGTGAGGTAAGAATTCCAGAGTCGAACTCAGGGATTTGGTGAGAGTAAATTCAATTTCAATTATCTAGCGAAAAATGCAAAAAGCTTTTGTGATCAAATAAGGGTAAAATGATTCCAAGGATTCAAGTATCCGATTTCGGCTTTCGATTCAAGACACTTCTATAGATATAGGACAGAGTTTATATTGCCAAGATTAAATGTTCAAAGGTAGATATCGTACGGTGAAATTCCGAAACCTATATAAATAATCTAAAGGTTCTCTCTATAAGGGTTGTTGAGGCTGCAATATAGAAAGATCTTAAGACAAGAATTATGTTCAAACTAACTATCTAAAACTCCAGGATATGACTCTCCAAAGCAAGAATAGAAAGCACACTTAGAATCTTAATAAAGGATGTTGAGTCTCTTTACTACCCAAATCTTGAAATCTTAATCTATTAAATGTAGAATCAGGTTTGAAGTGTCTTCATACATTCAATTAGAGGGTAAAAAGGTTAATCAAGGTTGGGATTTAGGCAAGGATTAGTTTTGACTAAAGATTGATTCAATTAAGGTTCGTCAGAAGAATAAATTGGGCTGTTCATAAGAAAATCGGCCGATTTACTCAAGAACAATCCGATTTTCCTGTTGTCGTAAAACTAAAATCTAAACTCTCAGGGTCCTAATGTTTGAATGAGTTCAGTCTATCATCATCTAAGCCTTAATCATCAACTATTCTCCCCAGAATCACAAGGGTTTTAGCCAACCATTTTCAAAATCGAATCAAATTAAAGATTGAGTGAAATATCGCAAAGAAACCGAATCTTGAATAAAAATTCAATAACCTTCAAATCTGTAAACAATCGTCAAAACTGATCAATGTATCTCTTTAGTAACTCAATTACGTGTTCAAAAAGCACAATTGCTTTGATGGATAAAGAAATCTCACAAACAAGAATCAAGATTGGCTTCCCGACAAAAAGTCCTTCAATCCTTCTCCAAGAATCTCCAATCTCTCTCAAACGTGTAAAGATTTCCTGCTGCCGCCTCCCCGTTTTTGTTCCTAGGGTTCTCATCTATAGTTTCTTGCAGATGGGCCATTTGGAAAACTCTCCTCTAGCCCAAAAGAATTGGGCTTTGTGTCGTCTTTTCATTTGGCCAAAAAACAAAGGAAATCGACCCAGTCGATTTATACACAAAACCGTTCGATTTCTAGGATAGAAAATCGTCCGATTTTTATGCATATTGGCACGATCTTCTTTAACAGAAAGTGTTCTTCTTTTGGCTCGTCTTCTATGCTTCTCCTTTGCAATTCCTTAGCTCTTTGTGATTCCTCTAAAACTCCTTTTGCTTCCTTAACATCCTTAGATGCTCCTTGCTCCGCTTTTGCTTTCAATTCCACTCCATTTACCTATAATTCATCATAAACTCATGTAGACCTCTATTTCCGACAAATGATTGAATAGAACATAAAACGTACACAAAATCTCTCTAAATGCAAGGTAAACTGAGACAATCTTCTACAATATGCATGAATATGATGGTACATAATTCATGTCATCAAAATACCCCATACTTGCCCCTTGCTTGTCCCTAAGCAAGACTCATATTTAGAATACAAGATTTCATGGATTATATATGTATGAAAACTCAAAAACTTTTCTTTTGGTAGTGCTTCTTCTTATTGGATCACCCTCAAAGTGATATTTCAAGGCATAAAAAGGCAAAGTGTGTATCAATGATAACTATAAGATGTACTAACTTCCTTTTCTTTCTTGAAAAAACAAATAAAGGACATGATAAAGGTGTAGAGGTAATCAAAGTCAAACAAATCTAAGCCATCAAGCCTTAAACACATGTATAAAAGTCTTAAGGTCTTCTAATCAAAGGAAAAGTCAAAGAAACGTATTAAGGGAAGGAATTCTTTTTGGCAATTGTGGTGCTAATCCGGGAAAGAGAAACACATAATACCTTCAAAATTTTTCTTCACCGCACATGCTTCGCATGTAGAAAGCTTTGCTTCCATTATACTTTACTTTTTGAGAGTATGGACAGCGGTGCACAAAAACCGAAGCCTAGGAGATCGATGTTTCTCAATTTCGAGATGCCTCAAACCCTTGATGCACATACCATATCCCGTTAGGACTTGTCGTTCAATTGGACTTTGGCAAGACACAAACACCCGGCTATGTGAATGGTGCCGAGTTACTCATCCTCATGTTCAACGTCCCCAAACTTATGAATTTCTACACTTTCATTTAATACATTTTCCTTGGCCCTCCCACATCAAACATGCCTTTTTCTATCACTTATCCTAATTCCCGGATGGTAAAAGGAGGGTTACATATTTCATTGAGGGGCTAGCATGATCAAGATATGAGAAAAGAAAAGAAGTGAATTGCCTTAGTCATCCTTATATGATGTAAAAGAACTTGCAATATAGCTTTGACTATTATTTCATTCTCTTATCAAAACAACTAAATCATATAACTTATTCATGTGTTCAAGTAACAAAAGTAAACTCATTCATGCTATGATTAACATCTCAACACAACTAAGCATCTTTTTGCCTATCCACATACACATTTCTCATCATAGAGGTCATTTCCATCATAAGAAGCACAAAATTTTTTTTTGAAAATTCATAGGATTTGATAAAGAACATGCAAATGCAAATGTCATAGTGGAAAGCAAGTAGTGCAAGAGTTATTACAAGCTAAATCATCAAGAGTAGTGTAAAGTTCATAAAGTGCTAAGATGAAATAAAAGGTATTGTAAGTACCCCCACCCCATACTTAACATCCACATTGTCCCCAATGTGAAAATCAAGCATGAGATGAAGAAAAATACTTACAATGTAAAAGAAGTGGAAGCTCAATCCTATGTCGGTGGTGGAGGTGGTGGATAAGGATACATCGGTGCACTAGGATCGTAGAAGTGGCCGAACTGGTGGTAGTATAAATCTCTCATCTGGCCATCGTAGGATGAATGCCTAGCGTCCGTCTCCTGCCTGTAGTTCCTGAACTGAGTGTTCAGGGTGTCATAGTCGGAGTGGAGAGCGTGATAGTCGGTGCTGAGGCTCTGGAAGCTAGAGACTAGCTCCCTAAAGTGACGGGGAAGGCGACGTCCTCGTCCATGTCCTGGGGCACGTGCAAATGAGCGGCGAGGTGGCTGCATGTCATCCTCCGTCTCCTCATCGCCTCTACTAGTCCGGCTAGGTCCTGCACCATGAGTGTCGGTGTCCATGGCATCCGTAGCATGACCGCTATGAGTGTCACTCTCAAACTCGAGCATGGTCCCCTGTCCGCCATCCTCATCCTCCTCCTCAGAGTCACCTGCATCATCATCATAGTAAGTAGGAGGAGAGAACTCCTCAAGCATCGACTCGAACGTCTCCTTCCAGTTCCTCTTGTTCCAAATAGTGTATTCGGACTTCCATATGATCTCGGATGGTTTCTTCTTTGGATCCCTGTGCCATGGCATGGGCACATGAAGTGTTCCTCTCCCTCGAGGAATCAAGACCTGGCGAACAACCAACCGCTGTGAGCCTAATGGAAGGGCACTCTCAGTTAGAGTACATCCGGAGAAGTCTAATCCCATTGTCTTAGCCACGTGAGTGACAAGACCTCCTGCACAAATATCGCCCTTAGCTTTGTTGGCTATCTTTCCTAGATAGTCAACAAGCATGGTAGAGATGTCGGGAATGGTGGTGGATGTCATACAATAAAGAATGAAAAGCTCATCAGCCTTGAGCTTCTGTGGAGTCTCTGTCCGTGCAAATAAGCTCTCACTAAGAATCCTTTGTACTACCTTGAAGGAGAGGTTGTACATACTAGTCTCCTTAGAGTTTCCGGGTCTCCACTTGTCTCCTCCGTATTCACCCACTGAAATAGCCTCCCAAAACTCACTAGCACTAACACCTCTAGCAAATGTGCCTGCATCTGAATAAGAAAAACCGAACAAGTCTCCAAAAGTATCAATAGACATGGTGTGGTCTTGGCTCATAAGGCGGAAGGTGACCATCCTTTCCCTAGGATCATGCTCGAATGTACTAAGGAACTCTAGGGTGATCTTGGTATAAGCATCCTCCCTAATCGTAGCAAACTGTCTCAGCCCAGCCCTGTCAAGCATCATATCGGCATCCTCTCGAACAAACAAGGAATCTAGATCATCTAACACAATGTAGCGAGGAGGGGTGAATGGGCGATCTAAGATGCGTTCATAGCGTTTCTTGTGCTTGGATAGGGGAGGGGGAAGCTTAGGAATGTTTTGAGGTGGTGGTGGAGGTGGGGGAGGGGCTTTGGAAGAAGATCCCTTCTTCTTCCCCGTATTCCTAGTTATTCTCTTCACAATATCCATTCTGCAGGAAAAAAATCGCCCTGTTCTTCACAAAAATCGGACGATTTTTCTGGGCTAGGTCGATTTTTTTGTCGATTTCTACGATTCTCACAATTCTGTAAAGTTCTATTCCAACAATCACCACATATAGTTTCCTATAGTGATTCCTAAGCAGATTCCTCAATCAATTTCAGCAAACAAACACTTCCTAAGCAAACTTCAATTTCGAACAAGAAACTTAGGTTTTGGAAAAAAAAACCTGAATTCCGTACGGAGGAGTCGATTGCCGTGCTTGTTGTTGGCAGATCCTTGTTCCTTGTTGAAAATGCTTCAGTTTGGAGCTAAGAATCACTCAAAATGATTAAGGAATGAGGATTGTAGGGTATGGGCGATTTTCGGAGTTCTTGAGAGAGAGAAATCGAGAGTGGAAGGTTGTGGAATGAGGAAGATCGAGTGGTTGAGTCTTTATATAGGATCGAGAAACTGTGAAGAAAATCGGCCGATTTATAAGGTCGATTTAATCGTCGGGGCGATTTTTCTCTGAACTCAAAGAAAATCAGACGATTTACTTTGGTGGGTCGATCTCCAGGTCGATTTTTCTTCCTGTTGTCAAAAATCGCCTTACTCTACTACTGAATCGGACGATTTACTTTGGGTAACTCGATTTTTCTCTGGACACTTGAAAATCGGACGATTTACTTTGGCAGGTCGATCTCCAGGTCGATTTTTCTTCCTGTTGTCAAAAATCGCCTTGCTCTGCTCCTGAATTGGACGATTAACTTAGTGTAGCTCGATTTCCTTCCTTATTCTTCATGGATATTGAAGATTAAACTGATTTATGCTCCCTTTCTCCATGGATCTCTCAATATGGACCTAATTTCCTGTGATTAATGACACGACAAACCAAGAGTGCATCGAGGAACAAATAAAAAGCAAAAACAAAGAAACAAAGCAACTAATATATTCTAACTAACTGATGAAAGGAGGGAAAGACTATACTATCATGGGTTGCCTCCCAAGAAGCGCTTGATTTATCGTCTTTAGCTGGACGGTGTATGGTTTTGTGTTCAATGGAGGAGGATAGGAGCTATCTCCTCGACCGGAGCTTCCGGTGTGTATTTCTTCAACCGTTGGCCATTAACCTTGAAATTTCCGCTTTGTTCACCCCATACTTCAACTGCACCATGGGGGAAAATTCGTTTAATTACATAAGGTCCTGTCCAATGGGATTTAAGCTTACCTAGAAATAGACGTAGCCTTGAGTTGAATAGAAGGACTTGGTCTCCCTCCTTCAAGTCTTTTGGAATGATGTGCTTATCATGCCAACGTTTTGTCCGTTCCTTGTAGATCTTTGCGTTCTCATACGCATTTAGCCGGATCTCATCTAGCTCATTGATGTCTAAGACCCGCTTCTCTCCGGCTTCTTTCATGTCAAAATTTAGCCACTTGATAGCCCAATAGGCTTTATGCTCTAGCTCTACAGGAAGATGACAGGATTTACTATAGACAAGATTATAGGGAGTCGTACCTATTGGTGTCTTGAAGGCCGTCCGGTACGCCCATAGTGCGTCGTCAAGCTTCATTGACCAATCTTTTCTCGTTTTAGAGACGGTTTTCTCTAAGATTCCCTTAATCTCTCTATTGGATATTTCAACTTGTCCGTTGGTTTGCGGATGGTAAGGTGTAGCTATCTTATGGGTCACCCCATACTTAGCCAATAGAGTCTCAAATTTACGGGCTGTGAAATGCGTTCCTCCGTCACTAATGATGGTTCGGGGAGTTCCGAACCTTGGGAAGATCGTTCTATTGAAGAACTTCACCACTACCATTGCATCATTAGTAGGAGAAGCGATTGCCTCTACCCATCTTGAGACATAGTCTACGGCAAGAAGTATATATTGGTTACCGCATGAAGATGGGAAAGGTCCCATAAAATCGATGCCCCATACATCAAAGATCTCTACTTCTTGTATGTTGTTGAGAGGCATCTCATTCCTTCTTGATATATTACCTGTCCTTTGACAAGCATCACAAGCAACAACAAACTTTTGCACATCTTTGAAAAGTGCAGGCCAATAGAAGCCGGAACAAAGTACCTTAGCACAAGGCTTGTGGGAACTAGCATGTCCGCCACATGGTTGAGAATGGCAATGGCGGATGACACTATCCACCTCATCTTCGGGGATACATCTCCTGTAAATGCCATCGGGACCTCTTTTGAATAGAAGAGGTTCGTTCTAATAGAATTGCCGGACGTCTCTAAAGAACTTCTTCTTTTGAGCATATGAAAGTCCGGGTGGAATCTCCTGACAAACAAGGTAATTCACAATGTCAGCAAACCATGAATCATTACCTTTTGAGATGTGTTGAAGACACTCTTCAATCTCGTGTAGCTGTTTGTCAAGGAATGAGTCGTCTATAGGAAGTTCATCTGTTTCGCCGGTAAGTTGCGGAAGACGACTAAGATGATCGGCAACGGACTTTTCCGATCCTTTCTTATCACGAATCTTCAAATCAAACTCTTGTAGAAGTAAGATCCATCTTCGAAGCCTTGGCTTCGCATCCTTCTTCGTGAATAGGTATCGAATTGCGGAATGGTCCGTATAGACGATCACCCTCGCACCTACAAGATAGGAACGGAATTTCTCAAAAGCGTATACTACGGCTAAAAGTTCCTTTTCTGTGGTTGCATAATTATATTGGGCCTCATCTAGCGTTTTGCTAGCATAGTAGATGGCATGAGTGCGACCATCTTTCTTATGTCCAAGAACGGCTCCTATAGCGACGTCGCTTGCGTCGCACATGACTTCGAAAGGAAGATTCCAATCGGGTGGTTGAATGATTGGTGCTGAAATCAAGGCTTCTTTGATCCTGCAAAAAGCATCTAAACAATCTTTCGAAAATTCGAAAGTTGCGTCTTTCATCAAAAGATTAGTTAAAGGTTTTGAGATCTTAGAAAAATTCTTTATGAATCTCCTATAGAAGCCTGCATGCCCTAAGAAGCTTCTAATTCCTTTCACCGAAGAAGAGGGAGGTAACTTCTCAATGGTTTCTATCTTTGCTCTATCAACCTCTATTCCCCTTTGCGATACTAGATGACCTAACACAATTCCTTCGGTGACCATGAAATGACACTTTTCCCAGTTTAAGACTAAGTTAGTGTCCTCACATCTCTTAAGAACTAGTGAAAGGTTATAGAGACAGTTATCAAAGGAAGAACCATATACCGAAAAATCGTCCATGAAAACTTCCATGATATTCTCTACGTATTCGGAGAAGATTGCCATCATGCACCTTTGGAAGGTGGCTGGAGCGTTGCATAGACCGAATGGCATCCTTCTATAAGCGAACGTACCCCATGGGCACGTAAAAGTCGTCTTCTCTTGATCATCCGGATGAATTGGAATCTGAAAGAAACCGCTATATCCATATAGATAACAAAAGTAAGAATGTTGGGCTAACCTTTCCAACATTTGATCGATAAAAGGAAGGGGGAAGTGGTCCTTCCTTGTGGCCACGTTCAGTTTGCGGTAGTCGATGCACATTCGCCACGTTGTAACTGTCCGTGTGGAGATAAGTTCGTTGTTCTTGTTGGCAACAACGGTAATGCCTCCTTTCTTGGGTACTACTTGTACTGGACTCACCCATTTGCTATCAGAAATAGGGAAGATGATACCTGCATCAAGTAGCTTAAGGATTTCTTTCTTCACGACCTCTTTCATTGCCGGATTTAACCGTCTTTGAGGTTGGCGTGAAGGTTTGTAATCCTCTTCCATTAGAATTTTGTGCATGCATAGGGAAGGCTTTATTCCTACTAGATCATCAATAATATAGCCTAATGCTCTCCTATGTTGCTTCAAAACATGCATAAGTTTCTCTAATTCAGCATCGTTCAAATTTGCATTGACTATGACCGGATATGTGGAATTAGTGCCAAGGAATGCGTACCTTAAATGCGTGGGGAGTGGCTTCAATTCTAATGATGGAGGTACCTTGACTCATGATGAATCGTGGCCTTCGGATGTTGTAGGAGAGGCCTCTAGAGGTGGGGGTACTGCATCATTAGAGTCGAGAACAGCTGTGGTGAAGTTTTGAGAATCCAGAAAATTTCCCACTGGATCGACCTCTCCTGAAGTAAATCGGTCGATCTGAGGCACGATTTTTCTTTCTGTCGAAAAAAATCGGGTTGCCTCTTCACAAATCGGACGATTTAGTTTAGTCGGGTCGATTTTTCTTTCTGTTGACAAAAATCGGGTTGCCTTTTCACAAATCGGACGATTTGGTTCATGCAGGTCGATTTTCTTCACAGTTTCCGGAGTTAATTCTAGTTCTTAAATTCTTGTTCCTAGTTCTTCCTCCACATCATTTAATGCTTTCACATCCTCATTGCAATCATGTTCCACTCCTTCCTCCATGATGCTCATACTAATAACCTTTTGAAGAGGGTCTTTCATCAAGATTGAACTTACCACCTCTCTAGACTCTTCTTCATCAAAAATTTCAAAAACATCATCTCTCAAGGCTGGCTCCTTGATTAAGGAAGAGAGTATGAATTCTATCTTTTCTTGACCTATATGGAAGGACAGCTGGTCATTCTTGCAATCGACCATGCATCCGGATGTTGCAAGGAATGGCCTCCCAAGAATGATGGGAATTGGATAATCTGTAGGGATGTCAAGAACGACAAAATATATAGGGATGTAAAACTTACCGAGCTTTACCGGATTGTCTTCTAATATCCCCACCGGCTTAGTGGTGGAACGATCAGCCATGTAGAGTGTGATCTTCACCAGTCTAGGCTCTCCTAGACCAACTGCTTTGCATAGAGCAAGGGGTATGATACTCACACTCGCTCCAAGGTCACAAAGTGCATTATAGGTAGCTTCTCCCAAAGTGATGGGTATGCAAAAGGATCCTGGATCACGGAGCTTAGGTGGCATATTCTCCGTCATAGTCTTGATGAGTTCGGATGACTTCATACTCATCTTAACTTCTCCTATGTCTTCCAATTTCCTCTTGTTAGAGAGGATCTCCTTGAGGAATTTCCCATAAGCTGGCATACCTAAGATTGCATCCATAAAAGGTATATTAATATGCAGCTTATTCATAAGTTCAACAAACTTACCAAAGTGTTTATCTAGGCGTGCACGCGCTCTAGATTGAGGGAAAGGTAGAGGTGGTTTGTAAGCGGGAGGAGGAACATAAACTTCTTCCTTCTCTTTTGCCTCTCCTTCTTTAGTGGTGGTCTCGACTACTTTAGGTTGAGGGTCGGTAGTTGTCTTGCCACTCCTAGTAGTTATTGCCATAACCCTTCCCTTTGGGTTATCTTTCGTTTTCCCGGGAAGTTTCCCTTGGTCTCTTGGAACTTCTCTAGCCTTGTTAAATACTTGGTTTTCTAAAGCTTTGTGAGCTTTGTCAACCGAAGTTATATAACTCTCCAACCCTTTTAGCTTGCCTAGGATCGTCTCTAGCATGAGATCGGGTTTGCTTGATCCGCTTGATTGTCCCTGGCTTGTTAAAGGAGTAGAAGAAGATGGAGGTGTTAGAGCCTTTTCAGCATGAGAGTAAGGATTACCTGGATTTTGCTGATTTGACCTCCAATTGTTGTTATTTGAGTTCCTATTGTTGTTGTTCCAATTGGAGTTCCGGTTGTTATTGTTGTTGTTGTTCCAATTGGAGTTCCGGTTATCATTCCTTTGGTTGTTGTCCCTCCCCATGTAGTTGGCTTCTTGCTCCTTAGTCTTTTGAAGACTCGTTCTGAGCACTTCCTTCAACTCTTTGATCTCATTGTTGAGGGAGAATATTTGTATTTGAGCAGCTTGGTTCAACTTGGCTCCCGAATCGCTTTGATTCCGGCTATTTGAGTCCACCTTCCGGTGGGAATACTTCTCAATCACTTGGGCTTGCTTCTCAATGAAGTCCCAAGCATCATCCTCTCTCATGTCCATGAATGTACCACAAGAGAGAGATTGGAGGTTGAATTGTGTTTCCACATCCAATCCTTTGTAGCAGATCTCCAATAATTCCAGCTTGGAAATGCCATGGTGTGGGCAATCCAACAAGAGATCTTGAAACCTTTCCCAAGATTGAAACAAGCTTTCATTAGGTTTCATAGAAAAAGCATTTATTTTACCTCTCAATTCCGCCGTTTTGGATGGCGGAAAGAATTTGGTGAGAAATTCCGAAGACAATTCCTCCCATGTAGCTAGCTTTGCAGCTGGAAGTGTTTGATACCAAGCTAGAGCCTTGTCCTTCAAAGAAAAGAAGAACGGTTTGATCTTGTAATTGCTTGTAGTAGCTTTCTTCGGCTTCATAGTCTCCATGAGAATCTCAAAATTCTGCAAGTGTTGGTGTGGAGATTCAGTACTTGCTCCGCCATATTGACTTTGGCGAACCATGGTGATGACTTGTGGTGAGAAGCTAAACTCTTGGATGTCTTCAGCTCTGAAATCCAAACCTAGACGGCGTGGTTTCTGAATTGGGTCCATCCGTTGCCCTAAAGTTCGGGGTCTATCACCGTCATTAGCAACTCTCACGTCCCTAGTTGGGAGGCAAGGAACAACCCGTGGTTTTGGGGTGTTTCGAATAGGACGAAGTAATGGATCGATCTCCTCAAGTTCCGGCATGTCCGGATCTATCTCTTCATCATCGGATGAGTCATTTCGAATGGATTTAGTTGGCGTCTTGACTTTCTTCTTCTTCTTCCTGGATTCGTTCAGTTCCAACTTCATGTCCAACATCATAGCTCTCAGTTCATCAATTTGAAATTGATGACTCGTTTCAGCATCTTTTCGTGCTTTCTCACTCAACTGAAGTTGGCGTTGAGCTTCATTCAGTTCAGCCTGGTAGTTTCTCTCGTCGTTCTCAGCCATTTTCTTTTCCTTCAACTTTCTCCTCAAAGTTATCTCTAATTCGGGATCGAAAGGAACTAGATCTTTAGTGGAACTAGTCTTTCGCATATACCTAAAGAACTTGCAAAGATCACTCAAGTAGACAAATCAAATCACAAGAGCAAGAGCTCTCAAGCTAGACAACCGAAAACCGAATTTGGTCTAGACCAAATCCCCGGCAACGGCGCCAAAAACTTGTTCGATCAAAAAAGTGTGTGCGTCAAAGTCTTAAATTTATATCTAGAACTCAAAGCAAAGCGAACCCGCAGTGTACGGATCAGCTGTAGTGAGGTAAGAATTCCAGAGTCGAACTCAAGGATTTGGTGAGAGTAAATTCAATTTCAATTATCTAGCGAAAAATGCAAAAAGCTTTTGTGATCAAATAAGGGTAAAATGATTCCAAGGATTCAAGTATCCGATTTCGGCTTTCGATTGATGACACTTCTATAGATATAGGACAGAGTTTATATTGACAAGATTAAATGTTCAAAGGTAGATATCGTACAATGAAGTTCCGAAACCTATATAACTAATCTAAAGGTTCTCTCTATAAGGGTTGTTGAAGCTGCAATATAGAAAGATCTTAAGACAAGAATTATGTTCAAACTAACTATCTAAAACTCCAGGATATGACTCTCCAAAGCAAGAATAGAAAGCACACTTAGAATCTTAATAAAGGATGTTGAGTCTCTTTACTACCCAAATCTTGAAATCTTAATCTATTAAATGTAGAATCAAGTTTGAAGTGTCTTCATACATTCAATTAGAGCGTAAAAAGGTTAATCAAGGTTGGGATTTAGGCAAGGATTAGTTTTGATTAAAGATTGATTCAATTAAGGTTCGTCAGAAGAATAAATCGGGCTGTTCATAAGAAAATCGGCCGATTTACTCAAGAACAGTCCGATTTTCCTGTTGTCGTAAAACTAAAATCTAAACTCTCAGGGTCCTAATGTTTGAATGAGTTCAGTCTATCGTCATCTAAGTCTTAATCATCAACTATTCTCCCCAGAATCACAAGGGTTTTAGCCAACCATTTTCAAAATCGAATCAAATTAAAGATTGAGTGAAATATCGCAAAGAAACCGAATCTTGAATAAAAATTCAATAACCTTCAAATCTGTAAACAATCGTCAAAACTGATCAATGTATCTCTTTAGTAACTCAATTACGTGTTCAAAAAGCACAATTGCTTTGATGGATAAAGAAATCTCACAAACAAGAATCAAGATTGGCTTCCCGGAAAAAAGTCCTTCAATCCTTCTCCAAGAATCTCCAATCTCTCTCAAACGTGTAAAGATTTCCTGCTGCCGCCTCCCCGTTTTCGTTCCTAGGGTTCTCATCTATAGTTTCTTGCAGATGGGCCGTTTGGAAAAACTCTCCTCTAGCCCAAAAGAATTGGGCTTTGTGTCATCTTTTCATTTGGCCGAAAAACAAAGGAAATCGACCCAGTCGATTTATACACAAAACCGTTCGATTTCTAGGATAGAAAATCGTCCGATTTTTATGCATATTGGCACGATCTTCTTCAACAGAAAGTGTTCTTCTTTTGGCTCGTCTTCTATGCTTCTCCTTTGCAATTCCTTAGCTCTTTGTGATCCATCTAAGACTCCTTTAGCTTCCTTAACATCCTTAGATGCTCCTTGCTCCGCTTTTGCTTTCAATTCCACTCCATTTACCTATAATTCATCATAAACTCGTCTAGACCTCTATTTCCGACAAATGATTGAATAGAACATAAAAGGTACACAAAATCTCTCTAAATGCAAGGTAAACTGAGACAATCTTCTACAATATGCATGAATATGATGGTACATAATTCATGTCATCAACGTGTCTGCGGGAAATAAGCCATAGATGCGGAAAAGTCGGAAACAACTCAACTTCCGGAAATAAAATTTCCGGATATTACACTTGAAAATCAAAAACACTCCAATTGGCTTGTAGAGAGTTTTGATCGTCATAAGTGTAGTTTGAAAATGACTAATGGGGAGAACATATTATTAGATGATCAAGATGTTCACATTGCTTTAGTAATGTCATTAGGTAGTGAACACCTTAAGAGAATACAAGTAGTAAATAATCTAGATACAATGGGTGAGTGGGTAAGCCATTATAAGGTGGACAAAAACTGAGAGACAAAAGCAACGCAAATTGGAGCTAGAATGCTTGAAGTGAGGCGTGGTTATTTCTGTAAGAGGTGTTTCATTGTATTGTTCATTTCAACCTTGATATAGTGCAATGCAAATGGAATCGTGACTATAGACGTCATCTACAAAATTTGGTGAATGTTGATGATAATAAGAACTTCAACTAGCATGGGTTTGTCTTAGATTACTTGATTAAATCAAAGAAGACACGGGATAACAAGAAGAGATCTATGTACAAAGGACAACTACCTTTCCTAATGGTAACAAATTTTCATTCGAGTTTATGTTAGTAGTTCATTATTCCTAGAATAATAGTGCTTTTTCTAAATCTGACTAGTTTATTGTTGTATTATTATTAGTTTAATTGTTTTTATTGAGAAAAATATTTTTTTCAATTATTATTAGTTTAATGTTTATATACTAATTTGTTTTCTTAATAGTTTTTATATATAGATAGAGTTGACAATGTAGAAGAAGATTAAGGTCAATTCCAGTCTTCATTAATTGGAGTGGTAAACTCATAAAAGAGAGAGAATATTATAAAATATTAAGATAAAGTTTTGGTAGTGGAAGGGTGCAAGAAAGACAGAAAGTAGAAGAGGGAAACAAGAAAAAAGAAATGCTAAAATTATTTGCCCCTAAACAGATGCTAGCATTGCATGCCCATGCAAATGAACAACAACAAACACTTTCAGTTTAAGTAATTTTAAAATACGTTTTTGAATACTAAGCTATTGATATGTATTTTAATTTTGTTTGGTATATTCAGGCATGACTTGAAAAGCTCTCAAACAAGAGGAAATAGTTATCAAATAATATAATCGAGCTTGCTACTGTGACAAATGATACGCAAGATAATTTGATAGGATATGCCAAACTGAAGGATATGTATGGGTCATTACTATAACTTTTAAGGCTTCGAAGGAGGTGTTGCAAACAAATGTGATAACTGACCTAAACGATGTATAAAAACATTTTTCAACGTCCTTTCTAGAAGGACCCAAATTTAAACAAGCGTCTTGAAAATATCAGAATGGAGATATTAATGAAGAACCAGAAGATGGAGATTGTCATTGAGCCACCAAATTAATCTCTCTCAGAATATCGGATGTATCTTGGGAAATTGTCACAAACATTGTCACCCAATCTAGTTATGGAGTAGGTGCGTCTTCTAGTGCAAAACAAGGTGAAATTGACCAAGATAAAATGTGTAGATTATGTGTGTTTTTATTTGTTCACCCAATTTGCCAAAGGGAAAATCTGGTAACTGGGCCTTTATGAAATTACTCTCTACTAACTAGGCCCATTACGTTTTTTAATTAGGTCAATGTACCCCTCTATATTTTTTACTGCTCAAATGCTAAAATTTTCCCCTCAGCCATCCCTCTCTGCTTCTCTCAAACTCTCCCTCACTGACTCCCGTCTTCTCTTCATTCCCGTTTTTCTGGTTTTTCCTTATGTGTGTCTTGTTGTACTGATGTGGAGTTTAGCAAGATATTGTTTGACAGCAAATCTGTAACACCCCAAGTTTTCGGAACTCGGGGAGTTACCGGTTAGGACCTCACAGTGGGTCCCGACCTTAATTTGACAACAACTTAACTAGATCTTACAACAAGACACACATAAGGAAAAACCAGAAATCATAAAGTATGCTTTAACAAAGTCATAAATGTGACCAGAAATACTAACAGCCGGAAATAACAAGGTCTCACAATCTGAGACTACGAACAAATCAAAACTTAAAGACCAACAATAAAAGGATACTCCAACCCGTCCTAAGAAGTACGACACCCCGGCTGACAACTACCATCCAGATCACTCGGCATCCGCTCTAACCTGTGGCAAGTCTAAACAACGATACAATAGTTAGCTAACTAATTATATATAAGCAGAATAATAAATAGCACAAACACACATAAGGTAAATATAAACACTCAGCATGTTGGCACACAATCCGGTTATTATCTGATAACTTAGGTGGTTCACTTCATTCCGTTTTAAAAGTTGTGGCACGAGAAATTTTAAGATTTCTCGCCTCCATTTCTTATCCAACTAGTGATGGTTTGGCACACCTCCACCGGTGGCGTCCCCGCAAACCAAGTATGGACTAGTCCCGAAAGAAACCCCCAGCACCCTCGGGCTAATTGAGTAGAATGCCACCGCCCGTCACTCTTAGGCCAAATAGGTAGGTCAGTAGATGATTAATACTAAATATACTAATACACACACAACTCAAACACCACTATCATTATTCACACTCATATATGAAAGCTAGCTAAGTAAGTCCAAAGGACTTACCTGATCAGATCTCGACTCTGTAACTGTAGAAACTCAGTGGCCTGTCAAAGGAGGCAAGTGGATCAACACATCTCCTAGATACTTATAAGTCTAAAACTCCTAAAATGTAAGATCCTATTTGAACAGAAACTATTACAGTACTCATTTATGGTAAAATGACTAATTTACCCTTGGTTCCGAAACTCCCAAAATCTCATAATTTATGCTTAAACTCTTATTTGAGACTAAAATGCCATATTCTAACTCTCAAGGATGAGTTTGGGTAGAAACTAGGAAACTACACATTTCTTTCTATTTTCCAAAAAGTCACGAGGATCCAACTTTGACTCTAAATATGAAGCTCGAATAAAATTATAAAAATTCCAAAATAGTTTTCTAGGTCATCTATGATATGCAATCTACTCATAGAAACAAGAATTTCTTAAAACAATCCAACTACTCTACTTTGGGACCTTATAACTTCTAATGCGACCGTTCATTAGATCTCAAATTTTTTACACAGTAAACTACATATATCTATACACCATATCAAAAATTCAACTGTAGATGCTCATTCTAAAGCCTCAAAACAAATCCTCAAAGTGTGCAGTTCCAAACCTAAAATCTGAATTTTAAAAGAAGCTCTTCACTTCAATTTTCTAATGGCAGCCTGATCTACTACTATTGTAGTCCAGTAGTCATGAGTTTGACATTCTAGGAGGGCGTCAACAAGGCTCTAATACTACACCCACCTCCCTGGATTTAATCTCTCTCACAACAACACACAAGAATAATCATCCTTAACCCTTAAACACACACTTGCACACCTATTCTCAAGAAATAAAGGACTAGTCTGGACGAATGAGGGAGACTTACCTCTTGTAGTAGCAATGGATCAAAGTCGCAGGGGATCAGATTCGGAGGAGGTTCCCTTGATTCACCCGGTTCACACGTCTCACAGAGGTAGCCTACAAGGAGAATTGAGGGACCAGAAACGAGGCCCTTACGCAGGTTACTCGGGCTTGACTGAGGTCGTAAAGGGACGATCGTTACTGCCTGCTCGTGTAGAGAAAATCGAGGAGGGCTGTCAACTCGAGTCAGAGGAGACAAAAGGAAGCAAGGGAAGGCGGTTTTACCTGGTCGATCACGCGTGCAGGAGGTCGCTAGCAACACCCTTAGTTCTGTTGAGAAGGCCGACGCTCGGAGTTGTTGCTGTGCTGAGGAGATCGTTCGAGAGCAGCGTTTTACTATAGAAGGAAGGGCAAAAGTGAGGGCGCTTTGAATGTAGACGGAAGGAGGGGAACGTGAGGCTGAATCTAGAAGGGAGTATGCTACTGCGTGAATTGCGGGAGCTGTTACATAGCAGATCTCTTCCTCCTCCAACTCAACACACGTCATAGGGGAAGCAAGCCTGATGCTCAATGGGCCAGTGTCCCGATGGGCTTCTAGCTGGCACAAGAAGTCCGCTGATCACAAGGCTACACGTCCTGGGCTGGATTCTTGGGCTGGCTGGAGGGATTCAGCAGCAGTAGGTAGGGAAGTTGGTTGTCAACTATTTGTCTGGGCCTTGTCACAAGGTTGTCGGGTTTCGTCATGGCCTCGTCTCACCTTTGTCATGGTCTCGTCCCAGCTTTGTCATGGTCTCATCACAACTTTGTCATGGTCTCGTCAAAAGTCGTCGTTAAGAATTAATTATAAGAACTAGGGTTTGTTATGTATTTCATCATTTTATGTGAGTTTTAGCTTACATAAAATGATAAGATTTGTGATGGTAGAAACAGTGGTATCAAGTACACGGATCATCGGGTCGAAATTCGGTTCGATTCGGAAGTAAAAGGAATTAAAATTCCGGATATTACATCAGTACCCCCTTAAATTAAGTTTCGCCCCGAAACTTAGAATAAAGCATTATTCCGTGTCTCCTACATTTAAATGGATTTAATTCAGTAACTATAATATCTTCCCTCTCACCTCCTAACATAAAAGACTACTCAATCATCAATTAAGCAACACATAAAACATAATCATTCAACCAAATATATATTTAGAAAAGTCTCACACAACATCTAAGTACTAACCCGTCAGTACAGAAGTAGCGGCTAACTCCGCAAAGAACTCAAGATAACTACGTCTAATACTCTCCTCTGTCTCCCAGGTGGCCTCATCGGATCCTCGTCTAGACCACTGGATCCTCAACACCGGTATCTCCTTGGAATGCAGACTTCTAGTACTGCGCTCTAGGACGGCTACTGGATACTCCACGAAAATGTGGCTGGGCTCAACTATCAAATCCTCATGGCTGATGACGTGCCTCAGGTCCAATATATACTCTCTCAGCTGAGATACATGAAAGTCCGGATGGACCCCCTCCAATCTCGATGGCAGTGCTAATCGGTAGGCAACCTCCCCGACTCTCTTCAAGATCTCAAATGGTCCGACATATCGGGGACTCAGCTTCCCCTTAATGCCGAAACACCGGACGCCTCTCGTCGGTGACACTCTCAACCACCCCTGTGCACCTACTCTAAACTCCAGAGGTCGACGCCTCTTGTCGGCGTAGGATTTCTGAGGACTTTGAGCTGCTAACATCCGCTCTCGGACCAGGCAATCCGGGCGATGTCTTCCTGTATATGATCTGGAGCTACTCCATCAGCTCTGCTAGGCTCATCCCAGCACAATGGTGTGCGACATCTTCGCCCGTACAAAATCTCATAAGGGGCCATCCCAATAGACGTGTGCCAACTGTTATTATATGAAAACTCTACAAGAGGAAGGTGATCAGGCCATACTTGTCCCCAATCCAATACACAATCCCGCAACATGTCCTCTAACGTCTGGATGGTCCTCTCAGACTAACCGTCAGTCTGTGGGTGGTAACCAGTGGTAAAGTGGAGACTCGTCCCCAAAGTAGTATGTACCTCCTGCCAAAATCTCGAGGTGAAACGTCCATCCCTGTCGGAGACGATAGTCCTCGGTACTCCATGGAGTCTCACAATGTGTTTGGTGAACTACTCAGCTAGACGACTTACCGGCCACGTTTCTTTAATCGGAATGAAACGTGCGGTCTTCGTCAGACGGTCTACCACCATTCAAATAGCATCAAAACCTCTGCTGAGTCTCAATCCCGTGACAAAATCCATAAAGATATACTCCCACTTCCACTGTGGTACTGCCAGTGGGTGGAGCTCTCCTCCGGATCTACGATGCTCATTCTTGACTTGCCAGTAGGTCGCACACTAGGCTACAAACCGAGCCACGTTGGACTTCAAACCACCCCACCAGAAGGAACGTCTCACGTCCTTGTACATATTGTTCGCTCCTAGATGTATTGAGTATGGAGTAGCATGGGCCTCACCCAATATCCGTTGTCTCAACTCGCTATTTGATGGTACACAAATACAGTCCTGACGCCTCATCACTCCATCAACACCAATAGTGAAATGGGGTGCCTCATCTCGAGAAATCCTGTCTCGTATCCTAGTCAAAGTCGGACATGTCTCTTGCTTCTGTTGGATCTCACCCTACAGATCCGGAAGTAACTCTAAGGTAGCCAACTGATGAACTATATCTGGAAACTGAATCTCTACCTCCAACCAAGCCAAATCCCTCTACAACTACGGTTGTACTGTCAACCGGGCTATCACCTTCTCTCGATGCGTCTTCCGACTCAAAGCGTCAGCAACTACATTCGCCTTTACGGGGTGGTAGAGAATCTCAAGGTCAAAATCCTTGATCAACTCTAGTCACCGCCTCTGGCGGTTATTCAGCTCCCGTTGAGGGAATATGTATTTCAGACTCTTATGGCCTGTGAAGATCTGACATGTCGCACCATAGAGATAGTGACGCCAGATCTTAAGAGCATGGACTACTACAGCTAACTCTAGGTCGTGTGTGGGGTAGTTCTCCTCATACGTCTTCAGCTGGGGAGACACATAGGCTATGACCTTATCCCTCTACATCAAGACACACCCCAAGCCTAGCTTGGATGCGTCACTGTATACCACAAAGTCATTTGTACCCTCAAACTGTGCTAAAATCAGGGCATACATCAATCTCCTCTCAGCTCCTCAAAGCTCAGACTAAACGACCCGAGTAGTCTTCCTCAAAAGACAGGTAAGTGGTCGGGCAATCAGGGAGAACCCTTCCACGAACCGGCGGTAGTAACTTGCCAAAGCTAGAAAGCTGCGAACCTCCTTCACATTCTTCGGAGGTTTCCAAGAAGATACTGACTCAATCTTTTCCGGGTCGACCTTAATCCCCTCAGCAGTCACTTCATGACCTAGGAAAGCCACCTCTGACATCCAAAACTCTCACTTGGATAGCTTAGCATAAAGCTGGCTGATAGCATGAATTATAGTCTATATTTTGGGACCTGTTTAGACGTTTTACCTTCAATAATCTGCATGTTTGAAGTATATTATGTGATTATATTGTCATTTCATCTACCTTTGCGGGAATCGAGGTCTATACCAAGTTTCGTTGTAATCGTAAGTAAAATGGCACGTTTTACATCAAAATGGAGCTAAAGGAGCTAAGGAGTCATTAGAGCTACATTTAGGAGCTTAAGGAAGAATCCAGGAAGCATGAAAATGGATTAAAGATTCACTTTGGAACAGATTTAAGAGATTTCACATTCAGTTTAGAGTCACCTCGGTCAGCTACAATACCATCTCGACCGAGGTGATCCCGAGGAGCGTCTCAACCGAGGCGAATACCTTGACGTGGCGAGATCGTTTATTCTTGGTTGAGATATTTTATTTTTGGAAGGAGAGATCTTATATTTTTGGGCTGGATTTCTGGAAGGAAGATTATATATTTTGGAGATCTATTTTAGAGATTAAGATATATTTTATTAGGATAATATCTTTTCAAGATATTTTATCTTTGGAAGATAGTTTTCCTACATAAAGGGTTGGATTTTCCACAAGTTCAACCATGCTTATACATGCTTAGAGGGCTGATAGCATCCAGCAATTAAGGGATTTTCTCCAGGGTTTTTAAGGAAGGAAGATTGAAGGAAGGATTGATAGCTATTTATAGCTTTTGTGAAGGGATTTGTAAGACTCTCTTAGATTCCCTTCTTGTTGATTGTCTTGTTGGATTTGTAATCCAAGGAACGCTTATTTGTTTGATATTTGATTCAGTTATTGAAGCCTTATTCTTAAGGTTTTTGTGTTAAAATATATATTCCCGTATATTTGATTATTGCTTTCATGATGATGAGTGGCTAATTTCTTTGTGCGATTCTAGGGTGATTGGCTGAAGGTTGTGGGAAAAACAATGATAGAATAATCTTAAATTCCAGTAGGACCCTGAAAGCTCGAGTCTTTAATCTTAACCTTAGAACATCTCGTTCAGTCGATGAACATCTCGGCCGGGGTGGAATTCATTTGACCAAGGTGACCCTTTCTGATCCGAAACTAAGAGTTAAGTGTTAGAGTTTGCCAAATCCTATTCTTATTACACCTTTCCTGGTTCAATAAAAGCCTAGGATGAGACTTACCCGGTAATTCCTTTGTTTGTTTACCAATGATCATAAGTGTAGGTAATAAAGGTTTATCCTTTATTGGGGTTTGAGTGTGCCCTCATTCCATCTTTGTGAGTTAGCCTGAGACTTACCCGGTAAAGGTTGATTCTATTCCCTTAGTTGGTGTGTTGGTTTGAGATTATAATTCCTTTCCTTAGTACTTTGAGACTTACCCGGTAATAGGTTCTTTAGCTTGGGATTAGTGAGTAGTGAGACTTACCCGGTGATCTATTCCACTTTAGTAACACCTTCCCTTTGCAAAACCTCACCTTTGTCCGCTTATCTTTAGATCTTGAGTTGGAACCACAGCTAGATGCTTTAATCCCTAGAATTGCATATTTCCTTTAATTGACTTTTTATCATCTTTGATTGCTTTAATCGCTTTTGTGGTTATTAGTTGCATTGACTACCTATATTGGTTTTGTTTCACCTAAGTCCCTAAGATCGACATCCCGGAATTCTTTCTTTTACTACGATTGAACAGTACACTGCGGGTTCGCATCCTTGTTTTAGGCATACATCTAGGTATTAGCATGAAATATTGTGATATTTTAGGCACGTTTTCTAAACGTATTTGATTCATATTGATAGTCTTTGATTGAACTTTGTGCATATATGAGCTAGTATTACCTATATTGTCGATATGGATGTCTACACTAGCTCTATGTTGATTTTTAGGTGATTTGGAGCTATTTCCGAACGGAATCGAGCAAAAGAAGAGTTGATTGAGTTGTCCATAGATTGAGGACACTCTTTGGAAGCAAATTGGAGCTTTAGCTTGAGGAATGCACGAGGCTAGGGAAGAATCACGTTCTTGCCCTAAATTACGCCCTAAAATACGGCCGGAATCAAAACCACGTTCAGAATTACGGCCGTGGATTCAGAGTCAGATATTCATGTTCATTCCAGAGGATTACACGGCCGTGGAACATATGGTGCAAACCGTATTTGTTTCCACGCTCTAAATTACGGCCGCGGAACACTTCCACGACCGTGATCTTGGCGAATCTTTTCGCCACACTTCGAAGCCACGATCTTTTGAAGATTGGGCCGGACCGATATTCTATCTTGCCCTATAAAAAGACGGACGAAGCAAGAATCCGTCATCGCCGCTTATCCCTGCTTACGCTCATTTATCATCACTTAGAGGATCGCTTAAGCTTGGACATCTCATTGGAGATTGAAGGTTCGCATTGGAGAATTGCCCTAATCTCGCACTTTTGGTGGAGATTGCTGCGGAGATCTCCGGATTTGCGGAAGATCGAAGTTTTCGGAAGATTTTGCAAGAAGATCTCTCTTCTTGTTTAGGTTTGACTTGGAAAACGGATTGACATCCCGTTTCTCTTTCTTCCCTAAGGTTGTGATTGTTTGCTTTACTTTGAATCTTTTGACAATACTTGTTCTCTTTGTGACTTTGAGATTAGTTTGGAGATTATTGAAAGTTCTTGAAAGTTTTCATCTTTTTATCTTCTAATTCTTGAATTGATATCAACATGACCGTTATTGGCTAAAAACCCTTAACAATTCTAAGGTGAAGGGCTAATAGTTGTGGCTTAGGTAATGATAGATGGATCGCAAATAGATTAGACCCTGAGAGTTAGAGAGAATCGCCGACAACCCTAAATTACGGTCTGTTCTTGAGTCCACGGCCGTGGAACCTCAAGAACTAACCGTGATTTCCCTTAAGTCTACGAACCTGCTTTTACTTTAATCTAAAGTTAAAGATTTGCTTTAGCTTAGTTTAGACTTGTCTTTTCTAGGTGGTAGTGAAGCCTCAACAACCTCTACCTCGATTGTGAGTGTCACAACCTCAATCGCTTAAGTTAGTCTTGATCCTTGGGTTATAAGTTTGGGTATTTGACACTAATTCTCATCTCTAGAATCTTTCTATATTGAGCCTCAACAACCTGTATAGAGAGTACCTTGTAGGTGAGTTATATAAGGTTTTTGGAACTTCACCGTACGATTACCTTACATTAGTATACCTTTGCATATCTCAACTCTGTCTTTACATCATTAAGTATATCTTGAATCGATTGCCACAGCTGGATACCTGGATCTTTAGGATTGTTGTTTTCCCAATATTTGCAAAACTCTCATATTTACTTGCTTGATAACCTACAATCGAGTTCGTTCCCACCCAAATCCCTGTGTTCGATACTCTGGAATTCTTGCTTAGCTACGTCGATCCGTACACTGCGGGTTCGCTGCTTGATTCTAGTTTTATAAATTTAAAGCTTATTTGCACACACCTTTAGGGGCGAACACTAGGGTTATAAATTTAGAGCTTGCACACACCATTTGGAGCGAACACTAGCTATCCTGCAAAATCTGTAATACTGTCCTCAAGTGCCCGGCATGCTCCTCTCGACTCCTAGAGTAAACTAGGATGTCGTCAATAAAGACCACTACAAACTGGTCTAAGAAGTCAATGAAAATCCCGTACATCAACTCCATTAATACCGCTGGCGCATTAATGAACCCAAATTGCATCACTACAAACTCATAGTGGCCATAACTAGTCTGGAATTCCGTCTTAGGTATGTCCTGGTCTCTTACCATCAGCTGGTGTAACCCGACCACAAGTCTATCCTCGAAAACACTAACGCTCCATGCAACTGGTCCAACAGATCATCTATGCGAGGCAGTGGATACTTGTTCTTGATGGTGACCTTATTCAGCTCTCTGTAATCAATGCATAGCCTCATTGATCCATCCTTCTTCTTCACAAACAATACTGGTGCTCCCCAGGGGGAAACACTAGGGCGTATGAAGCCCTTCTCAGCCAGTTCCTCCAACTACTTCTTCAGCTCAAGTAGCTCTATTGGTGCCATGCGGTACGGGGCCTTCGAGATTGGTCGCATGCCCGGCTCTAACTCAATGCTAAAGTCGACGCTCCTTTGTGAGGGTAACCTTGGTAGGTCGTCACTAAATACTTTTGCAAACTCGCATGCGACTGGTATCTCTTCTACTGCCAGACTCTTATGTTCCTTCATGGTGTAACACCAGAAGGCCTCACAACCCTGTGCTATTAGTCTCGCTGCTCTCACTGTGCTGATAACGGTGCCAGACTTTCCGAGGTCCAACCTCGAAATATCACTCTATGACCCTCCTCAGTGGCGACAGTCACAATCCTCTTGCCAATGTCTAAGACCGCTCCATGTCTCGTCATCCAATCTATCCCTAAAATCATGTCCTCAAGTGCTAAGGGCATGACTGGGAAATCTACCAACCAATCCCGATCTTCCAGATAAATAGGACAGTCATGAATCTCTCTAAATCATCTAATCTTACCCCCATCATGTAACCGAACTACAAAAGGTACTCCCTCTACCGTAGCTAAGGAAACCTATCTACGCATGCATCTGATATAAAGGAGTGTGTAGCACCCATATCAAACAAAACTCGCACAAGTAAATCATGATTGCTAATAGTACGTGTGGTCACAGGTGCCGCTGGCTGATCAGCACTCCTAAGCTCAAAAACTCTCGACGGGGCTCCTTTGGTGTCAGTAGTACCACCACGTTCCCTGCCACAGCCTGATCCCTCTGCAGTATTGTGTGAAGCAGGGTGTCTTGGAGCCCGGTACTACTGTTGCTGCTGACTCGGCGCTCGGTACTGAGGAGGCCTTTGTCCACTCCTCTTAGCACTTGTAGGGGAATGAACCCGCTGTGACGGAGTTTTCCCTGATGGCAGAAAGTAGACCTGTGTCCCGGCTTCCCACAAGTGAAGCAGGTAGTAGGTGGTCTCTTACAGTCTGGCTTGAGATGATTACGACTACCGCAGTTAAAACACTGCTGTTCTCTACCCGGAGCCTGGACTGTAGTGTGATAGCTCGGTCTCCCCTGAGTATGCCCTCGTCCAAACCCGGATACAGTTGTACCACCACTAGCATAACTTGTCCTCTGCCGCTTATCCGGCCCACCAGACTGAACAACTTTCCTCGGAACTGGTCTATACCTCTCATATGTAGAAGCCCTATCCTAATAGTCTGATAGAGACTCACAGCGAAATCCTACAAGATAAGATCGAGTACTCTATCTCAATCTCCGGGAAAAAAGGTACACATGCTGCTCTTCAAGAGGTGCAGCTGGTCCAAGTAGGGCCAACTCCTTCTGAAACTTCTTGATTGCCTCGGCAACCGGAATATCCTCATATTCCGCCTCAATGAAGTCCTTAAACTTCTCTCTCCTCAACGAGGCAGGACAGTACCTCTCTCTAATAGTGTTCCTCATCTGCTCCCAACTGGTGACTCGGCTACGAATGGTCCACCTCCAAGAGTGAGCCTCCTCCGTAAATAAGGTATGTACTAATTCCACCAGTCGATCCTCTGGGCAATGTATCGCATCTAGTGCAATCTCTACGTGCCCTATCCAATCCTCCACTTCTAACCCTATCTCTCCATTGAATGAGGGAACTTTCAAGGTGTTGAAAGCATTCAACCACTCATCCGGCCTCGGGGCTCTAGACCCAGCAGGAGCTCTATCACCTTCAACTCTCCTCTTAGGCACAACCGGCGCCTAAGTCACTCTCTGTGTCACTTGAGCTGACCTAGCCGGTACTAGTGGTACCTGGGCAAGTCTCTCTGTCGTGGAAGCCTCCTCCATATGCTGGACGTATGCTCTGTACTCTCTGTACTCAGATGCCCCTATAGAGACGCGTCCTGACTCAGTCGAACATGCTCCCTGTATGCCAGACCTAGCAGCGGTCTCATTCCCGACCTTGGGAACCATACTCTCAACTACCTCTTCCACTACAACATCTGTCATGCTCGCTGCGGGTGGATCCTCTCGAGGAGCTCGTCCTTGACCTCTCGCCAGTGGAGGTCTACCTGCACGGCCACAACCTCTAACAGAAAAAGGCCTATCACCCCTATCCTGTCTAGTTGGAGGAAGAGATGGACACCTCTACCTCGACCCGCAGTTGGTGTATCCCTAGTACGTGCCATCTCCACGAGTGATAGCAACTACAGTTATAATCTAGCTAGTCAGTCAAAAGCAGTAAAAGTCTAATGTGATCATACTAAGAATCCCGAGATCCACGGAGGTAGTGGTGGTCGTCCGTACTTTCTATCCCAAACCGACTATGCATGCATTTTGAAAACAAAAATTCCTTTGGAAAAACTCAGACCCCTTTCGGCATCTGCTTATTTACTTACTTGTCCTTTTAGAAGATTTCGAGTGCCATTGTTGCCATCCTAGAGCTCTGATACCATGTTATAACACCCCGAGTCTTTGGAACTCGGGGAGTTACTGGTTAGGACCTCACAGTGGGTCCCGACCTTAGTTTGACAACAACTTAACTAGATCTTACAACAAGGCAAAGATAAGGAAAAACCAGAAATCATAAAGTATGTTTTAACAAACTGATGAATGTGACCAGAAATACTAACAACCGGAAGTAACAAGGTCTCACAATATGAGAATACAAAAAAATCATAACTGAACGACCAACAATAAAAGGAAACTGCAACCCGTCCTAAGAAGTACGACACCCCGGCTGACCGTTACCATCCAGATTACTCGGCATCCGCTCTAACTTGTGGAAAGTCTAAACAACGATACAACAGTTAGCTAAATAATCAAATATAAGCAGAATAGTAAATAGCACAAACACACATACGGTAAATATAAACACTCAGCATGCTGGCACACAATCCAGTTATTATTTGATAACTTAGGTGATTCACTTCATTCCGTTTTAAAAGTTGTGGCACGAGATATTTTAAGATTTCTCACCTCCGTTCCTTATCCAACTGGTGATGGTTTGGCACACCTCCGCTGGTGGCGTCCCCGCGGACCAAGTATGGACTAGTCCCGAAAGAAACCCCAAGCGCCCTCGTACTAACTGAGCAGAATGCCACCGTCCATCACTCTTAGGCCAGATAGGTAGGTCAGTAGATGATTAATACTAAATATACTAATACACACATAACTCAAACACCACTATCATTATTCACATTTATATCTGAAAGCTAGCTAAGTAAGCCCAAATGACTCACCTGAATCAGATCTCGACTCTCTTAATCACAACTCGATATGTAACTGTAGAAACTCAGTGGCCTGTCAAAGGAGGCAAGTAGATTAACACATCTCCTACATACTTAGAAGTCTAAAACTCCTAAGATGTAAGATCCTATTTGAACAGAAACTATTACAATACTCATTTAAGGTAAAATGACTAATTTACCCTTGGTTCTGAAACTCCCAAAATCTCATTCTTTATGCTTAAACTCTTATTTGAGACTAAAATGCCATATTCTAACTCTTAAGGATGAGTTTGGGTAGAAAGTAGAAAACTACACATTTCTTTCTATTTTCCAAAAAGTCACTAGGATCCAACTTTGTCTCCAAATATGAAGCTCGAATAAAATTATAAAAATTCCGAAATAATTCTCTAGGTCATCTATGATATGCAATCTACTCAAAAAAGCAAGAATTTCTTAAAATTGTTCAACCATCACTTCTACAAAATTCTCTAAAGTCGGTTACAACACTCAAAATTTCTATACTTCGCCAAATTTTCACTACTGGAAAAACAGCCCAACTACTCTACTTTGGGACCTTATAACTTCTAATCCGACCGTTCATTAAATCTCAATTTTTGACACAATAAAGTTTGGTCATAAGGATAATAATTCTTATTAGGTTAGGGGCGGCCGGACCGGAGTTTATCCGCGATTGGTAATGGCACAACCGGAAGAAGGGTAGAGGAGACAAGGTTACGCACTGGGTAGCGCTGCTCATCTGTTTCGAGTACAGAGGCGATGAGGGGTGCTAATCCGGCCACCCAACCCAGTGGGTCGGGGGCGGGCCGTCCATAGGTTCGAATCCTGCCACCTTTCTTGTGGATCATCCTGTGGTTACCGGATGATGGGAATAACAAAGCATCCATTTATAAATGCGCACGAAATGTCAATATATGATTTATTACATTATTCGTTATTTCTTGGTCTTTTTATTGTATTCACTTACAACAAGAAAGAACCACCGGCGTTTGGTGCAGCGCCTGCATTTTGGTGCATTCTTCTTTCTTTCCTTGGTCTTTTGTTTTGTCATATTCCTAATAACTTATCCAATTACAACGTATTAACCGCTAATGCACCTTTCTTTTATCAAATCTCAGGGACAAGGTCTAATCATGAGGGTAGTATTTTATTATGGTATCGGATTCCAAGTTTTTATTGATTCCTTCTTTGTTACCGGGGTCGATCCAAAAGCCATAATGTCTCAAAAGGAAGAGGTCATAGAGAAACTCTTTTATTTTCCTTTGTCTTGAACTTCGTGAATAACTTCAATCTATCTCTTCCTCGTTACGAACAAAATAGTGGAGTTATTCACGAACCCTAGTTGTACACTCTCTTCGTTCTACGAACTCTTCTTGATTCTGAACTTTGTTCGCGAAGGAACCGGACTTTTGATGGGCCAGCTCTTTTTTACGCGCCGCTTTACCCTGAAAGGAAAATAAACTTTGGTCTTCTGGACGCTAGGCGCTCTCGTGGTTTGCGAGAAGGAAAATGATGAGTCCTTTCTTGCATCTGGCACGAGATGATAAAGAGAGAGCTTCGTATATTGATGAACAGCGGATTGGTGGAGCTCTTGACATTGCTTTCTTTTTCTTTCCTTTCCTATCAGCGAGTTCCGATCCTTTTGTTCAAAATTTCTTCGTTCGTACCGAACCGCTTGCAGAATCAAATCCTGTTCCACAAGATCCTATATCAGCTATACATACTCCTTGCATTTATTCCGGAGAAGTCGCCAGGGCTATGGGCTTTGGCTTATGTAGATCCAAAATGGTAAATGGGATTGTGGCACTCCACTCGCCGCCAATGCAGAAGGATGCCGCCGAAAAGAGTGGAATGCTTCTTTGCTCTGCTGGAAGCGTCGGATCCCGTATAACAAGCGAGCTCTTTATACTCAAATTCAAACATGTGGGCGAAAAATGCTATCTTGCTCTATTGTTACGTAGCAATTGAAGCCTGCTCATGCTGCTTCGGCGGCGCTTTTTCGCCTTCTCTTCGCTCTAGACAAGAGCGCTAGTGGACACGGGGAGGGAGGAGGCGAAGTGTGTCATTCTTAATGGAAAGAAAGATAGCACTACTTCGCCTCTTTGTTGGACCGCCGGTGCGAACACAATGGTCTCTGACCAGGACCAGGAACCAATTCGAATTTGGATCTTGACATATCGATGGTTTTTAACCGTAGGCATCTTGCCAAAGAGTTGGTGGGCTCATCATGAATTAGGTTGGGGTGGCTGGTGGTTTCGGGATCCCGTAGAAAATGCTTCTGTTATGTGTTCACTCCAAACGGTGTGTGCAAGCTTTAAATTTATAACCCTAGATGTAAGCTTAAAACAAGGATGCAAACCCGCAGTGTAGGGGTCAATCGTAGTAAAAAGCAAGAAATTCCAGGGGTCGATCACAGGGACTTAGTGAAACAAAGCAGGTATAGGTTTGTCAATGCAACTACTAACCACAAAAGTGATTAAAACAATCAAAGATGATAAAAAGTCAATTAAGGAAATATGCAATTCTAACAATTAAAGCATCTAGTTGTGGTTCCAACTCAAGATCTAAAGATAAGCGGACAAAGCTGAGATTTTTGCATAGGGAAGGTGTTACTAAAGTGGAATAGATCACCGGGTAAGTCTCACTACTCACTAATCCCAAACCGTAACTCCTATTACCGGGTAAGTCTCAAGGAATTAAGGAAAAGAACTATAGCCTCAAACCAACACACCACCTAAGGGAATAGAATCAACCTTTATCGGGTAAGTGTCAGGCTAACTCACAAAGAGGGGATGAAGGCACACTCAAACCCCAATAAAGGATAAACCTTTATTACCTACACTTATGATCTTTAGTAAACAAACAAAGGAATTACCAGGTAAGTCTCATCCTAGGCTTGCATTGAACCAGGAAAGGTGTAATAAGAATAGGATTTGGCAGACTCTAACACTTAACTCTCAGCTTCGGATCAGAAAAGTCACCTCGGTCAAACGAATTCCACCCCGGCCGAGATGTTCATCGATTGAGCGAGATGTTCTAGGGTTAAGGATAAAGACTCGAGCTTTCAGGGTCCTACTATGATTAAGATTATTCTATCATTGTTTTTCCCACAACCTTCAGACAATCACCCTAGAATCACACAAGGAAATTAGACACTCATCATCATGAATGCAATAATCAAATATAAGGGAAGAAAGTGAATAATTGAACAAGAAAACCTTAAGATCAAGCTTCAATAACTGAATCAATTATCAAACAAACAAGCGTTCCTTGGATCACAATCCAATAAGACAATCAACAAAGAAGGGAATCTAAGAAAGTCTTACAAAACCCTTCACAAAAGCTATAAAAGCTATCAACTTTCTTCCTTCAATCTTCCTTCAACCTTCAAAAAGGTTCTTCAAATCTCCCAACTATAGTGGGGTAAAACGGCTATAAGCGGATCTTTGCAGGCGTCTAAACACGTCTCCGGGTGATAGCGGATGTCAGATTTGTGGAAAATCCAACCCTTTTTATAGGAAAATTACTCTCCAAAGATAAGATATCTTAGAAAGATCTTTCCCATAAAAATAGGTAAAATATATGGGCTAAATTATCTTCTTCCTTCCAGGAATCCAGCCTAAAAATATAAGATCCTCTTTCCAAAAATAAAAGATCTCATCCAAATAAAATATATCTCTCGCCGCGTCCAAGGTGTTCGCCTCGGTCGAGTCAGCTCCTCTGGATCACCTCGGTCGAGATGGTACTGTAGCTGACCGAGGTGAATCACAACTGAATGTGAAATCTCTCAAATCTGGTCCAAAGTGAATCTCTAATCCATTTTCATGCTTCCTGGGTTCTTCCTTAAGCTCCTGAATGTATCTCCTATGACTCCTTAGCTCCTTTTGCTCCATTTTGATGCAAAACGTGCCATTTTACCTACGATTACAACGAAACTTGGTGTAGACCTCGATTCCCGCAAAGGTAGATGAAATGACAATATAATCACATAATATACATCCAAACATGCAGATTATTGAAGATAAAACGTCTAAACAAGTCCCAAAATATAGACAATAATTCATGCTATCATTATGCCTCGGGTATTAGCCACAGTTCGTATTCATTCAGTAATTTTACCCCTTCTTCATTCTTGGACTTTCTTTCTTAATATTGTGACTTTTCTATGCTGTGTCTTAGGAACCTCTTCAATACGGTCCGGATTGCTAGCTCCCGTTCATAGTTTTGCTACAGATGATACACGAGGAATCTTTTTATGGCGGTTCTTCCTTATAATGACCGGCATATTGCTTGGCTGGTTATTCAGAGCCAACAATTGGCTGCCAGATTTTGTCCCGAAACTCTAATAAATTCGGGATCACTGTGGCGTGACTGAATGTAGAGCAGCCCGCTCTTACAGTGTTTGATCAGTAGATTATTTATAACTTCGGAAGATGGTCAAGGTAGCTTACTTCCAAGCCACTGCACTAGATGCGCATGTAGTCGACCCATTATGCATCTATTCTATACCAAAATACTAGTTCTCATAAATTGAGAATTACGTCGCTCTTTGATCTACAGAATAAGGTCTCTATTTTATGGTAGAGATCTCTCCACACCAAGAAAGCTAATCACAATGGATCGAATCCCTCCTTTTCCTTCCAATTAGTGAGATTCTATCTCTTACTTGGGAAACTGTGGTCGACCCCGACTACATGGGAATATGTCCTTCTTCCTCGGAATCGATACTTTTAAAATTTTCCACTGACGAGCTTTCTCGCGAGCTCTTTCCCACCAGCTCGTTCTCCACTAGGCATCTAGGCGAACCCGCCGGGTTAACTCAACGTTAAGAAAGCTCATTAGGTCAAAACTAAGGGGGTGCTTACTAATAGTGAAAGGCTAACATCTCTCCGCCCTTCTTAATAGTAGCGAACATCCGGTAACTTTGTGTTGTAAGACGGCAGGTTGGTAATGAAAGGTAACGTACTAAGAAAGGGCAACTTTATTACCCCTTTTTTATATGATATGGAAAAAGCTTGAATAAGAAGAATCATCCTATAATTTTGCGTATCTAACCTCCTCCCTATGATTCATTACCTTTCCAATAAGTCTTGGACCAAAGCTTTATCACCGTGCCCGCTTCTAGTAGCCAGTATGTATTCCCGGATCGGATAAGGCTTCGATAAAGAAGTAAATCAGTCCGAAATGCTATGGATAGATAGTTTTAGCCAATACCAATTCGATTGGAAATGAGAGTACCTGACCTCTTGGCTATTCACCAATATTTATTATCCCGCCGCACTCTTTATAGTCGTGGCTGTTGTCATGGAAAAAAAGTTTATTTTATGTCAAAGAAGCATGCTTAACACAGCCTATAGCGTAAAGACATTCGAACCGCGTCTAAACTAAATTAAGGGTAAGGGCCCGTATTCTCTCTTCTGTAGATACGCTCTCCTTTCCGGCTATGATATGGGGGGAAAGGAAGTGAGATCTACAGATTGATTTGATATTAGATGAGCGATCGTACTATGATCGTTCGGAAGACATGGCCCCACGTGCGAATTCATTTTGATGCGGTCGTTAAACTATTTTTGCGGGCAGCCTATCAAATCGAATCACGTCTTTTTTTAATATGTCGTTCTGGCATGTACATGTATTCGGTCTGAAAGATGTTCCTGCTCGTGCCCGGAGAGAGAATGGGCACGACTCCCCCTCTTCGTTCTACCGTCCAAAACAGGTCAGTTGTTAGAAGGAAGTGCAGCTTGATTGTCGAGGGTAATCAACAGGAAGGAAAAGAAAAAAGAAGGTAGCTAGGCTGTTCGATTTGATTTCCTCCTTTGGTAAGGATTGGGTTTTTTTTTATAGGGGATGCGATTGGAATTCGTCTTTTCTTTGTTTGTATCATTGAGAGAAGGGCCGGCCATATGTACCTCGGGACACTCGGCCCATTCAAATAAAAATAGCACGAGCACCTAAGATAAAGAAGAATAGAATGTTGACCACATGGTAAGATGATCTTCTAATATGAGGGCGGGTGACTGGTAAAGTAATTAAACTTAGTCCACTTGCAGCCATGTTGATCAAAATTACTAAGTTTATGTGTTTAAACTGACCACGACCAAAGTCGTGGCTACTTCAACCAAAAAGGGTGATCCCCCTATTCAAACCGAAAAAGTACCTCACTTACGAAGAAGTAGTTGGAGTTGGGAACTATAAGAGTTTGCTCTTTTTTTTCATCTTTCTAAGAGCGGTCTGTATGATCAAATAAGGGATCAGACCGCTCCTGGTCTTCAAACTACTCATTAATGGTCGGCTTAATGAGATGAGTACCCATTTGGTATGTCTTGCGAACACTTTCATTTTTAGCGATTTATCTTCTCTCGAAAAGTGAAACTCGAACGGTTAGAGCAGATGGTCCAACTGCATAACTTTTTCTTTTTCATTACTTTCATGGTCGTGCCTTGTGGCACGGCAGCACCCGTACTATTGAAATGGTTCGTCAGTAGAGATGTTCCCACAGGTGCCCCCTTTTCCAATGGTACTATAATTCCTATTCTTATCCCTTCATTGCTTCTTTTGGTCTATCTACATTCAGGGAAATTTATACGCTCCATGGACAGAGCAAAAAGTGGAGTCTTGGTCAGAGCACGCTTCTTCTTCTCGAATCCAAGGGGGACTTCTCATATTTAGAATCTTTTTGCGGTGTGCTCCGTTTACTATTCTTTCGTACTTTCTTTTCTTTACCACGCGATAGGTCAGCGAAGCGTGAGTAGGCGCAAAGAAGAAAAGGCCAAACACTTCGGCCTAACGGGAATGAGCAACGACGAAATGACAAGAGAAAGTACCCCGGGCACCCGCATTTAGAAAGAAGGGTCAAAGGTCTTGGGCCTGTAGCTTTCCCCGCCCCCCCTTCGTCGGGTGGTGCTTTGGGGGTATGCTACCAGAAATCGGGCTTGAAGATCTTGCCTTACCAACGAGCCGACAGCAGATGGCTGTTGGTCACGACTACTACCAAAAAGTGAACATGAAGATGAATATATCACATGGAGGAGTCTGCATCTATATGCTGGGTGTTCTTCTGTCGTGCGACCCGACGGCTTATGTGCGACCTGTGGCCCTTGCCTCCTATTTGTTCAGGGCGGGCGGCATGAACTCTGATTCGATCCGGGTGTTCAATCCCGCCGCTGAGATGCTCAATTGACTCCTTAACGTTGATAGGAAGATGGCTTATTCAATAATTTGTGCATAAGGGTAAGGAACATTGGATGAACTAATGCGAATGGATGTAAGCCTCCCTGCTCGAAAACACCCAGAGCTGACCACACTGAGAGACACGAAAGTGCAGGTAACGCCAGTTGGCGAAGTGGCGTTAATCATCCCTAGCGGTACAAAAAGAGAGGTCGTGATGATATCATCTACGTCCGTAATGCTCCTCGTGGAGTAGATCCCGCATCCAACTAAGTCTTTGACCAGGGAAGGGGGGAATTCCCACTACCACTGGCAGGCCAGCCGAGCCGTGAGCGCGGTGGGAACGGGCTTCCCAAAAAGCCAGCCCGGGCCAGGGTCAGCATAGAATGAAGGGAACGACCCTAATGTTGTGTTGGCTTTGCCAATTTCTTGGGTTTCGGGTGGAGAAAAGCGGACGTGGGGACTCGGATCGGAGCGCAGCGTAACTAAGAGAGTCATTACATTTAGGGCGAGATAGAATGGGCGGGCACGAGCGGTCTAGTGTCCGAGCCGATTGATCAGACGACGACTACTTCACTTATTAGAAGTGTATTAGCCGCCTATCGAACGCGAAGCGCTAGCGCTATAGGGTCGTTTTTTTGGGGGGGGGGGGAAGGCTTGTGAAGAAGCAAGCTTATCCCCACCCCGACCGGCAACTGCTGGGTCTCCTCATCTCTTCTAAACTTCCCCCCGTCTTCGGCCTGAGCTGTATGAGGCAGAAACTCGTCTCACGTACGGTTCGAAGGTCGAGCCCCACCCCAGTAGTAATGGTGCGGCTTAGGTCAACTAACACAAAGAAGATACAGTTCACTCAACGATTGCCTTTGGGTTCCGAACTCCGTATGGGAAAGGAACGTTGTTTTTTGCGAGCTCTCGATCATTTACATGGACCCACTTCTCATTCCATTTGTGGGAATTTTATGATCTATAAACCATCTTTCACGAACGATTGGCTCATTTTTGAGTATGATAAATCACTTCGTGCGGACCTGTTGTCAATAAACTTTTCGGCCTCATATGAGAATGAAAAATTGGAGCATTTTCTGAATTGGTGGATGAAGAATCGCGAACATAAGAAATTTTGGTTGACCATGTTCCCAGAAAAAAGATACTTTCGAGAAATAACGAGCACGACTGAAGTGGCTATACATACAAATCTATTTACGGATCTATATGCTTCGATTGGAACTGGAAGTTCCAGAACAGGCGGTTGGTTTACTACCATAATTAAACTGACTTTTCTTTTTTTGATTCGGATAGGATTTATGTTGGCTTCGTCGGGAGGCTCACGTAGTTTGTTACGTCAGCTCCAAAAGGATAAATTGCATTGGAATCGAGAAAGTTCCGTAAATTTCATAATTGTATAAAAGGCTCGATGTAATTGAGCAGTGCATCGAGGCACTTCTTCGGCAGTCCCCGTCCGCCCGGCCCGCTCGGAAGAATTCATGGGACGGCAGGCTGGCGAGACAGAATGAGCGGGCACTACTAACCAAGTCAAGCCTAGTTCTCGTCGATAGGCGCTGGTAGCTTGCCTCCAAGCCTTGCATTATATGAGTGACCATGGTCTGAATGAGCCTTAAGCACAATTTATCTCTTAACTACGCAAGAATATGAACAAAAGACGTGCATTCAAACACTCGCGCCTATAGGATGGTGCTGCCCCATTAAGAAGTTCATGAGGTGCCGCTCTAGGTTCTTCCCTCTCTCCCCCCCCCCCCCCCCCCCAAAAAAAAAATAAAGAAGAGAGATGCCCCGTCCTTTATTTATGCACATCCCTATACATAGCCAGACACAAACAAAGGTTTACAATCTAGTAAAAATCGGCGGTTCTTTAAGTAAGTGAATGATGAACTCTAGCTTTTCTTACTTGCTCTAGTGGCTGGTGTGTCCTCGATCAAACTCGAAATTTTTTAAGAGAACAAAGAGAAATCGTCAGGACACAGGTTCCCACTGATTCATCACTCGAAGTTCAAATAGTTTTTCCATACCAAACTCCTCTTCGTGATATTATCACATCGGCTACGGTGTCTTATTCGGTTGTACCTTGTGAATCTGGATCTGGTGCCCCCTCTCAAACGAAAAAGCCCAGCTCTAGTTCCTCAATTGGACCAAAATCCACGGCGTGCGCACATATCTTTTTGAAACTGCAAGTGCAAAAAGAACGCACCCAAATTGACGAAAAAACTCAATTGTGGATTTCCGCGACTACAAAAAGAATTCAAAAGAGCCGAAATAGCCTTTCCAGGGATCACAAAACGAGTCCCCTTGATAGCATGAATTATAGTCTATATTTTAGGGTTTGTTTGGACGTTTTATCTTTCATAATCTGCATGTTTGTATGTGTATTATGTAATTTTACTACCATTTCATCTACCTTTGCGAGAATCGAGGTCTACACCTAGTTTTGTTGTAATCGTAGGTAAAATGGCACGTTTTGCATCAAAAAGGAGCAAAAGGAGTCATGAGTCATTTGGAGCTACATCCAGGGAGCATAGCCATGGATTAAAGATTTACTTTGGAACAGATTCGAGAGATTTCACGTTCTGTTGTGACTCACCTCGGTTGACCGTTGATTCACCTCGACCGAGGTGATCCAGAGACGCCGACTCGACCGAGGCGAACACCTAGAACGCGGCGAGAATATTTTATTCTTGGATGAGATCTTTTAAAATTGGAAAGTGATCTTATATTTTTGGGCTTGACTCCTGGAAGGAAGGAGATATGCAGAATCATATATTTTACCTATATTTATGGGAAAATATCTTTCTAAGATTTATTATCTTTGGAGGGTTATTTTCTTATAAAAAGGGTTGGATTTCCACAAATCCAACATCATGCTATACCATCGATCCCGCATACAACGCAGCAGCAGTATACTCCAATTGGATAGATTCGAAGAACCTTTTTGAAGGTTGAAGGAAGATTGAAGATCATAGCTTTTATAGCTTTTTGGAGGGTTTTTGTAAGATTGTCTTCAATTCCCTTCCTTTTTGTCTTGTCTTGTTGGATTGCTATCCAAGGAACGCTTTTGTTGTGATATTTGATTCAGTTATTGAAGTCTTTTCCTTAAATTCTTCTTTGTTCAAATATTCACCTTCTTCCCATATATTTAATACTTTCATAATGATGATGAGTGGCTAATTTTCTTGTGTGATTTTAGGGTGATTGGCTGAAGGTTGTGGGAAAAACAATGATAGAATAACCTTAGATTCCAGTAGGATCCTGAAAGTTCAAGTCTTTAACCTTAACCCTAAGCATCTCGTTCGGTCGATGAACATCTCGGCCGGGGTGGAATTCTTTTGACCGAGGTGACTTGTCCGATTCTAAACAGAAAGTTAAGTGTTAGAGTTTGCCAAATCCTATTCTTATTACACCTTTCTGGTTCAATGCGAACTTAGGATGAGACTTACCCGGTAATTCCTTAGTTTGTTTACCAACGATCATAAGTGTAGGTAATAAAGGTTTATCCTTTATTAGGGTTTGAGTGTGCTTCTATCCCATCTTTGTGAGTTAGCCTGAGACTTACCCGGTAAAGGTTGATTCTATTCCCTTAGATGGTATGTTAGTTTAAGATTAAAGTTCTTTATCTTAATTCCTTGAGACTTACCCGGTAATAGGAGTTACGGTTTAGGATTAGTGAATAGTGAGACTTACCCGGTGATCTATTCCACTTTAGTAACACCTTCCTATGCAAAAATCTCAGCTTTGTCCGCTTATCTATAGATCTTGAGTTGGAACCACAACTAGATGCTTTAATCCCTAGAATTGCATGTTTGCTTTATTGACTTCTTATTCATCTTTGATTGTGTTAATTGCCCTTGTGGTTAGTATTGACATAAGCATACCGTTATTGACTTTGTTTCACCAAGTCCCTGTGATCGACCCCTGGAATTCCTTGCTTTTTACTACGATTGACCCGTACACTGCGGGTTCGCATCCTTGTTTTAAGCTTAAGTCTAGGGTTATAAATTTAAAGCTTGCACACACCGTTTAGAGCGAACAAGTTTTTGGCGCCGTTGCCGGGGAATAGGTCTAGACCGGGTACGGTTTGCTCTTTGGGCGCTTGCCCCCGTGTCTACTAATCACTCTACTTGAGTGACTTTTGCAGGTTCTTTTTTAGGTATATGCGAAGAACCCGCACTGGGAAGGAAATCGTTTCTTACGATCCCGAACCAGAAAAGACATACAAGCGACGCTTAAGAGAAGCGAAGATGGCCCAACAAGACAACCGCGATCTTGCGGCCGAATTGAAAGAGGCGCTAGAGCTGCTACGCCTCAGCAAGGAAGAACTAAGGCAAGAGAAAGAAGAGAATCGCACCAAGACTGCAGCAATCGAAGCGGAGATAGCAGTCATACGAGACCAGATTCTACTTCGACCGAGGGAAGATCCTCCTGTTGATCCTCGACCGATGCAGGATCCAGTAGCTGACCCTCGACCGAGGCAGGTTCCAGTACCTGACGCCCCGGCCGATGTACTTCCACCTCGGAGGCCAGTCCGAGATGTTCTTCTTGCAGGAATCCCGCAAACCCTAGGTCAAAGGATGGACCCTAATCAACAGCTAAGGCGTCCAAGGGTGAACCTAGGAGATCCAGCGGACCATGATTATGAACTTCGACCGCAAGTTCTATCCATGATTTGCCAATGCCAATTTGGAGGGCTAGAGAAGTAATCACCACATCAACATCTTCAAAACTATGAGATCTTGATGGAGACCTTGCGACCTCCAAGAATCGAAAACGACAACTACAAGCTAAGACCTTTTTACTTTTCTTTAAAAGATAGAGCTCTTACTTGGTATCAATCTCTTCCTCCGGGAAAAATCAGCACATGGGAGGAGATGACAACGGAGTTCTTGACCAAATTCTTTCCCCCCTCAAAAACAGTCGAAATGAGAGGGAAGATTAATGCTTTCATCATGAAGAACAAGGAAAGCTTGTCCAAGTCATGGGAGCGGTTCAAGGACATTCTTTTGGGTTGCCCACATCATGGGATTCCAAAACTAGAGTTATTAAAGATATACTTCAAAGGGCTGGACGGAAGCACCCAGTTCAATCTCCAACTACTCTCTGCCGGCACCTTTATGGACATGGCGGTTGACGACGCTTGGGACTTCATCGAGAAGCAAGCCTTGCACATGGAGAAATACACCCACCAAGGAGCTGAAGGTGGAGTTAAAAGAGTCAACTTTCAAGAGACTCAATCCAACAACAATCAACTCACGTCTTTGACAAATGACGTGAAGCAATTGAAGGAACTTTTGGTTGCTCAAACCAAAAAGGAAGAGCAAGGGCAAAGGAACAACAACAACGGGTACCGTAACAACAACAACGGTCCCCGAAACAACAATTACAACAACAACAATAGAGGATCCAATAGCAACAATTGGAGGATGAACAATCAAAATAACCAGAACCCTGGTAACAATTATTCTAACTCCAACTCTAATAATTCCTCTAACCCTTTCCTCTCTTCCCCTTCTTCTTCTTCTTCTACTCCATTGAAAAGCCAAGGGCAAGGATCAAGTTCGTCTCAGCCGGAAAAGAAAGACGTAGTTCTGGAGGCCATCTTGATCAAGCTTAGTGTTATGGAGACTTCAATGACTTCATTTTCGAGGGCCCAAAAGTCCTTCGAACAACAACTTGCAAGTAGGGCGAATGAAGCGCCAAGAGATCCAGGGAAGCTTCCAGCAAGGACGGAAAGCATCCCTAAGGGCCAATGCATGGCCATAACTACGAGGAGTGGACTGAAGACTGCAGATCCAGTACCTCGGTCGGTGACAGTACCGATGCAGACCACCTCGGTCCAGATGCAGTCGAAGAACACTTCGACCGAGACGCCAACCAAGGTAGAGCAACAGAAAGCGGAGGGGAAGACTGAAATTTATGTTCCACCTCCTGTATACAAACCACCACTTCCATTCCCTCAGTCCAGAGCCAGAGCACAGCACTTTGGTAAGTTCCTTGACTTGATGAATAAGCTACATATTAATATCTCTTTCCTTGATGCTATTTTAGGTATGCCCGCCTATGGGAAGTTCTTAAAGGAGATCCTATCAAGGAAGAGGAAGCTGGAGGATGTTGGTGAAGTTAGGATGACATCTAAATCTTCGGAGCTCATACAAATCATGAAGGAGAAGATGCCACCTAAATTGAGAGATCCCGGCTCATTTTGCATTCCCATTCAAGTTGGGGATGTCACTTGTGAAGCCCTTTGCGATCTAGGAGCCAGCGTGAGCATCATCCCGCTGGAGCTATGCGTGAAGATCGGTCTTGGAGAGCCTAAGCCGGTCAAGATTCGACTTTATATGGCGGATCGCTCCATTACCCATCCCGTGGGCATCTTGGAGGACGTTCCGGTCAAGTTAGGTAACTTCTATCTACCTATAGATTTTGTTGTACTTGACATTCCCGCAGATTATCCTATTCCTATTATTCTCGGGAGGCCATTTCTAGCAACTTCGGGTTGCAACGTGGATTGCAAGAACGCCAAGTTGAAATTCAACGTTGGTGGCGATGAAGTGGAGTTCGCACTACTTGCAGCCATGAAAGGGGAGCAACTAACTGATGATATCTTCAACATCTACGATGAAGAAGAATCAAGAGAATTGGTGAGCTCTATCCTTATTAACGATCCACTCGAAAGAGTTATTAGCTTCAGTTTAATGGAGGAAGGTATAGATGCTTCTTGTAATGCAGATATACAGAGCTTGAAGGCACTGGAAGAGGATCCAGGAGCTAAAACTGAGAAGCTAATCCAGGAGACGGAGATCTCCAGTTTCGGTTCCAGTAGCAGTACCTCGACCGAGGCACTTTCTGGACTGAGCGAGGCGACTAAAGAGCATCTCGGTCAACGCCTCTGCGCCTCGACCGAGGTCGATGACGAAATGATTTCAACTGAGACTTCTGAAAGTCTAGTTTCTGGATCTACTCCACTGGAAGAAGGAAGCCAGGACCCTCCTCAAAAAGCACCCCCAGTAGTGGAGCTTAAACAACTCCCAAATCACTTGAGGTATGTCTTTCTTGGAGCGGATTCCACTTATCCCGTTATTGTTAGTGCTTCCCTCTCCGAATCTGAATTATCTAAGTTAATGCATGTCCTGAGAAAGCATCGAAAGGCTTTGGGTTACACTATAGATGATCTTATTGGCATTAAGCCTTCTTTCTGCATGCATAGAATTTTAATGGAGGATGATCATAAGACTTCACGGGAACCTCAAAGACGGTTAAATCCGATCATGAAAGAGGTTGTGAAGAAAGAAATTCTTAAGTTGTTGGATGCAGGTATTCTTTATCCTATCTCGGACAGCAAGTTGGTTAGCCCGGTGCATGTAGTTCCGAAGAAAGGGGGGATGACCGTTGTGACGAATAAGAACAACGAGTTGATCCCAACTAGGACCGTTACGGGATGAAGAGTGTGCATCGATTACAGGAGGTTGAACACGGCCACACGGAAGGACCATTTTCCACTTCCCTTCATTGATCAGATGCTCGAGCGGTTGGCCCAACATTCACACTTTTGCTACTTAGACGGTTATAGTGGATTCTTCCAGATTCCTATCCATCCGGATGATCAGGAGAAGACCACTTTCACTTGTCCATGGGGGACATTTGCTTATAGGAGGATGCCATTTGGATTATGCAATGTACCCGCCACATTCCAGCGATGCATGATGGCCATCTTTTCCGAGTACATAGAGGAGATCATGGAGGTATTTATGGATGATTTTTCTGTATATGGTTCCTCTTTTGATGATTGCTTATCTAACCTTTCGCTAGTGCTTAAAAGATGTGAAGACACTAATCTCGTTTTGAATTGGGAGAAGTGTCATTTTATGGTTAGTGAAGGCATTGTGCTAGGACACCTCGTTTCTAATCGAGGCATTGAGGTCGATCGAGCTAAGATCGAGACTATTGAGAAACTCCCTCCCCCTTGTTCTGTTAAAGGTGTGAGGAGTTTTCTCGGGCATGCAGGTTTCTACAGGAGATTCATCAAGGACTTCTCTAAGATTTCTAAACCTCTAACAAACCTCTTGAATAAAGATGTTGTTTTTGAGTTTTCGCAGGAATGACTTGATACTTTTTACAGGATTAAGGAAGCGTTGATCTCCACTCCTATTATCCAACCTCCAGATTGGACCTTGCCCTTTGAGATCATGTGCGATGCTAGTGATGTAGCCGTAGGAGCGGTGCTTGGACAGAAAAAGGATGGACGGACCACCGCCATTTATTATGCTAGCAAGGCGCTAGATGAAGCACAACGCAACTACGCTACTACCGAGAAGGAGCTGTTGGCGGTTGTATATGCTTTCGAGAAGTTTCGTTCCTATCTAGTAGGGGCGAAAGTCATTGTCTACACCGACCACGCAGCCATTCATTACTTGTTGGCTAAGAAAGACGCCAAGCCGCGCCTTATTTGATGGATTCTCTTGCTTCAATAGTTTGACCTAGAGATCCGCGATAAGAAGGGATCCGAGAATTCTGTTGCGGATCACCTTAGCCGGCTACCCGCATCTCTACGTGAGAAAGACGATCCACCCATAGACTATTCGTTCCCCGATGAGCACTTACACTTATTGGAGCGTTTTATAGACTTACTTACTTCACCCCATGATGGAGGTGAAGTATGGGGTGAGGATACCTCCCATCTTATGTGAGACGCATCATGGTCCAGCTAGCGACCTTAAACCAAGCGCTTCTTGGGAGGCAACCCAAGGTATTGCTTTCTTTTCCCGTTTTCTAGTCTAGTTTAGATAGTTTTTGTTTTTGCTTTGCTTTGCTTTGTTTTTGGCGTTCTGGACAGACAACAGGAAACATCTAAGGAAGGAGCATAACTGGACGGACAGAAGTTCGAGATTTTGTGAAGACAGAAGCATCTCGGTTAATGTCAGAGTACCTCGACCGAGACGATTCTTGAGCAACCGAGGCGACTAGGGTTTTCTGCAGAACCACCTCGGCCCACACCACCTCGGTCCAGTCGAGACCATCTCGACCGAGGTGACAGCAGATCCAGGAACAGTATAAAAAGGGGAAAAATTTATTTTTTACCTTTTTACTTTCTTCGACTCGACCGCGGCGCTTCTCACCTCGCTTCCTCGGTTTTTGCTCGTTTTCGAAGATTTCCTCTTCCAAACTACGATTGAAGGGTAGAGGATCCTATTACAAGTGCAGATCTGCAAAGAAATCGAACGAATCGACCGAAACGAGGTAAAAACAGTCGAAACCCTAACTCGTTCATTCGTTTCGATTTGGGCTTTGGTTGCCCCTGAATCTGCTGAGAAAAGGCTTAAGTACCCCATAGGAAGCAATTGTAATGATTTTTTGGGGAAAAAAACTGGATTTCTGAGATTTGAATCGCAAACTGTTACGCCTCGGTCCAGTCGAACTGCATCTCGACCGAGGTGATTCTTGAGGATTGTCAACGACCGAGGTGATCTGACAGTAGCTGAAAGAAAATGAGTTCCGATCGTCGCCTTGCCCTCAGAGATAGATCCTCACCCTCCCCTCCTTCCTCTTCTTCCCGACCTTACCGCCCAGTGATCCACGAGAGATGCCGGGTAGATTATGAGCATATAGCTAGCCGTCCAGTGATTGCACCACGTTTCCTGGATGTGTCAACTTTTGATTGCCTAGGGGTAGATGGAGACCTTAAGTGGATGATCACCACAGTTGGGCTGGATCAGTTTACTGAGATCCGAGCCCCAGCTTACTTGGAGCTGACCCTAGAGTTCGTTAGCTCCTTTTCCTACCTTCCCACAGAGCAGTCTGTGAAGTACCGGCTGATGAGCCGGAACTTCATAGTTCCCTTATAGGTTTGGAGAGAGATTTTCGGCTTTCCTGAGCCCACCGCCACTGACTTCCCTTCCCGATCTGTAGCTAGGGAGTTCTGGGGGTAGATTGCCCATATTACTGAGCATGCAGATAGATGGCGCCCTGGAGATTCGAGGGAGAAGGTCATCTTCTACCTTGCCTTCAGATTAGCCCATAAGATATTCAACGAGACACTTTTGGCGCGTAATGAGACGCCCCAGAAGATCCGGCAGGGCGAGCTCTTCAGTCTTTACTGTATGGTCACGGGGGGTTTCCCAGACTTTGGCTTGATCTTGGCAGAGGACCTGCACAAGATCAAAGCCAAAGCGAAGGGAGACATCTGCTGCGGAGGTCTAGTCACCCATATTGCTGCTTATCATGGGATGGACCTCAGTGCTTGTACGATGGCGGCGGCTCCAAAGCCGCTTGGACTACAGGAGATGATCACTCGGAGGATTTTGGTTCCCCGACGCAGTATCCATACGTGCCACCACCACCACCACCGGATCGAGACTATTGAGGAGCTGCAGGATTTTCTTTATTATACTTTTTATGCAGTTCAGTTATTTATCCGGTGAGTACTCTTATTTCCAGACTTATATTGACCCACTAGGACAGTGTGTCCCAAGTATGGGGTGTTTGTATTTATATGACGACTTCGATGTACTTATGTGACTACTTTGATGTATGACGCACATCTTATTTATCGGATATTTTATTTATGCTTCACTTCTGCATTTATATGATTATCTGATACTACATGCATACCTACAGGTTATTTGATTGAGAAAAACGTCGAAACCGAACAAAAATGGTTTTTAAAAAAATTTTTTGACCTCAACCGGGGAGATTCTGGCCGAACAAGGTGTTTCACCTCGGTTGACCTACGAACACCTCGACCGAGGTGCGTAACAGAAAGTTTTCGAAAACAATTTTTTGCTACTTATCTAGATATGATCTCAGTGAAGATTATGTTTACCTACTGGTTTTAAATTCTTTATGTGTTTGAAAGGTTTTATAATATGTTTAAGTTGCTAAATGCTTTGTTTGGAATTATTAGCATGTTTAATACTTTATTTTTATCCAAATTATGTTGAATTTGAAGGTTGACACCACGTTATAAGTTCTCTCACTTTCTTCCAGGGAAGACCAAGGCAATTCATTCTTTTCTTCTTCTTCTTCTTATACATTTTGCCTCCCTTTACCTATCCGGGAATTTGGAAGCAAGCGAAGTGGTGAAAGCAAGTTAAAGTTGAGAAGTGGCTGGAAGTGAAAGTTTTAGAAAGTAATTTTAGGTTTGGAGAAGTCAATCATGAAGATGAGTAACTCGGCACCATTCACATAGCCGGGTGTTTGTGTCTTGCCAAAGTCGGATTGAGCGATATTCCTAACGGGTCATGGTATGTGCATCAAGGGTTTGATGCATCTCGAGAAATTGATGATTGCTGATTTCCTAGGCTTCGGTTATTGTGCACCTCTGTCCATGCATCCCAAAAAGTAAGGTAAAAAGAAAAGTGTGAAATAAGCAAAGCTTATTGGTGGAAGATGTTGCAAGTCAAAGTGAAAGTGAAGTTCATCCTTTTCCCGGATTCTAGCACCACATTACCTTACATACATCCCTACCCTACACGTTTCTTGACCTTTCTTTTGGGAATCCCTTGAGACCTTGAGCTTGTTGATTGACTTAGTGGTTTAAATCGGATTATACATGATTAATTTTGATAATTATGATTTATTATGCATTCTATGGTTTTATGCAAAGATGAACAACTTTCCTGTATTTATAAAATGTTTTGAGCATATTGAGTTTTTAAATTCCATGAAGTATTCTCTTAGAGTGATCTATGATAGTTGCACACCATAAAATGTTTTTGAAAGACTTTTCATTTATTTTATTGACTTATAATCCATTCTATCTTCTCTTTTATATGAGGAACTTGTTTGGGGACAAGCAAGGGCTAAGTATGGGGTATTTGGATAGCATGAATTATAGTCTATATTTTAGGGTTTGTTTGGACGTTTTATCTTTCATAATCTGCATGTTTGTATGTGTATTATGTGATTTTACTACCATTTCATCTACCTTTGCGAGAATCGAGGTCTACACCTAGTTTTGTTGTAATCGTAGGTAAAATGGCACGTTTTGCATCAAAAAGGAGCAAAAGGAGTCATGAGTCATTTGGAGCTACATCCAGGGAGCATAGCCATGGATTAAAGATTTACTTTGGAACAGATTTGAGAGATTTCACGTTCTGTTGTGACTCACCTCGGTTGACCGTTGATTCACCTCGACCGAGGTGATCCAGAGACGCCGACTCGACCGAGGCGAACACCTAGGACGCGGCGAGAATATTTTATTCTTGGATGAGATCTTTTAAAATTGGAAAGTGATCTTATATTTTTGGGCTTGACTCCTGGAAGGAAGGAGATATGCAGAATCATATATTTTACCTATATTTATGGGAAAATATCTTTCTAAGATTTATTATCTTTGGAGGGTTATTTTCTTATAAAAAGGGTTGGATTTCCACAAATCCAACATCATGCTATACCATCGATCCCGCATACAACGCAGCAGCAGTATACTCCAATTGGGGAGATTCGAAGAACCTTTTTGAAGGTTAAAGGAAGATTGAAGATCATAACTTTTATAGCTTTTTGGAGGGTTTTTGTAAGATTGTCTTCAATTCCCTTCCTTGTTGTCTTGTCTTGTTGGATTGCTATCCAAGGAATGCTTTTGTTGTGATATTTGATTCAGTTATTGAAGTCTTTTCCTTAAATTCTTCTTTGTTCAAATATTCACCTTCTTCCCATATATTTAATACTTTCATAATGATGATGAGTGGATAATTTTCTTGTGTGATTCTAGGGTGATTGGCTGAAGGTTGTGGAAAAAACAATGATAGAATAACCTTAGATTCCAGTAGGATCCTGAAAGTTCGAGTCTTTAACCTTAACCCTAAGCATCTCATTCGGTCGATGAACATCTCGGCCGGGGTGGAATTCTTCTAACCGAGGTGACTTGTCCGATTCTAAACAGAAAGTTAAGTGTTAGAGTTTGCCAAATCCTATTCTTATTACACCTTTCTGGTTCAATGCAAACTTAGGATGAGACTTACCCGGTAATTCCTTAGTTTGTTTACCAACGATCATAAGTGTAGGTAATAAAGGTTTATCCTTTATTAGGGTTTGAGTGTGCTTCTATCCCATCTTTGTGAATTAGCCTGAGACTTACCCGGTAAAGGTTGATTCTATTCCCTTAGATGGTATGTTAGTTTGAGATTAAAGTTCTTTATCTTAATTCCTTGAGACTTACCCGGTAATAGGAGTTACGGTTTAGGATTAGTGAATAGTGAGACTTACCCGGTGATCTATTCCACTTTAGTAACACCTTCCCTATGCAAAAATCTCAGCTTTGTCCGCTTATCTATAGATCTTGAGTTGGAACCACAACTAGATGCTTTAATCCCTAGAATTGCATGTTTGCTTTATTGACTTCTTATTCATCTTTGATTGTGTTAATTGTTCTTTGTGGTTAGTATTGACATAAGCATACCGTTATTGACTTTGTTTCACCAAGTCCCTGTGATCGACCCCTAGAATTTCTTGCTTTTTACTACGATTGACCCGTACACTGCGGGTTCGCATGCTTGTTTTAAGCTTAAGTCTAGGGTTATAAATTTAAAGCTTGCACACACCGTTTGGAGCGAACACCCCCCGAAACTAGCGATCGAGCTTATCATGTCTTTTTTTTTAAGTTTAGAAAAACGAAGACTCCGCCTCCTTATAGGAACTTCGGAATTATAACAAGTGGCTTAACCGAGTTGTAAAGGGGTCGAATGTCGATGACCTATGCTTTTCAAAAAGCATCCATAATGGTCGCCTCCATTATATGGATATTAAGGATAAGATCTTTTCCCTTTTTAGTAAAATATTGGATCTTGATATGATAATGGGGCCGTCTCAAAAACCAATGAAAATGGCAATTTCTAATGACCGTCCGCCCCATCTATGGATGAATCGCCCCACCCCAAAGGTGTAAGCAGTCAGTAAGAGAGAAGCATGTCTTTGCTTTTCTTCCTTCCCATATTTTTCAAGACCGCAATCTGGTCTACAAGGTCTTGCTATGCGATAATTGAATTAAGCTCTTCTCCTAGTCCTAAGAAGTCCTTTTTAAGTACTAGGAAAGGAGTAAGCCAAACAAAAAGAAAGACACCAAAAGTAACAACCACCAAGATAGGTATAGTGATTCGATCTTTTGATCATCCATTTTTTGAAAATAATTTTTTGGGGCTTCCGCCTTACACACGGAAGATTGGATTGCCTGAATCACGAGTCTTATATACTGTGTTACGATCACCTCATATTGAAAAAAAGTCCAGAGAACCATTTTCAATGGAAATCAAGATCAAATTTCTGGTCATAAAAACCGAAAGGCATGAATTGCGCAAGAAGTTATTTTGGTTAAAACACCAGCGTATATTTGGAGCTCAATATGAAATCCTATTTTCTTGCAAGACCCGTTCGGATAAGGGAAAACTCCAGAGATTGCTTTGAAGTAAGATTCTTGCGTTGACCCTTTCGTGAACAAGAGCCAAGGGTTAGAGGAAAAGGGGGGATCAGAATGTCCCATCAATTGAGGGCTTTACGGACCTTTCCCACCCCCTTCCATTCTTCCTTCTTCCCCTTTTTCAATAAAGAAGCTCTACTCCCTCTGAGAATGTTTGAAACGAAAGAATCTCAATGCCAATGAGAAGTCTGGTTCGATGGCTCTTCTCCACTAACCACAAGGATATAGGGACTCTATATTTCATCTTTGGTGCCATTGCTGGAGGGATGGGAACATGCTTTTCCGTATTGATTCGTATGGAATTAGCACGACCCGGCGATCAAATTCTTGGTGGAAATCATCAACTTTACAATGTTTTAATAATGACTCACGCTTTTTTAATGATCTTTTTTATGGTTATGCCGGCGATGATAGGTGGATTTGGTAATTGGTTTGTTCCGAATCTGATAGGTGCACCTGACATGGCTTTTCCACGATTAAATAATATTTTATTATGGTTGTTGCCACCAAGTCTCTTGCTCCTATTAAGCTCAGCCTTAGTAGAAGTGGGTAGCGGCACTGGGTGGATGGTCTATCCGCCCTTAAGTGGTATTACCAGCTATTCTGGAGGAGCAGTTGATTTAGCAATTTTTAGTCTTCATTTATCTAGTGTTTCATCCATTTTAGGTTCTATCAATTTTATAACAACTATCTTCAACATGCGTGGACCTGGAATGACTATGCATAGATTACCCTTATTTGTGTGGTTCGTTCTAGTGACATCATTCCTACTTTTATTATCACTTCTGGTACTGGCAGGGGCAATTACCATGTTATTAACCGATCGAAACTTTAATACAACCTTTTTTGATCCCGCCGGAGGGGGAGACCCCATATTATACCAGCATCTTTTTTGGTTCTTCGGTCATCCAGAGGTCTATATTCTCATTCTGCCTGGATTCGGTATCATAAGTCATATCATTTCTACTTTTTCGGGAAAACCGGTCTTCGGGTATCTAGGCATGGTTTATGCCATGATTAATATAGGTGTTCTTGGATTTCTTGTTTGGGCTCATTATATGTTTACTATGGGCTTAAACGTTAATACCCGTGCCTACTTCACAGCAGCTACCATGATCATAGCTATCCCCACTGGAATAAAAATATTTAGTTGGATCGCTACCATGTGGGGGGGTCGATACAATACAAAACACCCATGTTATTTGCTATAGGGTTTATTTTTTGTTTACCATATGTGGACTCACTGGAATAGTCCTTGCAAATTCTGGGCTAGACATTGCTCTACATGATACTTATTATGTGGTTGCATATTTTCATTATGTACTTTCTATGGGAGCCGTTTTTGCTTTATTTGCAGGATTTTACTACTGGGTGGGTAAAATCTTTGGTCGGACCTACCTTGAAACTTTAGGTCAAATCCATTTTTGGATCACTTTTTTCGGGGTGAATCTAACTTTCTTTCCTATGCATTTTTTAGGACGTTCGGGTATGCCACGTCGCATTTCATATTATCCAGATGCTTACGCTGGATGGAATGCCCTTAGCAGTTTTGGCTCTTTTATATCCGTAGTTGGGATTTGTTTTTTTTTGTGGTCGTCACATTCACTTTAAGCATTAGAAAGAACAAAAGGCAAAAGGCGAACAGTCCCTGGACCGTTGAACAGAATTCCACCACACTAGAATGGATGGTACAAAGTCCCCCAGCTTTTCATACTTTTGGAGAACTTCCAGCTATCAAGGTGGCAGATGAAAAACTAAAAAAAAAAGAACTTGAAAGTCTTCGCTCTCCTATTCTAAATACAATTGCGAAAAGTATAGAAAAATGAATGACTGGTCATAATTTTCCATTGCCTTACAATTGGACATACATATAGTAGATTGGCAAAGGAGATTATTGGAGAAGCGGCGGGGATCTAGTGCGTTTATGTGATCTTTTGAAAGACCTGACCATGTCTAGATGGCTATGCTAGTGACTATTTCCATCAGGTCTTGAACATTTTACATACGCTTTCTGATCCTGTATCAGCGGGAATAGTTTAGTAGAAGTAGTCTTCCTATTTCGTTCTTTTCGACATGCCGCTCCGCAAGCAAGGAGCGAGAGAACAAAGTGAGTTGTGGTGATGTCAGAATTTGCGCCTATTTATATCTATTTAGTGATCAGTCCGCTAATTTCTTTGATCCCACTCGGTCTTCCTTTTCCATTTTCTTCTAATAGTTCGACTTATCCAGAAAAATTGTCGGCCTACGAATGTGGTTTCGATCCTTCCGGTGATGCCAAAAGTCGTTTCGATATACGATTTTATCTTTTTTTAATTTTATTTATTATCCTTGATCCGGAAGTCACCTTTTTCTTTCCTTGGGCAGTACTTCCCAACAAGAATGATCCGTTTGGATCTTGGTCCATGATGGCCTTTTTATTGATTTTAATGATTGGATTTCTCTATGAATGGAAAAGGGATGTTTCGGATCGGGAGTAATCACTAGTGATAGGGCAAAAATCGGGGGAAAGGACAAAGGAAAGAGCGATGCCTACATTAAATCAATTGATTCGTCATGGTAGAGAATAAAAACGGCGCACGGACCGTACTCGAGCTTCGGATCAATGCCCCCAGAAACAAGGAGTACGCCCACGTGTTTCAACGAGAACACCGAAAAAACCTAATTCAGCTCTACGTAAGATAGCCAAAGTACGGTTGAGCAATCGACATGAAATATTTGCTCACATTCCGGGCGAAGGTCATAATTTACAAGAACATTCTATGGTCTTAATAAGTGGAGGTGGAGTGAAAGATTCGCCAGGTGTGAAATCCCTCTGTATACGAGGAGTCAAGGATTTGCTGGGAATTCCGGATCGAAGAAGAGGCAGATCCAAATATGGTGCGGAAAAACCCAAATCGATATGAATGGAGGATGCCTCAACTGGCCTACGGATTGATTAGGCCTTCACTGATAAGTAGATATGCTATAAGCCCAGATTTTACTTTGACACATTGGACCGGGAAGAAAAAGGGGGAAAAATTCAAGTCTAAGCGCATATGGCACGAAAAGGAAATCCGATTTCGGTAAGACTGTATCTGAATCGTAGTTCAGATTCAAGTTGGTTCAGTGAGGGCGACCGCAAAAGTCACCGAATGGGTCAGTCTTTTCCTTCCGTTTTCCCATTTTTAAAGGGGTGGGAGGATGTTGCAGATGCCCGGAATGGACACGACTTCTTCTAAGGCTAGAAGACCACTAGAAGACACCCGGGACCAGAGCATGTCGTGAAAGAAGCACACTGGGCGGGCGTGCTTTGAACGTGTCTCCGGGGCACAGTTGAATGTAGATATCATGAACGCAGGGTGCAGGATACCAGGCTTGTAAGCAAGCAACCACTCCCCTATGTGCCGATCGCTAGCGCATCCAAGGCCCCAGCGCCCGGCTCAGTTAGACTGGAGAGGCCTAGCCTGATCTGAGAAGTGCTAATTCGGTTTGGATAGACTTCATTCAATAACGCCGCCGTCCCTAAAATCAATAAGAAAAGAAGTGCTATCAGATCAGTGAATAAAAAACCGAAAAAAAATAAGAGACGTCGCCTAAACGGCGCCTAAAGCGCAATATGCTCCGCTTCAACAAATGAGAGTTTTCGGTGGAACCGGTGAACCGCGCGAGATGGTTAGATGTGTGGGACAGAGGGCTCGTAGTACCTGCTAGAGCAGCTATGCAGTGGAAGGGAAGGAGCCTAAATCGACCCCCTTCTTTCTTTTTTTTCTTTGAAAAAAAGGAGTACAAAGAGATTATACTCTCGGATGAGACTAAGCAGCTACCGACCGTTCCGACGCGCCCCTGACCTATCTTGATTAAGACCGAAAACTATCTAAAATGGAGCCTAGTTTAAGCTGTCAAACAAATGATAGAATAAAAATGAAGAATAACCACTAGTAGGGATATGGATAGAGTCTCTCTCAGTAAAGAAAGTTTTCAATTCGTAAGATCATGACCTTTACTTGATTCTTTTCTATTAGTTAGTAAAGCGCTAAGCCTGCAATCTTTCTAAAGCAAGAAGCGAAAAACTTGACTTTAAAAAAGAAGGTGCTTGTTGCCGCTTTATTAGTAAGTAAGCCGCTTAGAGCGCCTCAATAAAGACTAAATGTTGCTTTACTAATATAACATAATAGAAAGGGGTGCGCAGGTTTGGAAACCTGGCCTTTCCTTTCAAATGACAACTGCCCCTTCCTGCTGCTAGGGCTTTGCACGAAACCAAACCACCCTCCGTCCGATCAAGTACCAGTTGCTTCGCTGGTAGGCCCACTTAGGTTAGGAGGGCATTGTCCCTCAGTTCTTACCAGCCTCCGGTGTGTAATCGACATGTTGCTAGCTTCAACTCAGTCGAATAAGAATAATGGATTTCCTCTCCTATACATTTCTTATTCATTCAGGGCGCTCGGCCGGTCTCCTTTCTCAAAGCAGAACAACTCTGAACGTTAGGGAAGATAAGGGAAGACCACCTGAGCGAACCAACCGAAGGGACTTGACTTATCCGAATCGAACGATAGCGTCTTAAAGCTAAGCCTATCACGAGAAGCGTCGCTGCGGCGGGGAGGAGCATCTCAAAGTATAGGGCAAAGGATCAAGCGCTTTTACTTTGTCTCCTGGGATTCACCACAACTTGGGTTTGAGAGCCGTGTGATGGGTGACTATCCAGCACGGTTCGGAGAGCACTTTTAGTCTGCGTTGGTGAATGGGAGCCCCCTATCAAGAAAGAAGGGGCTCTTCCCATGGAGGAGTCACCATTGACTCTATTTATTATTATGGTAAATCAGTATATCAAGATGTCAATCTGAGATCTTATTTCGGTTCGATACGTCCACCTACGAAGTGGACCTTTGGCTTTCGTCTCGGTAGGTGTAATATTATACATTTCCCAAAAAGAACATTCATTCATTTCTTTCTTCCTCGTCGACCACAACGACTGAAACGACACGTAAAATCTAGACCCGGAAAGGGGAAGGGCCGGGGTTGCCATTTGGGAAAGTCGGGCCGATCGAGTGTCTTTATTCAAGCGACGGTACAAAAGAAAAACAAAACGAAGTGAGAGGCCGGAGGACAAGGAAAAGAGTCAAGTCGATCAGGCTCGACGACCGTCAAAACGAAATCAAGATTTGGCCAAAAAAGAAGCAAGGCTATGGATAGCATGACCGATTGCCATCGATAAAGAAGAATCTTTCTAAATAACTTCGGGTCAGTGGGGCCTTCAAACATCCAAAATACGCCGAGATTGTAAATGACATGGCCTTTCTGATAGAAAATGACGATTCCTTCAAAAAAAGGAAGTTATTCAAATTCTTTTTCCCAAAGAACTTCCACTACGACGGCCCGACAAGTCATCTACTTAAAAGGACCCACTCCGCAGTGCGCCCCTCCTTGAATTATTCGGTCATGCAATACTTATTGAATACAAAGAAGAAAATTCATTTTGATCCCGTCCTAGTTCTCAATCATTTTGTGGCACCGAGCGTGGCTGAAACATCTACGATGATGAGAGCTAATGCACAACAAGGAAGAAGCTTAGATAAGAGAATACGTTCTCGCATCGCTTTTTTTGTAGAAAGCTCGACCAGCGATAAAAAGTGTTTGGCCGAAGCCAAAAAGAGGTTGACCCACTTCATTCGCTTGGCGAATGATCTTCGCTTCGCGGGAAGAACAAAAACAACCATCTCGCTCTTTCCTTTTTTCGGTGCTACCTTTTTGTTTCCAAGGGATGGAGTTAGAGTGTATAATAACCTATTTTTTGAAGATGTCCGGGAAAAACTCCTAGGTCAATTTAGGAGAAAATGTTGGAACCTCATGGCTAAGGATAAGGTAATTAAATTGATAGAAAAATTAATAGATCTAGGTGGGATAGAATAATTGATAAAGGGAATAGAGATGATGATAGAGGTTATACTGAAAAATAGAAGAATTCCATACTGGTACAACTTTTATTTGAACGAAGTGCAAAAAATGCGTTCTTTGTCGTCTAATAGAACAAAGACTAATACCTTAATGGAATCAGTCAAGATCAAATCTGTTTATCAAAGTGCTTCTCCGATTGCTCAAGACATCTCTTTGAAACCGAAGAAGAAAAGAAGATCATTTCATTCCATTTTTAGTAAAATAGTGAAGGATATTACATTAGGAATGAAAAATGGGATAGAGGGGATCCATATATGTTTTTAGGTCGATTATCAGGTGCGGAAATAGCTAGAACTGAATGCGGAAAGTATGGAAAAACATCGTGTAATGTATTTAACAAGAAAATAGATTATGCTTCTGCGGAAGTATCTACTCGTTACGGAATCTTAGGTGTCAAAGTGTGGATTTCTTATAGTCAAAAATAAGGGGGACGTGGTGCTATATCCGAAACGTACGAAATATAGTAAATATCGTAAAGGCAGATGTAGTAGAGGTTGCAAACCGGACGGTACACAACTTGGTTTTGGAAGATATGGCACTAAAAGTTGTAGAGCCGGTCGTCTTTCAAATCTAGCCATTGAAGCAGCACGTCGTGCTATAATCTGACAATTCAATCATACTATGAGGGACAATTCCGAAGAAATAGTAAGATATGGGTAAGAGTTTTCCCGGATATCCCTATTACCGGGAAACCTACAAAAGTCAGAATGGGAAGAGGAAAAGGAAATCCTACGGGTTGGATTGCTCGTGTGTCCACGGGACAAATCCCATTTGAAATGGATGGTGTTACTTATTCAAATGCTCGACAAACCGCTGCATTAGCGGCGCATAAACCATGTTCGTCAACCAAGTTTGTTCAGTGGTTGTAACGTAATTGGTTAGTGGGAGGCCCGGAAGTTCTATTCTGGCGACTCGCTTCTACCGCTCGCGCTTGGAATTTCAAGCTGAATTACATCCCATCCTTTCGTCAATCAATGAATGAAAAGAAACCTCTTACCAAAGAATAGAAAGGGAAGACAGGTTGGTTCGAGTACCCCTTGGTCAAAGGAAAGAGGAGATCCTTATTCCGGGACGGAGCCATATGATGCGAGAGTCTCAGGTACGGTTCCTTTGAGAAGGGTGTGATACCACCACCTATCAGGCCCGACGAGCGGTCCATGGAGCTGCATTCTTACTCACCTGGTCTATGCACATCACTTTCTCCAGGAGGTTGGTCGCCTATCCTAGATCTTCCTATTTCCAAGAGGATCCTGGGCTCAATCTGGTTTAGTATCAAGGTGATTCTTTTTCCGTTCCTATATATATGGGTCCGTGCAGCATTTCCATGATATCGTTATGATCAATTAATGGGACTTGGCCGGAAAGTGTTCTTGCCTCTATCATTAGCTCGGGTAGTCCCCGTTTCTGGTGTTTTAGTCACCTTTCAATGGCTCCCATAATTATGTGTTGGGAATTTCCTTCTTGAGTAATGGGAAGCGGGCTACTCCCTGAAAATGCCCCGCCCGTAGGTTCGCTTGTCGTTGGGGTTCAAATCTAAGAAGAAACCAGGTTGTTCAAAGCAATCTAACCACGTCAAGGAAAGAGTCAAAGTCTAGCAGGACAGGCCTCTTCTACCGATCTTGACCAATTGCCTAACTAGGAGTTTGGGCTTAGCTCTTCACCCTAAACCTGTACTGGCTCGATTGATAGAAATGCACGAATGCTTTTCGAAAGAGTGGTCTTTATCTTGTGCGAAAGACTTATCCTTGGAATGTCAAAGAAAAGCCCCAAGGTACGAATCAAGAATGGAAACCAAAATGAAGCGTGGAAATGAAATAGCTCGACCAACCGGTTTTATGATCGAAAATCTTTCATACTACGAGCTACTGAGACCTATTAAGGTGACTTCCCTAGCCTTGTTCCCTAGGGTTGCTGCTCTTTCTTTGTTTGCTGCTATTCTAGTAAAGAAAGGTGCGCTCGCTGCTTAAGGTTCATAGTCACTCTGTCTTCTCCTTTGTGGGAAGGAGTTTCGGCGCTTCAAGGTCGCGCTTTGCTGCTCTTCCTGTTATCAAGCACTGCACTAAACATGAAAGCTCCCTCCATTAAGTAAAAGTGCGCCTATATCAATCATGAGATAAGGAAGCCTCTATGGTAGAAAGCCTTTCTGCCAAGCTTTTGAAGCTAGCATTCGTCGTTGAGTCTTTCTTTATGGCTTTCAGGAAGGGGACAAAGTCGAACTAGTCTCATACATATAAAAATTCTTGACTTTCATCGAGATTGATAGAGTTTCCAGCTCTAATAGCATCTATCGATGAGAGTCGAAAACACGGTATTTACGCCAAAAAAGACGTTGAAATCAGGTTCAAAACTTTGAATATCATTAGATACGCACTTTTGACTTTTAAGCTAAAATAGCCATTTTTCTACCAAAAAAGACGGGTTTGATCAAACTTTTGACTAGCCATCCATGGACTTAAAGCTCTAATTGGATAAGCACGACAAGAAAAGCTCGGGAAGTCAGATATCGCTTCAACAAGAGAATCTATGAAATATGTCACTCCGCTATAACTCATCATTAATATCTTTACACTGTCCAATGAAACATCATATATGAGATATTCATTAGAACATATAAATGAATTACTGGTTTAACGGGTTTACCACAACGAGTTACGTATTCCCTTATCCCTATAGCTCTGTCCCGTCTCCTACCACTTCCTATGCCGAAACATGAACAGAGGAAGTAGTGAGTCTAGTATTAGAAACGAACCCGGGGTTGCTCTCGCCAGGGGATTGTACTAAAGTCAACTAGAAAGCCCAATTACAAGCAACCTCTGGTCCACGGGTCGGCGAACGAATGGGCATTGGGAAGTAGAGAACATGGACTCAATTGAACAAACGTGGCACCGTAAGGAATAGCCCACTTGTTTCGGGCAAGAATAGGACTCATCGACTCGAGTTACCAAGCGACCTCCACTCTTCAACTCGAGCCCCGCAATTTCAATATCCTGTTGGGGTGGAGATTGTAGTCCTCGATTCATTTCATCCTCCCCTGGCCTCTATATACAATCCCGAATCTATTCTTCAGCCGAGTTGGGGGTTCAATGGGCTATTCTGGTCAAGAAAGTACGCTGATAGTGCAACTTGGAACTTCTGCCTTTGGACCGTGATCTTGGAAACCAAACCCCTGGCTAGAGCATAGTGTGGAAGCCCTAAAAGGGTAGGTTTCACAACCAGGAACGGGTTCTCCACTCGACTAAAAGAAGAGGCTAAAGAGCCGTCCGAGAAAGCCAATGAAGAATGAAGTTGGCAGATAGGACGATGCCGGGCTTTACACACCCTTGTCCGTGGGACAATGGGGACAGAGCGGGAGAATTCTCCAGATTTACATCCATATTTAGGGAACGAACGGTAGGCCTAACTCTATACACTTAGCCGGAAGCAGGGCATTCCGCCGATTCTACTTAGGGAGAATAGCTTTCCCCTATAGTTTAAGAGCTTCTTTAAGGTAAGACATATAAAAAAGACTACACTAGTACAAATACCCCCCTAGACCCCGGTTATTTTGTACATGGGAACTCGGTTAAGGAAGCGTGGTTAACGGGAGCGAGGTCCGAGCATTCGCACCCGGTAAATGTCACCGAGTTAATATTTTCGGACCTTGATTTTTAATAACCGGGGTAAAAGTCGGACCCCGGTTATTTTAAAAAACCGGGGTAAAAGTCAGACCCCGGTTATTATAAAAAAACCGGGATCATTTTCGGACCCCGGTTTTTTATAAATAACCGGGGTCCGACTTCTACTTTTTTTCTAAAAAAATATAGATTTTCGGACCACGGTTATTTCAAATAACCGTGGTCCCAATTCCAAAATTTTTTTTAAAAAAACACCACGGTTCTTTAAAGAACCGTGGCTGCGTGATATTGCTAGAAGTTTAAATCATACCACTATTAAGCAAGCATAATCTCCTGATAATTTGATTTCAATTACTTAAAACTTTCACATGTGGTACTGCTTCAAGTACTCCAAAGTTCTCTTCAGGACAATTACTTAAAACGTCTTAGTTATTGCTTATTCAAAAAGAAAAAGACCTGTGTAGTATAAGAAACAAGGGAAACGCGAAGAGCGTCTGCACCACATCCTGAAATATCATAGGGAAGTCCTTCTTGTGCCCCTCTTTAGCTACTGCAAGCTCATTGCGATCAAAATTACCTTCCTCCAGTCTCTTGTGAAGACCTTCCAGTGAGATCTCATTTATAACCTCAAGTGGATCTATATCATTTCTCAATGACTTAGATATCTTACGCCCATGTGCATCACGGATCATTGGATGCAGATACACCTGCAAGCATACCAAATTAGACTTTACGAAAGAAGAACATCATAAGTAGGAAAAGCAATAAAATAGATTTTTAAAATATGAAGTTATTTTCCCCCTTTCCCCACGTAGATAAGTTGCACCAGAGTGCATAAGCATAACCAATTCAACATGACAACAATGGAACAAGACATACTTTTCATATAAGAAACACATTACCTTTTTGAATGGCACATCACCTCCAAGTTTAGTACATAGATCACCATTCGAGCAACCCAGAAGAAGAGAATGTCATGTCCAGTTTCAAGAACCGAAGTTGGATAAAATGCCTTCAGTAGCAGCAGTCTCTCCTGCTTATGTACCGGTAAATATGGACATTTCTTCAAAGATCATGAGGGAAACAAAGAGGTAGACTTAAATTAGAAAGTTGATAAATATATGGCATTAAAGAATGAGTCTAGAGATTAAGATGAGCATCAGTAGTAGCAGTCTCTCCTGCTTCTCAAATGAGATGAAAAATGTTTGGTTTGATTTTACAACATTTGTAATGTATATTGTGTAGCATGATCATAAAGCATGATTAAATTTCCATTTTGACCCGAAATATATTACCTAAGAAGGAAGGCAATAGCATTCACATTACATGTTTTCAGCAATGGATGCCTATATCTGTCCAATGTAAATAAAAAAGAATATGGAAATAGGTCAATCATATCTTAACAAGCATAACTTTTCCATACTATCTATTATCAACAAGTTTTCAACACTAGTATAAACGCCTAGTACAACTTAGCAAATATGTAATAGAACAACATTAATACCACTATACATTGATTAGGAAGATTCTAATCAAGTTATCAGTCTGTCCACATTCAGCACCTAAACAAGATTACTCATCAGTTTCACACATTACACTTAGACTAGATGTTTCTATCAAGAAATGAACCAGCAAAAGTCATACAGATCTGCATATTTATAGCAATGATAGATCTAGTATTGCAAAATATTTCAAACAGTTGCATCTGACCTGTTGGTTACGAGTTTGTTCTTCTTCACATAAGGCTAACTCCTAAAACACAAAATTGAACATACATTATTGTTCGGAAGAGGGGAAAGAGAGCAATTCCATAAATAAGACTTGCTACAAAAATGAAACTATCAACAAGTTAGATACCTCTGCTTCATATTTTCAATATCAGGAAATAAGGCTGATATAAAGTCGTCATATCTAGGATCATCTCTCAAAGAACGACGGCTGGCACAGCGAGTACGACAAGCAGGACACTCATTGTTCCTGTAATAAGAATCCATCATGGAATCATACCCTTATTTAATATACAACATTTTGAATAATATGCTGAGGATTTGCAAAGCTTCTCAATGATAGCAAAGGAAAGCCATAAAGGAGTCTCTTCCTTACCTTATTCGCATTGATTTATCAATACATTGCCTGCAAAACCTGTGCAGGCATCAATCTCAAGGGACATGAGGCTAGCAAGGCAACAATTTACATCATTTTTTGAAAGATGTGTTTCGAAAATCATACTAAAATATCTTAAGGGACATTAGGCGAGAAATCTATCTTTTTTAGATAGATCATTTTTCAAATACCAGGTAAATGACTTTACCTCAAGTGACATGAGGCAATGCATAAATTTTTTATAGATAAATCGTTTCCAAACATCAATCAGTAAATGAATTAAACTTCCCTAGGGACATGAGGCAAAGGATACCATCAATAGATTCCGAGAGTTTACTGCGTGGGAGGTTGATACAAACTCGATGTTGTGTGCCTATCGTTACACTGCAAGTCAAGTGAATGCTTGTCACCGTGCACCTAGCCAAGTATGCCAAGAACCGGTTAAGACAAGCCAACAACTATATATACCAAGTAGGTTTATGCCCTCACTATTCATATGATGACCAGTTGAAGAACGGTATATATATATTCTTCTATCTCCCGCGTTAATTCATGTTAATATGATTTACTCTTATCTGTAGTCGTTTTTAGGATGCCGAACAACACCACCCCCTGACGAAAGAGAACTATGCACTCCTCCGTGTTTTGGTGATCCTGCCAGAAGTCCGTTGACATGGGCCATAACTACCTCTAGGCACGGCCTATATCGTTGTCCCATCTCCCAACTGTGTTGACCCCTAACAGTCCGTTCAAGACTTGTTGGGATTCGGCCGACCCGGTATCCAGGCCAAGCTGTTTGACACAACTAGACTTCACAACCTGCTCAAACCCGCCCGTTATTTGAGGATGGGGCAACCCGGCCTAGAACATGTCTAAGCTCAAGATGAATATTTTCACAACACAGTAGTTTTAGATATCTCAACAAGGTCAAAATTTGGAATGTGTCTATTATAAATGGTTAGATAAAACCATCCATAATCAAAAGAAGTAAATGGAATATACCAATTCTCAACTGTAGATTGAAACCGAGATAGGAGAAGGGAAAAAAGGGATACCTGAATTGAGGCAAACACGAGAATAATAGACAAGAAGAATATTGAGACAGAAGACGGAAAAGGATACTTGAACTGAAGTCGAGAAGAAGAATGTTTAGCTCCGGTGGTGGTGGAGCACTAGAGTTGTCAAGAAGGCTGAAATGGAGAAGGTTATAAAAAGCTCGGTTCATTCAATAGAGAAAGAAGAATACCAGCATACGTAAATTGAAACCTGAACCGGAGAGTGGAGAAGGTAAGAAAAATACTTGAGCCTTGAGGAAGTGAAGTTTCAAACCAATATAGAGAAAGGAAAAGAAAAATGATACCTTAATTGAAGCGATCACGATAAGAATAGAGTGACTAGAAGAATAGCGTGACAAAGAACAAAAAAAACTAGTAAAAATGCTTAGGTAGATATAGACAACAAACTATAGACTAGAATAGGGTAACAACTGACGAAGAAGGATACCTGAACTGAAGTCAAGAAGAAGATGTTGAGCTCCGGTGGTGGTGGTAGTAGTGGTGGTGGAGCACTTGAGCCGTCAAGAAGCGTAGACAAGAGAAGGCAAGAAAAAGCTCGGTTCCAACAAAGAAAGAAGAAAACTATAATAGCTATATTGAGGCAATCACGAGAAGAATATGGAGATCAGAAGATAGAAAGACAAAGAACCCAAAAAGAACTAGTAACAAAGACACAAGAAAAAGGATACCTGAATTGACGCTCCTCTTACACTCTGAAAAAATGATTCCATTTGTCTCCTTAATTCCATTGTTCTTTCAAGTTTTGACTTGCTAGCAGCTATAAGGGACAGCAGACCAAGTCCAGACACTATGTCTAAGTTCATCTCTTGCTAGCAGCAACAGAGACACAATAAAAACTTGTCTATCTAAATAAACATCTATGGACTCGATACAAATACTTGCAGTTAGATTGGGACATGTTAAGATTGTATATAATTCATCCATTTTAAACATCTTCTTGTTGTCTAAACATACAGGAAAATAAGGAAAAAGGCATGTATTCTACGGAAGTTCATCTCTTGCTAGCAATTAAAGGTTACTGAATTTGACCTTTGAAACAAATTCTGAACACAATGCATTTTGTTCAAGGGCAACTCTTTCATTCTGAGCCCATGTATTTATCTTATTATTTGGTGGTTCTTAGACAATAAAATCTAAATGAAAAATTACCTAAGTTAGTTTGCTTAAAGGCAAGTGGACTTGGATAAATTGTTTATGACTTCTCGCATAAAGCTGCAGGTGTATCTTTTTCTTGTAAATTGTATTGACAGACATTTAGCCACTCTACTCTATTTAGATGAACTTACTCCCAGCATCTTCTTGTATTTACATTGGGTTTCCCATGGAAATATACAGAACTGAAATTTCCTTGTCAAGGGAAGTGAGGCCAAAATACAACTGATGATGAACATAGTTTTCTGGATTCATAGATTGCTTGTTCACTACACTTTTAGTAGGAAAGAAATGTTTTACTGAAGTTGAACAAATGACAATTGAACTTTAATTGAATAGACATGATTGGAGCAGAACTTCAGCTTGTAATAAAATACAAATGAGTATGATCAAGTGATATAAGTAGTTTGAGCAATACTTTGACAATATGAGACCGAAAGAAGAAATTATAATGGGATACTTCTAAATAGTTTATATACAAACAGGGATACACCCAAAGAAAAAAATTAAGTTTTAGCTGCTGCATATAAATGAATCATCTAAATAGTTGGAGATCGAAAGCTAACCTTCCAAACAATGAATCTTTGGAAAATATAGTGGGATACTTCTCTGCAGGCTAAAAAGAGAGGTTCGATCCTCTAAAATTGAGGCATATGCTCCAAATCAATAGTTCCATATAAACTGTCATGCTTACCTGGGCAAGGTAACAACCAATGGAAGGTCCAATTATCAATCTTATGCTCCAAGCGGTTGATATCTGCTAAAAATTAACAGTTTAGATACCATTGATCCACAAGCACCTTACACTGAGTGTAAAATGATAAAACATAAATCTCACAGTTGACAAGGCAATGGCTTGATGTTCATCTGTGCAGAATTCAGTAGCATATGCCTGCACCCAAGTTTATCCCAGTGAAGAAGGAAGCATATAGCAAAGCTTTTGTATGAGATGAATGGCATACATACCTTTATTGGTCCAAGCAAGCCATTGGTAGCACGCAAAAGAAATCGGGCGGTGAGGGCCATCTCGAAATTCACACTAAGGCCAAACATAGTATTGAACACAACCTTGAAACTAGAAAAATAGAGATGCCGATTTAGTTTAAATTTCCTTATGAAGGAGGTACAAGTGCAGGTTGGAGTACGGACACACTAATAGTGCTTATGACAAGTACTGACTTACGGCCATATCGATTAGCCACCATTCCCCATAAAATTAAAGTCAACCCTCGGCCAAGCATTAATGCAGATCCATTGTGAGAAGAAGAGGTTACTTAATGATTCAAGTAAGATATCTAAGTAGGGAAATTATACCGTTCAATGTGCTTCAATTCAGCCCTGTTTGCAATCGCCAGTCATATGTTGGAGAGTCGGGGTCGAGGTGGAGAATCCCCCACCGATCGCAGTCGTTAGTCACCGCCACCAGTCGTCGTTGTCAGTCGCCGGATGGTTGGGATCGGGGTAGAGGTGGAGAATCGCCCGCTCGCAGTCGAAGGAGAGTGAAAATCGATGGTTAGGGCCGGGCATTCGTAACTACGCGTAGAAGGCCAGGGCTTAAAACGACGCGTTCAATTAGGATGGTTTACCATGGTTATAAAATAACCGGGGTGCGAAATGGTTTTGTCACCACGGTTAGTAATATAACCGGGGTCCGAAATTTTAATACCCCGGTTAAATCATATAACCGGGGTATAAAATATTTTTTAAGAAAAAGAAAAATCAATTAACTTCGGTTATACTTATAACCGTGGTCCGAAAATACTTTTGATCACGGTTCTTTCAAACCGCTCCAACATAAGCGAGGTCTAGGGGGTTTTTGTACTAGTGCTAGTTCCCTACCCTACTTTCCTGTGATGAAAGAAAAGGGTTTTATGCACCGGTTTAGTACTCGTGGAAAAGAACCTTTGCTTCGGTCGAATTCCAATACCCCACCCCCTTTTTAGTTCTTTCAGAATAAAGATTTGATTGAGGAATCTCCTTGCTACGAATCTACTGAAGGAGAATCTTTGGTTTAGAGTTTAGAGGTTGAGTCTTGCCCCCAACCCTATGAGTCGAGCTTTCTTCAAATGTTGTGTCAGCATCTCCGAACCTTGGCGAGGAATCTTTCCTATCTGGCTCAAGATCCGAGTCAAAACAACACTAGCGGATAGAGATGTAAGAGCAGATTCTTCGGTTGTTTGTAATTACCTCTTCAAAGTGGAAAGTCATATTTAAATACATATAAATATATTACAGGACCTCTCATCTTTGCCCTTTTACGGTAGTCCCATCTTTTAGTTTAGAGATGTTGAACGATTACATGGTGTTAAGCAATTCAGATCGACCTTTCTCAAGCGATCAGTCCATCACTTCCGTTCCTACTCTACCAGACGGTGACCGGCTCAATAGAGCACCTTTGGGCGCTGGCTTTTCGAAAGGGGAATCCGTGACCAAGAGCTTTCTTCTCTTACGATATTTCTAGTTGGATGACTACATATATCTATACACAACATATCAAAAATTCAACGGTAGATGATTATTCTAAAGCCTCAAACAAAATCCTCAAAGTCTGCAGTTCCAAACCTAAAATCTGAATATAAAAGAAGCTCTTGACTTCAATTTTCTATGGCAGCCTAATCCATTACTATTGTAGTCCAGTAGTCATGAGTTTGACATTCTAGGAGGGCATCAACAAGGCTCTACTACTACACCCACCTCCCTGAATTAAATCTCTCTCACAACAACATACAAGAATAATCACCCTTAACCCCTAAGCACACACTTACACACCTATTCTCAAGAAAGAAATGACTAGTCTAGAAGAATGAGGGAGGCTTACCTCTTGCAGTAGCAATGGATTAGAGTCGTCGGGGATCAGATTCGGTGGAGGTTCCCTTGATTCACCCGGTTCACACGTCTCACAAAGGTAGCCTGCAGGGAGAATTGAGGGAGCAGAAATGAGGCCCTTGCGCAGGTTACTCGGGCTTGACTGGGGTCGTAAAGGGACGATCGTTACTACCTTCTTGTGCACAGAATATCGAGGAGGGCTATCAATTCGAGTCGGGGGAGATAGAAGGAAGCAAGGGAAGGCGGTTTTACCTGGTCGATCACGCGTGTAGGAGGTCGCTGGCAACACCCTTGGTTCTGTCGAGAAGGCCGACGCTCAGAGTTGTTATTGTGCTGAGGAGATCGATCGAGAGCAGCATTTTACTACAAAAGGAAGGGCAAAAGTGAGGGCGCTCTAAATGTAGACGGAAAGAGGGGAACGTGAGGTGAATCCGGAAGGGAGTATGCTACTGCGTGAATTGCGGGAGTTGTTACATGGCATATCTCTCTCTCCTCCAGCTCAGCACACGTCATAGGGGAAGTTGGTCTGCTGCTCGATGGGCTGGTGTCCCAATGGGCTTCTGGCTGGCACAAGTAGTTCGCTGATCACAAGGTTGCGCGTCCTGGGTTGGCTTCCTGGGCTGGCGTCTTGGTCTGGCTTGAGGGATTCAGCAGCAGTAGGTAGGGAAGTTGGTTGTTAACTATTTGTCTAGGCCTTGTCACAAGGTTATTGGGCTTCGTCATGGCCTCGCCTCAGCTTTGTCATGGTCTCATCATAGCTTTGTCATGGTCTCGTCAAAAGTCGTCGTTAAGAATTAATTATAAGAACTAGGGTTTGTTATGTATTTCATCAATTTATGTGAGTTTTAGCTTACATAAAATGATAATATTTGTGATTGTAGAAACATTGGTATCAAGTACACGGATCATCGGGTCAAAATTCGGTTCGATTTGGAAGTAAACGGAATTAAAATTCCTGATATTACAAAATCCAGGTTCTTCATTTGGGGGTTTCCTAACTAGCAACTACACATACCAGAAGTGTGAAATTATAGTTCTCTTTTGAGTCATTTACATAGTTTATGCCATTTTTAGACTTCTAGTAACAAATTATATGTCCTGACTAGCAACTACACATGCATACCAGAAAGGAGGTTGAGTAACAAATTATATGTCGTGACTAGCAACTACACATACCAGAAAGGAGGTTGAGTCTTTAAGTTTTGGTCCATCCTTTGATGGTATTGATTAGTCTTATAGTTTAGCATTGTGTTATACTTTATGTGCTTCTGTTGTTCTGATTTCTCTAATGGTTGTCGTCATTTCATGATTTACTATGGAAGTTCAAAGCAAATTTTATTGTAGCATGAAAAGCTCAGAGTTGCTCATGGTTTGTACTTGGCTTATATCAGTTGTGGTCTCTTTCTGTAATTTCATTATATGAAGACCAAACTTCAAAGTGTAGTGAAAACTAAATTTTTTTTTTTTTGGCTCAGATCTTGAAGCCAAGTCTAGCTAACTTTCAATCCAAACTTCAGTTGCAGCAACAATTGTTAAGTTTACTCCTTTCACCCTTAAACTTCTATCTATATGATTTAGGTACACATTTGTTTATTATTGTTGAACACAAACGAATATATATAAATCATATATAGATTCTGTTACAAGGATCTATATAAAGCTACCAAAGGATTCAAGAGCACAGAGCTACTTGGGAAAGGCAAGACTGGTAGCATTTACAAAAGTATTCTACGTAACCACAACAACTGGAATAGTTAGCATGAGAAGATTAAGGCATAGGAAGTTGGTGCAACTCTTTGGATACTATCGGAGAAAGGGAGAGCTTTTGTTGGTCTATGATTACATGCTTAATGTAAGCCTCGACAAGTACCTTATTGGAGACAAAAAGCCGGCTCTCGGCTGACACCAAAGGTTTTAGATCATACTTTTTTATTGATATGTATAACTTTCTTATTTTTTTAAATAACTAAATATGAATTTTTTGGTATGTAAATTTCGGTATATAAATTTCTGGTACGAATTTCTAGTATGAAAATTTCTGGTAAGAAAATTTCTGGTGAGAACATTTTTGGTATGAATTTCATACAAGAATTCAATCCAGAAAATACTAAAAATAATAATAATAAAAGGCCAAAAAAATATCAAATAAAAAAACAAAGTCAGTAATTAGAAATTAAAACTTACACTTATATAAAATAAAATAAAAAAAAACAAAGTCAGTAATTAGAAATTAAAACTTACACTAAAAATAATGATAATAAAAAGGTCACATCATCGTCAGAGTTAGTATTTTCGCCGGAAAAGTAAGACATATTATTTTTGCTAAATACGTTAATAGTTTGTATCTCTCATACTAACTTTCAAAGTTGATATTATTTTGGGTTGAATGTTGACAGTTGGTATTATTTTGGGTTGTTTTTTCTTTTTAATTTAGAAAATCTATAAGTGTAAATTTAGTCCTATTTTTAAAATTAAAAAAAATGAGAAATACTTTTACAATTACTTAGTATATATAATTATTTAATTTAAAATTTGACATGATTATAATTAGTTTTAAATCTACTTTTTTATTCTAGAAAAGAAAATAAAAAAGTAAGATTTTTTTTATTCATAATTAGGTTGAAAAAAATTCTACATTTTTCTAATTTTATAATTAAACTTTGAATGAAATATATTAAGAAATGGTATAAGGAGGAAATAAATTAAATCATGAGGGTACTAAGAGGAAACTTAAAAATGTTTGGATATCAAGAGAAAAAGTTCAAACTTAATAGGTACTAAGAGGAAAATTTCTAAAATATAATAGAAGAATTTGCTAAAACGTATATAGGAAGATTTTTAGGCACTCGCATTTGGCGAACTCGCAATGAACAAAAAAGGTGGCAACAAGATTTTCAAGCACCCACAACTACTTCATTAATGACAATTCAATTGCTTTCAATCTAATTGATGACAGCATAGTTGGTGACACAAAACAATTTGTGACATCATAGTTGTTGACGATGCAATTGATGACAATATAGACGGTGTCAATACAATATATGATAATATAGCCGATGACAATCTATTTAATAACAATATTGCGATGATATTATTAAAAAAATATGTAAAATAAAATTCAAAAAAAATAAAAATAATTAAGAGGTCAAAAGTTAAAAGATAAAAAGTTAGATTTTAGATTCCCGATTTATAACTTTAAGTTATTAACCTACCAAATTCTTTAATTTGAGATGCCATAATAATAATAATAATAATAATAATAATAATAATAATAATAATAATAATAATAATAATAATAATAATAATAATAATAATAATAATAATAAAGCCGTGAGGGTCGCTGCCGATAACAAAAGAAAGAAGTATGCTGACGCTTGTAGCTTCAAGGGATATAATTTTCTTCCTTTTTCCTTTATCATGTCTGGTAATTTGGGTGATGATGCAGTGGAGCTACTTACAAGATTGGTTTCGGTTGCTAAAGGCTCCCCGGATATAGTAGGAGTATTTGCTTTATTTTAATTAGGATTACGTTTACCATTCAAAAAAGATACGGAGCTAGTCGGCTCCCATCCAATGTCATGTAATTTGTTTTCCCTTGAATATTATATATCCAATTATAATAAATAATAATAATAATAATAATAACAATAACAATATTTAATATAATTTTAATTATTTTTCTAAATATGGTTAATTAACCATATATCGTTGTATACAAAATCCCATGTCGTCCAGCCTCACTTTGTCTCTTGATTATCCCAACTTCCCTCTCTAAATCCCATGTTTTCTTCTTCAACTTGAGCAGTAGAGGGAGAAAAGTGAAGAGAGTAATGGCTGTAGCACATGATACTAAAGCCGTAAGCATCTTAGACACGGTTAAGGCTAACGACAACCGGAACGTACGAGGGCCATATGTCCACAAGTTGAGGAAATGGGTCAATCCACAAAGAACAACGAAGCCTATGAACTGAAACAGAACCCATTTGAACGGCACATTCGAGCAGCTCACAAAATAGATAAGCTCAATTGCAATGGACAAATAAGCAAACGCAATCAATATATCGCTAGCTTTCTGGAACAATCCCACGTCGTCGCAATTGCATTCTGTGTAAGAATCACCGGTCGATGCCGCACAAGACATCAACACAGAACAAATCAAGAGAAACTTAGCTAGACTACTCAACATTTTGAACTAGCAATCGTACACCTGCATAACAACATGCAAGCAAAAAATTAAGGCAGATTCAAAAACCCTAACTTGCAATTTTAAGAACCCAATACCCAATATTTATAATACTAATAAATGAATAAAATTTATAAATAATTCATTTACAAAAAAGTTCATAGATCTTTCAAAAAAGAAAAAGGGTTTTGTATTGACCTAGATCTTTCAGCACTAAAGCAATTTCAAGACAATCGCCAAGGACCATCTCTTCCAAAACACAAACCTACCACTACCCATTTGACGAAATCAATTGAAAAAAAAAATCCAGAACCGAATCCAACAGATAGGTAACCCCAATTGATGGAAGACAGAATTCATGATATCTTGTCTTATTCAATTCATTGTCTGAGATTACATATTTATAGAAAGCTAGCAGTACTATGATATGTAATACTGGGCTGTTAGCCTTGGGCCTGTGATGACTGGGCTGGCTCTAGTCTAGCATCCCCCCTCGGTCCCAAGTCTGTGAGTCGGAGATGGGAGCGAAAAGTAGCCAGTCTATGTGAGGTAACAGCTTTGGTAAGAAGATCAGCAACCTGATCTTTGGAGGATACAAAGGCAACATTCAAGGTTTTGTTCTGGACTCGTTGGCGAACAAAGTGATAATCAAGCTCCAGGTGTTTGATTCGATTATGCATCACTGGGTTGACTGCCAGGTATGTGGCGCCTAAGTTGTCACACCACAATGTGGGTGCGCGAGGGAGCTGGACACCTAGTTCCATCAGAATAGATTGGAGCCACAATATCTCTGATGTGGCATGAGCAATAGCCCTGTATTCAGCTTCAGTAGACGATCTGGCAACAGTATGTTGTTTTTTCGATGTCCAAGAAATGAGATTGCTGCCAAAGTATACACAGTAGGCGCTTGTAGATCTTCGATCAGAGGTATCACTACCCCAATCAGCATCAGAGAAGGCTGACAGAAGATCGCCTGGTGTTGATGAAATGTGAAATTTTAGAGATGAAGTGCAGTTTAGGTATCTCAGGACTCTCTTGACAGACTGCCAGTGGGCTTGTTTCGGATGATGCATATATTGTGCTAGTTTATTGACTGCAAAAGATATATCGGGCCTAGTGAAGGCAAGATATTGCAGGCTTCCTAGGACGCTTCTGTAGAGGGTAGGATCATCAAAGGTTGGTGAAGATGAGAAACTTTCTTGAAAATTTGTGGCCAATGGAGTTGAAACTGGTTTGGAATTTTGCATCAGTGCCTTTGTGACTAGGTCATGAATGTATTTTGTTTGTGAAAGGTAGAAGCCGGAGCCATTTCTTTGTATTTCAATTCCTAGAAAATAGCTTACTGGCCCAAGGTCTTTTACTGGAAATGATTTGGACAAAGTTGCTGTGAAATTTGTGGCAAGGGTTGGGGAAGATGCAATGACCAGAAGGTCATCTACATAGACCAGAATACAAACAAAGGCAGATGCTGATTTGAATAGAAACATGGATGTGTCTGAAGTGGATGGTGAGAATCCCATAGAAATCAGAGCATCACCAAGTCGAGAGAACCAGGCTCGAGGGGATTGCTTCAGTCCATAAAGGGATTTCTTCAATTTGCAGACATGTGAGGGGAAGGTTGGATGAATGAAACCGGGTGGTTGGGTGATGTAAACCTCTTCAAGCAAGTCCCCGTGCAAGAAAGCATTCTGGATGTCAAGCTGCTGAACTGTCCAATGGTTCATCGCTGCCAAAGAAAGTAGGAGACGGATGGTTGAGGGTTTGGCTACGGGACTGAATGTATCTTGGTAATCTAGGCCATGCATTTGATGGTAACCTTTGGCTACTAATCGGGCCTTCCTTCGTTCAATCACCCCATCAGAGAACCGTTTAGTTTTGAAGACCCATTTGACACCCAAAACATTTTGGGATGGAGTTGATGGAACAAGACTCCAGGTTTGGGTGGAAAGAAGGGCTTGAATCTCCTTTTCCATGGCAAGGCGCCATTCCGGAAACTTGGAGGCAATGGTGAAGTTTGCAGGTTCGTCTGGGATGGTGGTTGTGTGGGAGCAAGACGAAGGGGGCCAGGGTATCGTGCCATCTTGGCGGATTAGAGGTTTGCGTATCCTGCTGGAGGTTCTGGGTTGGATCTGGGGTGGTGGATTAGGGTAGTGGGCCGTAGTGGGGTTAATATCTTCTGCAGATGGGCCAATGGGAAGGGTGGTGGAGATAGATGGATCTTGTGGATTTTGTGGAGCTGTTGGGCTTGGTGGGCCAGATTGGGCCGTTAATTCAGGTGGATTATAGGGGATAGAAGCCACTAGAGAGTGGGCCGGCGTAATGGAGTTGGTGGTGAAGGGAAATGTGCGTTCATGAAAAAGAACGTCACGGGATATGTATGTCTTGTGGTTGACCCAATCGTAGCAAATGTAACCAAGGTGATTGGAAGAGTAGCCAAGGAAGATTGTAGGTGTGGATCGAAAATTTAATTTGTGGGAATTATATGGTCGAAGGTTGGGAAAAGCAAGGCATCCAAACACCTTGAGAAATTTGTAGTTTGGTGTTTGCTTGAAAACAAGCTCAAATGGGGATTTATTTTTTAGTACGGGGGTAGGGAGACGATTGATTATGTAGGTGGCGGTTTCAAAAGCGAAGTCCCAAAACCGGAGAGGTAGAGATGAATGTTTGAGAAGGGTTAAACCTATGTCCACAATTCGACGGTGACGAGTTTCGACGGAACCGTTTTGTTGATGTGAATATGGGCAAGTAAGACGATGCGTGATACCCATCTTTTGAAAAAGTGGGATTAAAGGTTTAAATTCCGAACCACCATCGGTTTGGACCGATATGATTGTAGTGGATAAAAGATTGGTTACGAGTTTAAAAAATGATGTAATGACCGGTGTTACCAAAGATTTGTTTGGGAGGGGAAAAAGCCAAAGGAACTTTGAGAAATCATCAACAATAGAGACATAATATTTGTGGCCTTTAAAAGACAAAGTGTGACTTGGACCCCAAACATCTAAAAACAAAAGAGATAACACTCTATCACTTGTTGAAGGGCTTGGTGGATGTGGGAGGGCATGGGCCTTGGCCCAAGAGCATGAGGTGCAGCCGTTTTGGTGGAATGGTGAGCGTCGAAGTGGGCCTAGTAGATGGGTAAGGATAGAGTTAATGATGGGCCTGGAGACATGCCCTAGCCGGTCATGCCACAACGCGGTTTGTTGGGTGGAGGTGGAATGAAGTTGGGGAAGCGACGATGAACCAGAGGCAGAGGGCAGCACATACAGGCCATTCTCAACCGGACCTTGAAGAAGAGGCTGGTTGGTCTTGGTATCCTTCACAATAAAGCAATTCGAGTGAAATTCAAAGTAAACATTGTTATCAAGACAAAATCGATTGACAGATAGTAAGTTCTTGTTGAGTAAAGGAGTGTGAAGGAGATTGGAGAGCAGAAAGGTACGAGAAGGAGTGTTAAAACTGGAGGTGCCCTGATGTTGAATGGGTATTGTTGACCCATCACCCAGGGAAACAGTGTCGGTCCCTTGATAAGGAACAGAATCGAGCCTCAGGTTCGACAAGTCCGGCGTGTAATGATGGGTAGCAGCCGTGTCTGGATACCACGAGGTGGTATTGTTGACCTGGAACGATTGAGACTGAGGGTTAGGGGCAGAGTAAGAGTGATCAAACCTGTGCCAACAAGTTAAGGCCGTATGACCAGGCTTCAAACAGACTTGACAGATTGGTCTAGTGTCCGGTGCTCCATTGAACATTTGGTGTGGATTTGGGGAATAGCTCCTTCCACGCCCCCGTCCCCTGCCTCTGTTGTTGTTCCGGCCACCAGGATTGTTGTTTCGAGATTGAGAGCCTCGACCAGAGGTTTCTGTGTTGTTAAGGGATGGAGGAGTGGGAAGTAGGGCTGACTGTTGACGGGCAATTCTAGCCTCATGAATCAGCAGGTGAGATAATATTTGGGAAGGGGAAGGAAGAGTGATCTGTGTGGAAAGGCTCGTAACGATGGAGTCGTAATCAGGGCCTAAACCGGCAAGGAGGAAGCTGGTGAACTCAGTGTCGGAAATAGCTTGGCCTGCTGTGGTCAAGCAGGAGACAAGGGATCTGGCCTTGCTGTAGAACTCGGTGATGGATGAATCACCTTTGCTGAGGGAGGCAAGCTGGAGCCTAGTCTGCACAATCTTGGGACTGGAAGCGGAAGCAAAGAGAGAGTGGAGACGTTGCCAAACTTCAGCTGCTGTTTTGCAATCTAGAACCTGAACCAAGATTGATTCAGTAAGGGAGCAAGTCAGGATTGCTAAGACAAACTGGTCTTTGGAGACCCAATCTGTGTACTCTTTTGACAAGGGAGATGATTTTTCTGGGCAGGGTTTTGAGCCATCCACAAACTCAAAAAGATTCTGGGCACCAAGGATGGGGCTGATTTGAGCCTTCCAAAGCAGAAAATTCTCTGATGAGAGCTTGGAGGTAATAAAAGAAGAAATGGAGGATAAGGACATATTCTGGCTCTTTTGTTCAGCCATGGAGGGCTAAAAAAATTTTGTTGATGGTTTGTGTTTGTTTGTTTGTCAGGGAGGAGTGGCGTTGGCCGTTAGCTCTTGATACCATGATGGAAGACAGAATTCATGATATCTTGTCTTATTCAATTCATTGTCTGAGATTACATATTTATAGAAAGCTAGCAGTACTATAATATGTAATACTGGGCTGTTAGCCTTGGGCCTGTGATGACTGGGCTGGCTCTAGTCTAGCACCAATCTCTTAGAAAATTGAAACAGAGAAAACAAAATTGAAAATTTGATTCAATTTTCAAGTAAGCTATGTATTTTTTAATTCCCAGGAGGATTAGAAGAAGAACTGAAATGAAAAATGGGAAACGAGGAAAAAAGAAGACTGAGATGGCGACGCCATAACCACCGTCGTCACATCAAAAAAAATCTATAAAATATTGAAGTTTTTCACAAAATTTTATTTTTGATATTAATGTGTAGGTTAATATAATAAATATGTGTTGAATATAAACGTGCTAAGTGATTATCATAAAATATATTTAAAATATCTTATTTAAATTGTTACAAGATTAAAATATATAAGAAAATTTTTAAATATTATAGATCTACAATTTATTGTACGGACGGGAAAAATATTTTTTGTCTCATTAACGACTATTTGAGATGTATAAAACAAAGATGAAGGTTGATCCCTATTTGACATTTTATATAATCGGTAATAAAAATACTAGTACACACCGGTACAAAAAACATGTCTTATATATCGACATGTATAAAACAAAAAAGATGATTAGTAGTTAAAGATGAACAAACTTGAAACCTTAATCGGTTTGAAGATCGGAGAAAGCTAGATTGATAGAGCGGAGAGTCCTGGGAAAGAACACGCCAAAATATCGGTGTATAAAACACGTTTTATATAATCGACATGCATAAAACAAAAAAGACGACTAGTAGTAAAGAAGAACAAACCTGAAACCTTAACTGGCTTGAAAATCGGAGAAAGCTAGATTTGTAGAACGGAGAGTCCTGGGAAAGCACACACCAAGAGATCAGTGTAAAAAACACGTTTTATATAATCGACATTCATAAAACAAAAAAGACTATTAGTAGTAAAAGAAGAACAAGCATGAAACCTTAATCGGCTTGAAGATCGGAGAAAACTAGATCGATGGAGCGGAGAGTCTTAGGAAAGCACACACCAAGATATTTGTGTATGTGAGGTTAAGAGAGCCGAAGGGGAGGGATTTTGCGATTTGAGAGAGTGGGTATGTGTAAGACTGTGAGTAATGAGGATGATGTTCTGACGGCGGAACATTATTAGTATATATAATAAAATAATTAGGTTAATCTATGTGGATTGGGCCGTGTCAGCCCAATATAATAGTTAAAGACGGCCCCATTGGATAATGGGGCCGACATACGCACATATTCGGGTTAAAATAGTTACACATATCCTTTTTTTCAGGCCGGTCAGATAATTAGAGAGTCCAACTCAAATTTATACAAGTCTAAACGAAAGACATTGAGGGTAGTGTTTATGTGCATGAGAATGGTAGTTGTATCTTCTATCTCTTTGATGTTTTGTTAAACAAAATCATCACCACATATTTACCACATACTAAGTGGTTGTTAAACCAAATTCTCGGAGTAAATATGGTATTTACATGTGTTTTAATCCTAGTTATTTGACCACTTAAAAATATTTAGATATCTTGACATATCAAGATAGATACATTTCTTATAAAAAAAAATAGTTGAATATTTTTTTGATTGTTTGTCTAGATCCCACGATAACAACTCTTACCACATACCATGTATATATATTTGCATACCGATGTTTTATAAGGTGGGTATTTAGTATGCAATAAACGAATAAATAGCATGTTATTTAGGGATATTTGGTATATTATGTAATCCGTTGTAATTTCTACCTCCACTGTTTTTTAAACTACATACATCGGCATCTACCTTTAAAAAAAATAAGCCTACACTACACACTAAAATACACAAAAGATAACACTTCATTCAATTATACAAGCTTCTCTAAACAGGAAAAAAACTCAAATATAGATTCATAAACATAATTAAGAATCAAATACATATACTTGTTGTTAATTACACAATGTTTGGACTAATTTAACACAATGCTTTTTTGAACTTTTTGGGTTGTCAACTGTTTGTAGCATATAGGGGCACTTAAAGAACAAATGCTAACTCCGACAATAATATTGTCATGTCTTACAAACTCGAAATAAATCATATAGTTCCTTATAATATGTTGAATAATTCAAGCATGGTACCTTTATTTTTTTACTAAAGTGGGCAAGAGGTTTACCTATCTACATGATTACTCCTCCAATACCAATGCCTGAAGCATCACATTTCACTTTGAATGGCTTGGTGAAATCCGGAAGTGCAAGAAGAGGTGCGTTTGATAGTTGCCTCTTTAGCTTTGTGAATGCTTTCTCTTGTGCTTCTCCCTCCCCCCCACCCCCCTCAAATTGTACTTGCTTCTTCGTGAGATGTGTGAGAGGGGATGCGATGGTCCTAAAATCCTTCACAAAGTGACTATATAACGTTGCCAATCCTTGGAAAGATGGCATATGTCCGACGGTGGTAGGTGTAGGCCATTCTTGGATGGATTTGATCTTCTCCTTGTCCACTTTAAGACCTCTTATACTTACTAAAAATCGAAGGAAAATAACTTGGTTAATACTAAACTCACATTTCTTGATATTAACATAGAAAGATTTAGATCTAAGAGTTCCAAGGATTCTCTTAAGTGTTCTTCATGCTCGTCAATGGATGTACTGTAGATGAGGATGTCGTCGAAGTAGACAGCCACGAACTTGCCAATATAATTACGTAAGACATGATTCATTAATCTCATAAAAGTGCTAGGAGCGTTAGTCAAACAAAAAGGCATAACCAACAACTCAAAAAGTCCAAACTGGGTCTTGAATGTTGTCTTCCATTCATCTCCTTCCCTCATCCGAATTTGATAATATCCACTCTTAAGACCGATCTTGGAGAACAAAGTGGAACCGCTAAGCTCATCTAGCATGTCATCAAATCAGGGAATAGGGTGGCGGTACTTGATAGTGATGTTATTGATTGATCTACAATTAACACACATCTTCCAAGTATTGTCCTTCTTGAGCACCAACACAGTTGGAACCGCACAAGGACTCAAAATCTCTCGAACGTAACCTTTGTTCAAAAGGTCTTGCACTTAATCTTGGATTTCCTGACATTCCTGCGGACTCATTCTATAATCGGGGCAATTAGGAAGGGAAGAACTTGGGATGAAGTCCATCCGATGCTCAATGCCTCGAAAAGTTGGAAGACCTGCAGGAATTTCATCCGGAAATACATCTTATACTCATCTAAAGCCTTTAAAATGTTTTGAGGCAAGGTAGCCTTCACCTCATCACTTGGAGTCGGTAGGCTTTTACATAAGCTCAGTAAAGAAAGATCCAAAGGAACATAATCGTCAAGAAACTCCCTTTTGGATGATTTAAAAAAATTCAATTAGCGACGGATTTTGCGACGGCATAAAAGCCATTTGTTGTCGTCAATAATCAATGGCGACGGCAAAACAAGGCGTAGACAAAACAGGCGACGCAAATGGTTTTTGCATTCGCGTCGCCAGTTGGCGACGACTATTTCCGTCACAAAATTTTCGCGTCGGCTATAGCCGTCGCCGTCTAGTGTGTAGCAAACTCTGAAATTGGGTGCGAAATTTAAAATTTTGCATCGGAAGTAGCCGTCACAAATTGTATATTTGGTGGAAAATTTTGTATTTTTGGCCGTCGGCAGGAGCCGTCGCAATATTTTAAAATAAGTTTAAAATATTAATTTTTGTCAACGGTAACCTGTCGTGACAAAGGCAACAGAGAGTAATAACAAAATATAATTTTACTATGAAAATAATAATATGTCAATTTCACCCAATTTTCTCATTATACATTAGTTATTTAATAGCATTACAATACAATATAGGTTGAAAGACCGAAAAGAGTAGAAGAGTATGAACTTATTTGTACATACACTTCATCATCATCTTGTTGTTTTGGATGATCTTTTTCGTGATGCCTTATTTTCATATGATTTCACTCTATCTTGATGCTGAGTAGACTGACCTTCTGCTGCCTTGTCTTTATCAAAATCACTCTCCTCTTTATCACCCCTTCCCTTCTGGCTTCCATCCTGGTTAGATGATGAATCACCTTCTATTCAGATGCGTGTTCTGGGAACCTTCTGATTGTTTACCCTTGTCGGCTTTTAAGGGAGACTCGCGGCCTTTGTCCATGTTTTGAAGTTCATTGGCAATCTGGGAATGTCGTTCCTTCAAGAAGTTAAGGCGGGTAGTCAACTTGGACAGGGCAGAACTAGAGCTTCCCTGTTACACGCATGTACATATGTTAAGCCGTCACTATGATGAGTCTCTATGACACCTAAAATTACCAAAATGTCTATAAATAGGAAACTAAGCAAGGTTTCCCCTTACAAATTGACATCAAACCAACCTCAATTTTCGAGCTACATTTCCTAGACCCGGATGACAATTCATGATTGTTTTTAGTACCAAGGTCAACTTCATTAGAATTACTATTTGATTTTCCCTAAAAGGTGACAAGTGACATCTACAAAAGATGTTCAAGCATATAACATCTTTCTAAACTAACACACTTATAGGAAACAAAAACACCTAGAACGAGAAGCATAAGCTATTCAAAATATACTTCATGCACTATTTGTTAGAAGCACTACTTCAACCAAGGGTAGTGAGTCTGAAATTATTATACTATTTACAAATCGATATCAAGTGACCTACCTTACTTTTTTGACGACTTATCACCAGTCCGAGGAGTAGCACCAGTTTCATTGCCTTTTTGCTTATTTCTCTTGCAACATATAGAAGTTTTAGAAGTTTGGTTTATTTCAAAAACCGGTCTCTGGTATGATGAATAAAATCAAAGCCAAAGAGTAAGAGAATTGTGAAGCTATACTCCTGAGGTGGAGGTTCAGGTGGATGAATGCCTCTATCCAGCATACCTGATTAGTTTTCTTCACGTTGTTGATTAAATTGAAGTCCAATATCATCTACCCTTTGCTTCAAACTGTTTATACTCGCCTCTGCTTCATCTATTTCCATCAGCCCTGCCCTCATCTTTATTTGAACAAACAAAGTGTCAATGCAAGAGTACTAATCATGTCAGGGATGCATTGATCCCCATGTGCATTCATTCTTACATCCTCTCTCCCTTTAGATAGTGATTTGTCAACCACTAATTTAAAAATCCTTCATCCTTTATACATACATATATATTTATACACACATACACACAATATATTGTAATGTTTCTTTCAAGCAATTCTTTTAGCAACTACTTTTCCTGATGCTAGAGGTTTTGACAAGCTGGAAAGACTTTGTAAAAAAAGTTAGCCACGAAATCATCATCCATTTTATGCATATTTTTAAGTTAACAGATATGAGACATGGGTTGGACGTGCTGCAAAGGAAGAAGGTTAACCCAAACAAAGTCTCAAAGATATAAAACTTATTTAAGATCAGGAGGCTTTACCCGATGCACACCAAGAAATGATTACATGAGGTATTTAAGGATGTAATAATTGCAAGATTTAGCATCCAAATAGCTGAGCCTGCAAATGCACAAGACAAAGGTTTACCTTGGTTCTATAGTATGCAAATCTATACAGGAAGAATGCTACATTGATTAAAGTCTTGGCCACCTTCTAAAGTGAGAAGCACCTACCAGTTACTGAATAGGATTAATATATATATATATATATATAAGGAGACCTCAATTGATAAGAATGACATTCAATTGTTATCTAGCCAGAGATGAATAAAGAATTCAGTTGCAAATTAAATGAGCTCTTGTGAAAAGATGAACAACAATCTGCAAGATAACTTGGGCCACAAATCCAGATGACCGAAGACACAACATGTTGGAGTCAAATTAAATGTCTACAATACAATTGTCACTCTGTCGAAAAATGTAACAATGACCAAATAATGAGTAGAATAAGTAGATTTTCAAATTAAATGTCTGCAATACAATTGCCATTCTTCGTCGGCAACTTGAGATTGTGAGACTACCATAGTCAAGCCCTATAGGATGGTATGATACTCGAAACTGCGAGAGAAGGAGCGTCTCTGATGCTGAGAGAGAGACCAGAAAATGCTTGGAGTTGTAGGCGTCGTCTTCGTCGGCCGACCGCTGATCGTCGCTAGCCCTCGCCAAACACTAGTCTTCGTCTCGCTGAAGTGTCGTCTTGTTCCCAGTTAACAAATTCCAAAACCTAATCTAGCTATGAGTATCGGGGTTGCAAGGTGAGAGCGAGTGGGCGTTTTTTCAAAACTTTTATTTTATTATTATTATTATTATTATTATTATTATTATTATTATTTGTCAAGCCTAACTGTAATTGCACATGGACAAGAATTAGAAAAAACACAGTACCATAATGATTAATTTGATACGTCAAAAGCAGTAAGAAAAGAAGGAATAAAAGACTCCTTGATAATAATAATAATAATATTATTATTAATAATAATAATAATAATAATTGTTATTATTATTATTATTATTATTATTATTATTATTATTTTTATTATTATAAGGCTTCATTATAAGAAAAGTAAAGGATTATTAGTAGTAGTAGTAGTAGTAAATAAGCTTTTGCGAGCCGCTCGTATTCGGCTCGTCTCGTTACGAGCTCAACACCAGAATCGTATTCAGGTCGTTTTATAATATGAGCGAGCCGAATACGAGCTTTTGGCGAGCCGTGTCCGAGCCGAGAAGAACAAGATGGACAAGTATGATGAAAAACAAGTAAAAAAGGTTGTTAAAGAGAACATCAAATTAAAAAAGATTAATTCGGACATCAAACTGAAATTCCTGAGAAGTGATTATCGGCTTCTTGGTAACGACGACGGAGAATAAAAATAATACGGAGGAGAGTAGAAGATGGTGGCGAGTAGATGGCGGTGTCAATCGATTCCAAAAAATAATTCCGTAATTGATACTTTGGGCGAGGGTTTTTGGATAAGAGTAAAGGACGGTTTCAATTGATTCCAACTATAATTCCGTAATCGATACTTTGGGCGAGGGGTTTTGGAGAGAAGTAGAGGACTAATAAACAAGGAGGAGAGTTGAGGACGGTGTCAATCGATTCTAACTGTAATTTCGTCCGTAATCAATACTTTTGGCGAGGGTTCTTGGAGACAAACAAGGAAGAGAGTTCATCGTCTCTTCGATGAGATGAATTTGGTTAGGGTTTTTTTTAAAGGATTTTTACAAGCTCCTATTACTCGGATAAAATTTTAAAAATTTTATTGATGGAAGGTTTTTGGAGATAAAATTTTTAAAATTTATAGGGATTTTTAATTATTTTGTAAGAAAAAGTAAATTAATTATATTATTTTTTAATGTTTTTTACCCCAATATTTCATATGACGCCAAATAATATGGTTGTTGCCGTCGGCAATATAGCCATCGCCAACATTAACTTTTATTAGCCACAATATAGATTAGCCGATGCCAACTACAAGACTATCAGCGACGGTCTTATACTGCCGACGCAAATAATTGGAATTTTTGCCACGCTGATTTTGCCGTCGCAATGCCGTCGCCAAATAAAGACCAATGACAACGACAAACCCTTTCCGTTGCCAACAAGCGTGGCCAATTGAATTATTTTTTGTAGTGATAAAAGTGTTCGTTAATGCTCCAGAAAAGGAATCTCGGCTGTTTATAGGAATCTCGGCCGAGATTTCCTTGATCGGGCCGAGATTTTATCACCGGAACATGACTGACCTTCAGATCTCGGGTGAGATTTTGATGATCTACATGTTGTTTCTTCTGTGAGAGTTGTCTCTTGTTCCTTTTCTTTGCGTTTGTCCTTCTTTTTGTCGTAATGCTCCGCAATCTATAAGGCGGTCATAGGTTAAAGAGTATTTTCTTATCCATTGAACTTAAAGGAATGTTTATTGGAAAAACCATCATGTGTAACCTTCCTATCAAATTGCCAAGGGCGGCCTGATAAAATATGACATGCTTACATTGGCACAACATCACAAATAATAATATCTTCATATTTTCCCAAGGTAAACGCAATTTGAGTTTGTTTGTTAACTTTCAATTCTCCACACTAGAATTGTTGCATCAACTACCACCATCAATAATCATATTACAACCTTTCCTTGAACAAGACATCTAGTATGGAAAGGTTTTCACGTTGACTATCCTCAAATGGAGCTATTTTAGCATGCAATGCGTGTCTAGTAATCAAAGACTCTCAATTCTCATATTCACAACCGTCATCACTATCACTATCACTATCATGATCATGTAATGCATTGATATGTGTATGATCATGCTCTTCTTTACTTTCATATTGCCCTTGTTGATTTAGAAATAAAATCCTTTTATTAAGACAAACTCGCATATAGTGACCTCTACCTTGACATTTAAAGCATAAAATATCTCTAGATCGTAAGGTAGATTTAGAAGTACTCCCTTTGTTATCCTTTATAGGCTCATTCAAAGGACGAGACTGAGTAGAAGGCTTATGGACTGCTGGATCAGGAACAGATATCTTTTCTTCGTCTTTCTAGGGAAAATCTTGGTTGGAATATCGGCCGAAATTCCTATAGGATAACTTAGATTTCTTATTTGTCGTCGAAGAACTTGTCCCTTGATTCCGTCCTTTGGTCTTTCTCCACCTTGATTGATGTGAGCCCACCGGACTTAAGCAACGAGACCAATGTGACAGCACCAAGATTAACACCACCTATCACTCGAGCTAGAGCCCGCATGCTAGGCCAAACCACTTTGACCTACCACCCTTTCGGAGCTCCGACATTTGAGGACGTCCATGACTATCACTTAGTGAACATACTTGAGGCGATTGAGGATGCCGGATCACTTTAAGACCTTAGACGTAACCTTTTTTATTTTATGTGTCATGCTTGATTTTTATTTCAAGGGATTAAAACCACTTTTATTTGGGATTCTTTTCAGCCACATTTTTTTATCCTTGAAGCTTTAATTGGCCGGCCATATTTATGGTTTTTAGGCTATTTATTTGCTTGAAGTTGTTGGTTGAAAGACCCTTAGTTTGCCTTCATTTATCACAACTCTTGAACTACTTGTAAGCCATTATTTTGGGAGTTGGTGCTGAATTTTCAGCCCATATAAGGCCCTCTCCTACACACGTTTTGAAGAGAATATAGAATTGAGTCGAACAAAGTTGTGTTTTCGCTTTTGAGAGAAACAAACCTAGAGACTAAGGTGAGAGGCCGAAGTTTCGAAACCCACAAGGTGAGAGGCCGAGTGGTGTCTTTACGGTGCGAGGCTAGGAGGACGAAGGAGATCCAATTTCCGAAGTGAGATTCCGAGGAAAGACGATCTCGAGCCAAGGAGATCCAAGGTGCGAGGCTGGACGATTCCTTGCTTGACATATCCCATATAAATCGAAAATACATAAAAAGAAGTAGTCGGAGGAACAACACTGGCGGATCCTTGCGCTCAACTGACGAAGAGCGCATCAAGTGGTATCAGAGCCCAACGGTGCGAGTTCCTCAAGCTTTCGGGGTACGAATTGCTTACCTAAACTTGTTTTTAGTTTTTGCAATTTTGAGTAGTTCTCCAAAATTTTGGTGCTTACAATCTTCTTTCTTGTGAGTCTTTAGAGAGATCTTGTTGACCTTTTATTCAAAAAAAAAAAAACGAAAGCCCTATTTTATATCATCCAGTAAAGTCAAAAAAAAAGGGAGAAAAAAAAAACGACAACAAAAGAAAACAAAAAAAAAAAGAAGAAAAGTTGTTTGAGTGTTATCATTGAAATTATTATCAAAGTTGTCCTTGATAGTGTTATTGAATTTTATGTCAAAGACGTTTAATTTGTTATCAAAGTTGTTCTTGAGTCTTCTAGCCAACCAAAACACAACCCACACGTTTTGGGGAAAACGCTTGTTATTGCTTTGACTAACTACTTGTTAGGGACTCAGTAAATACTCGTCGGAATGCGCGTATTTGTTGTTGCTTGTGTTGCCCTTTGTGTTTGCTTTTCTGAAGTTATATTGCATCTTGGAATACATTGTTTACCTTGTGCACTACCTAGGAAAATTTGCGGGATTTTGTTACCAAGAGAAATCTTTGTGTGGAGAGCATTGCCTACGGCTTTGGAAAAGGTGAGGGAGAGATTTGCCTCGAAGCAAAGGCAAAGTGAGAGTTGATAATATTTGGAAAAAAATTTGGTTACTTGGTTTTTGGTGAGATGCCGAAACCTCCTCCTTGGTGAGATGCCGGGTGGGTTGCCTTTGTGAGATGCGAGGGCGAACGCATTAGTTCTCATAGGTGAGAGGCTTGTGAGAGTTAATGCGAGTATTGTAGAGTGGATGGTGAGATGCTTGAAACTCTAGCAATACATATCTTGTACTTTATTTTCAATTATCACAAATCCAAAACACATGTGTATGTTTTCTTTAGTTTTTCATTTGTCTTGCATCGTTGGATCCTTTGGCTGGGGCGTATCATTTGGTATCAGAGCGTTTTTGTCTCTAACCTTTTCCTTTGAGTTTGTTATGTGTGATAGGCGAAGAATCTCGAAAAGGTGAAAAACGGCCGGTTTTGCAGTTTTGCGGAAAAAAAGGCGTCCGAACTCAGAATTACAATTGCTACACCTTTCCGAGAAGGGAAACGGGCCTCCGAGTTCAACTCACTGCTTTGCTATGACCTAAGGGCCTTTTTAGCCATCCGACACCGTTTCGGTCACGAAATCGGCATTTTTATTACTTTCGGTTTTGCCTTTGAACACTTGGTTTTGTTATACCTTTGGACACTTGGTTTTGTTTGTTTCTTTGATTATTTTGTAGTCCAAAAGCAGGATGGCATCCGTCAATGGTAATGGGACCAATCAAGCCGACCCACGTATTGACCGCCTTGAAGCCCAATTCGCGGAACTTCTAAGGAACCAAGATAGATGTTCGCCACTTAGTGTGCGTGCAATCAAGCTTTAAATTTATAAAACTAGAATCAAGCAAGCGAACCCGCAGTGTACGGATCGATATAGTTAAGCAAGAATTCCAGAGTATCGAACACAGGGATTTGGGGAGAATAAATTCGATCGTAGGTTATCAAGCAAGTGAATATAAGAGCTTTGCAAATTATTGGGAAAACAACAATCCTAAGGATCCAAGTATCCAGCTGTGGCAATTGATTCAAGATATACTTAATGATATAAAGACAGAGTTGAGATATGCAAAGGTATGTTAATGTAAGGTAATCGTACGGTGAAGTTCCAAAAACCTTATATGACTCGCCACTTAGTGTGAATACCTCCCATCCCACCTGAACAAAGTCAAGGAGGAAGTAACCAGGGACTACGTAGAGGCCGGGATAAGAGTAGGAGTGTGAATAGCCATGAGAGCAGAAACCAAGATAGATGTTCGCCACTTAGTGTGCGTGCAATCAAGCTTTAAATTTATAAAACTAGAATCAAGCAAGCGAACCCGCAGTGTACGGATCGATATAGTTAAGCAAGAATTCCAGAGTATCGAACACAGGGATTTGGGGAGAATAAATTCGATCGTAGGTTATCAAGCAAGTGAATATAAGAGCTTTGCAAATTATTGGGAAAACAACAATCCTAAGGATCCAAGTATCCAGCTGTGGCAATTGATTCAAGATATACTTAATGATATAAAGACAGAGTTGAGATATGCAAAGGTATGTTAATGTAAGGTAATCGTACGGTGAAGTTCCAAAAACCTTATATGACTCGCCTACAAGACACTCTCTATACAGGTTGTTGAGGCTTCAATATAGAAAGGTTCTAAAGGTAAGAATTAATGTCAAATACCCAAACTTGTAATCCAAGGATCAAGACTAACTAAATCGATTAAGGTTGTGACACTCACAATCGAGGTAGAGGTTGTTGAGGCTTCACTACCACCTAGAACAGGCAAGCCTAAACTAAGTTAAAGCAAATCTTTAACTTTGGATTAAAGTAAAAGCAGGTTCGTAAACTTAAGGGAAATTACGGGTGGATCTTGAGATTCCAAGGTCGTGGAACTCAAGAACAAACCGTGATTTAGGGTTCGTCGACGGTTCTCTCTAACTCTCAGGGTCTAATCTGTTTACGATCGATCTATCATCATCTAAGCCACAACTATCAACCCTTCACCTTAGAATTGTTAAGGGTTTTTAGCCAACAATCATCATTATGATATCAAATTCAAAGATTAAAAGATTGAAAGATGAAAACTTCCGAAAACTTCCAATAAACTTCAAACCAATCTCAAAGTCACAATCAAGAACGAATATCGTCGCTAGATTCGGAAATAGAACAACAAACACAATCTTAGATAAGAAGGAAGAACGGGATGTCAATCCGTCTTCTAAATCAAACCTAAGTAAGAAGAGGAATCTTCTTACAAACAATCTTCCGAATCTTCAACCTTCCGTCAATCCGGAAATCTCCACAGCAATCTCCACCAAAAGTGCGAGATTAGGGCCACCCCAAGGATGAGTGCAAATTACGTCTTTTGCAAGAATCGCAAAAATCTCCAAAAGCACAGCGTAGGCGAAAGTGTAAAACGAGGTCGCAAAAGTGCGTCTAAGCTAAGGTGACGGAATCTCTCTTCGTCCGTCTTTTTATAGGGCAAGATAAAATATCGGCCCGGCCCAGTCTTCAAAAGATCGTGGCTTCAAAATGTGGCAAAAAAGATCGCCAAGATCACAGTCGTGGAACTTTCCACGACCGTAATTTAGAGCGTGGAAATCAACACGGTTTGAACCATGGATTCCACGACCGTAAAAGCTTCTGCAATGAACCACGCTTCTCCTGTAGGGTTCCACGGCCGTGGAACTGAACGTGGTTTGTAGTACGGCCGTATTTTAGAGCGTGGTTTAGGGCAAGAACGTGATTCTTCCCTAGCCTCGTGCATTCCTGAAGTTGACATCCATTTTGCTCCTAAGAATGCCCTTAATCCATGAACATACTCAATCAACTCGTCTTTGCTCGATTCCGTTCGGAAATGGCTCTCAATCATCTATAATCAACATAAAGCTTGTGTAGACATCTATATCGACAATATAGGCAAACTAGCTCACAATTGCAACAATGCTAAATCAAAGACTATCTATATGAATCAAATACACTTAGAAAACGTGCCTAAAATATCACAATATTTCATGCTAACAAATAACCCCATACTTGCAACTTGCTTGTCCCTAAGCAAGGTCTTTCAAAAGCTTTTAAAACAAGAGTTAGGATGAAATATGTGTACCTTCTCAAAGCAATACTTCTTTTGGATGAATGTGCCTTCTAAAGAATAGATCATTCTCAAACCTTGCTTCAATCATTTATAAGACTTTCATACACTTAATCAAAGAGTAAAAAGTAAAGAAAACTCATGAATCAATCAAACTTCTATACAAGCATCATAACCCTTAAACATTATCAAAATCAATCATAAGAAACTTCAATTTAGATCACCAAGTCGTATAACATTCTGTTGATCTTAAGGACTTTCAAAGAAAAGGTCTAGAATGTGGAAGGGGAAGGAAAATTTAAGGAGATGTGGTGCATGAATCCGGGAAAGTGGACAACTATCTTCTTCTTCTTTTGCGGTTTCCGCAACACCTTCAACTTAGAGCTTCGCTCTCTTCTTTCCATTTTTTCGACTTTACTTTTGGAGATATGGACATAGGTGCACAAAAACCGAAGCCTAGGAGATTGGCGTTTCTCAATTTTTATGAGATGCCTCAAACCCTTAGCGCACATACCATAATCCGCTAGGAATATCGCTCAATCCGACTTTGGCAAGACACAAACACCCGGCTATGTGAATGGTGCCGAGTTACTCATCGTCATGATTGACTTCCCCAAACTTAGAATTTCTTTCTATTCTTTTGATTGCAAATAAATTGCTCTCATGGCCCTCCCACATCAAACATGCCTTTTTCATTCACTTCTCCAAATTCCCGGATAGGTAAAGGAGGTCAATATTTCAATGAGGAGCTAAAATGATCAAAGAAAGAAGAAAGAAAAATCGAATTGCCTTAATCATCTCAACAAGAAGTATAAGAACTTATAGTGTGATTTCAATTTCAATTTCTCAACATGATTTAGGTAACATTTATCACATTATGAAATTTGCAAAAGAGGTACAATCAACTCACTCAATTCCTTTTTCAATTCACTATTCGTTTAAGCATGCAATTGTCATCAAACTCAATTCACAAGTAGTGATTATCATAGAAATCATCTCAATTTATTAGAAGCACAAAATTTTCAAAATTTTTCAATTTTTATGGGTTTTTCAAGTTCTTTTTCATGCAATGCAATAATGAAACGTGCAACAATATACTGAACATGCAATGATAGTCTCGAATAGAAGCAAACACAGTGAGTAAGAGTTATTACAAACTTTTAGTACATCCTACCCCATACTTAGGACGAACATTGTCCCTAATGTTCATAAGAAAGAAAGAAAAGAAAGAAAAGAGAAAAAAAAAACTCACAAAGTGGCGGTGGAATGGCTAAAGCGAACGGTCATGCAATCAATCACTGCGGCGCTGGTGGAGGCGGGAATGGAGAGAAGCTAGGATCATAAAACCGCCCAAACTGCTGGCGGTAGACATCCCTCATCATGTGATCGAGGTCGTCTAAACGTCCGTCTCTAGCATCTGCTCGGATCTCCAATGATCCTACTCTCTCTGAAAGGCCAATAGCCCAATCTGGCATCTGCTCATACCATCCCGGAGCCTGACTATACCATGCTGGAGCGTCGGATGGTGCCGGTGCTGGTGCTGCTGGCTGCTCTGTGGACCAAGAAGGTGGAGCTCCGTACCATGCAGGAGGTGTGGTCATCCATGTAGGTCTCTCACTCACGCTAGCGCGGCGAGAAGACGAGCCTGAAGCTCTAGCTGGACGTGGAGAACGTCTAGGTGCATCGGGGGCTGCCTCCGGTTGATCCGGCAACGTGCCAAACTCCTTCTCGGCTCCTCCTCCACCCTCAAACTGATCTCTCATATCCTCCTCCTCAACAACTGGTGGTGGGACATATGGGGGAGCTACAATCCTGTTCGCATGCATAGCAGCGAACGTCTCCTTCCAATTATGGCGTCCCGCCATAATGGAGTACTCTGGCAGCCACTCTATACCCCTACCTGTCCTGCTCTCCCAAGGCATGGCCGCATAAGGCGGACCTCTATGAGTGGGGAAGATGAGCCCTCTAGTCATGAAGGCATGAAGACCTAAAGGAACGGCCGGTATGCGGGTACAGGTAGAAAAATCAACACCCATGCTCCTAGCAAGGTTGGTAACTATCCCACCATATCCGATGTTGCCCTTCTTCTTGGTCTTGAGCTTGCTCATAGTAGCAGCCAAGAGGGTGGCACAATCAGCTCTGCGCCCATACAACATGGAGTAAAGCAAAAAGAGCTCATCCGTCTTGATCTTTTGGGGCGTCTCCGTCCGAGGAAAGAGACACTCCGAAAGAACACGATGAGAAATCTTCAAGGCTAGGTGGTACATCAACCTAGCCTTGGTATCAGCAGGTTGCCAACGGTCCTCGTCGGCGTAAATCATCGCTACCTCCTCCCAAAAGTCCTTGGCGTAAACGCCACTAGAAAATCGACCGTTAAAGGTCTCCTGGAACCCGAAAAAGGTCCCGAACTCACGGATGCTAAAATGATAGTCTCTTTCCATAAGACGGAAAGAGACGGTCCTGTCTACATGGCTGTGCTCGAAAGACGTCACAACTTCCCGGGTAATCTCCTCATAAGCGTCTTCTCGGATAGCCGAGAAGACAACTAGTCCGGCTCTATCCAAGAGTCAAGTAAGGTCATCTATAATGTTGAGAGGAGCTAGATCCTCCAACAATAGGTATCTAGGGCCAATAACAACCCTCTCCTTGATCCTCTCGAGTGCGTAGAGGTGATCCTCATGAATGGTCGGTACCCTAGGGCTAGGAGGTGAGGGTGATGAAGGTGAGGATGGAGGTGAAGGGGAAGAGGGTGGTGGTGCTCTAGAGGATGAGGAGGAAGAGGGATTACCCTTCCTCTTCTTATTCTGGTTATTCTTCTTCTCCTTAATCCTCCCCGAAACTCTCCTCACAAAGTCCATTCTGTCAAAAATTACGGGCTGTTCTATAGGTTCCACGGCTGTGGTTCTCCCAGGAACCGTGATTCGTCTCAGAATTTCTCAAATCTTAGAATTCAGCACTCAATCTCAACAAACAGGCAGCCCTAATCTAATTTCCTCCAATTTCAATCAGTTCTTCCTAAAATCTCTAACAAAAACGAACCAAATCGACAAAGATCAAGAAGAGTGGAAAAACCTATTTTTCGGATTTAAAAATCCGAATTGCGCGTTCCTTGGTGAATTTCCGCTCGATTTGTCGCTTGGATCTTGTTGGTGGTCGAATTTGCTTCTGTTTAGGTAGAAGAATTGTTAAAAACGATTAAGAAACGAGGATTTGAGAGAGGGTCGTGGATTTCGGCGTTTAGGTCGTGGAAGAGGGGTTTTGTGGGTGATTTTTGTGAAGAACGTGGTTTATATAGTCACAGGCAAAATTTTGAAAATCACGGTCTGTCGGGGTGTTCCACGGCCGTGGAATTGTACGGAACTGTGGTTTTGGTGATTTTTCAAAGGCTTTTGGAAATTACGGGCACTGTAGCTGTCACGACCGTGGTTTAGGCCGTGGAACTCTTTGTAAAGCTCCAAAGTCCAAATTTCGTCACTTTTCTTCAACATTATCCTTCCCTTTTCCTTTTCCATCGTTCCTACATCCAAAAACACGAACATACCGGAAGGAATCGAAGGCAAAAACAAAGCGAAAAAACGTTTATAAAGCTAATCTATGAATCGAAAACAAAAAAAAAAATGCAATACGTTGGGTTGCCTCCCAAGAAGCGCTTTGTTTAAGGTCCGTAGCTAGACCAATCTCGCACTTATTCGAGTGCGGTAGGCGCGAACTCTTCGGTTTGGAGTTCCGGCGTATACTTCTTGAGTCGTTGGCCGTTCACCTTAAAGCTTCCGCCCGTTTCACCCCATACTTCAACTGCACCATGGGGGAAAATACGCTTAATTAGAAAAGGTCCAGTCCAACGAGATTTAAGCTTACCTGGAAAGAGACGAAGCCTTGAATTGAAGAGGAGAACTTGATCTCCTTCTTTGAAGTCCTTTGGAGTGATATGCTTATCATGCCAACACTTTGCTCTCTCCTTATAGATCTTAGCGTTTTCATAAGCATTCAAGCGGAGTTCATCCAGCTCATTGATGTCTAGGAGACGCTTCTCTCCTGCTTCCTTCATGCTGAAATTTAACCACTTGATAGCCCAAAACGCTTTGTGCTCCAACTCTACCGGTAAGTGACAAGACTTCCCATACACAAGGTTGTATGGTGTGGTTCCTATGGGAGTCTTGTATGCAGTCTGGTACGCCCACAATGCATCGTCAAGCTTCAAGGACCAATCCTTCCTAGTCCTTGAAACCGTCTTCTCTAGAATTCCTTTGATCTCCCTATTTGAGATCTCAACTTGTCCACTTGTTTGTGGATGATAGGGGGTAGCAATCTTGTGAGTAACCCCATACTTAGCTAGAAGAGCTTCAAAGCGCCGGGCAATGAAGTGAGAACCTCCATCACTAATGATAGTCCTTGGCGTCCCAAATCGCGGGAAGATGGTCTTGTTAAAGAACTTAACCACTACCATGACATCATTGGTGGGTGAGGCAATTGCTTCCACCCATCTAGAAACATAATCTACCGCCAATAGTATGTATTGGTTTCCACAAGAGGATGGGAACGGTCCCATAAAATCAACTCCCCAAACGTCGAAAATCTCCACCTCTTGGATGTTGTTGAGGGGCATCTCATTCCTCCTAGAGATATTGCCTGTTCTTTGACAAGCATCGCAGCAAGAAACAAAGGATTGCACATCTCTAAACAAAGTAGGCCAAAGGAATCCAGATTGCAATACCTTTGCGCTAGTCTTGTTTGAACTAGTGTGTCCTCCACAAGGTAGTGAATGACAATGACGGATGACACTTTGCATCTCATCTTCCGGCACACATCGCCGAATGATGCCATCCGGACCTCTCTTAAAGAGGAGAGGCTCGTTCCAAAAGTATTCCCGGACATCCTTAAAGAACTTCTTCCTTTGTGCGTAGGATAGTCCGGGCGGTATCTCCTGACAAACCAAATAGTTAATAAAATCAGCAAACCATGGTTCGTTACCTTTGGAGATCACATCGATGCACTCCTCAATAAGGTGTAGGTGTTCGTCCGGGAAGGAGTCATCGATGGGTAAATGGTCGTCCTCTAGATGTGTTAGGCGACTCAAATGATCCGCAACAGAATTTTCTGAACCTTTCTTGTCGCGGATCTCAAGATCGAATTCTTGTAGGAGAAGAATCCATCTAATTAGCCTTGGCTTCGCATCTTTCTTTGCAAGGAGGTACCGGATCGCGGCATGATCCGTGTAGACAATCACCTTTGCACCTACAAGATAAGAGCGAAACTTGTCAATAGCATAGACAATGGCTAAAAACTCTTTCTCGGTAGTGGCGTAGTTGAGCTGCGCTTCATCTAGCGTCTTGCTAGCATAGTATATGGCATGGGTTCGCCCTTCTTTTCGTTGTCCAAGAACAGCTCCTATAGCTACGTCACTAGCATCGCACATAACCTCAAAGGGAAGAGTCCAATCCGGAGGTTGGATAATAGGTGCTAAAATTAGAGCTTGCCGAATTGTGTTGAACGCATCCAAACATTCCTGCGAAAACTCAAAAACCGCATCCTTCATCAATAGATTAGTGAGAGGTTTTGATATCTTAGAAAAGTCCTTAATGAAACGTCTATAAAATCCAGCATGTCCTAGGAAACTTCTTATCCCTTTCACCGAAGTTGGGGGAGGAAGTTTCTCTATGGTCTCTATCTTAGCTTTGTCTACTTCTATCCCTCTACTAGAGACTAAGTGACCTAATACAATTCCTTCCTTAACCATAAATTGACACTTCTCCCAATTAAGAACTAGGTTAGTGTCTTCACACCTTTGCAAAACAAGAGAAAGGTTAGAAAGGCAATCGTTAAAAGAGGAACCGTATACGGAGAAGTCGTCCATGAAGACTTCCATGATTTCCTCTATGTATACGGAGAAGATGGCCATCATGCACCGTTGAAAGGTGGCTGGGGCGTTGCAAATCCCGAACGGCATTCTCCTATAAGCGAATGTACCCCATGGGCACGTGAATGTGGTCTTCTCTTGATCATCCGGGTGTATCGGAATCTGAAAGAAACCACTATAGCTGTCAAGATAGCAAAAATGTGAATGTTGCGCTAACCTTTCAAGCATTTGATCGATGAATGGCAGTGGGAAGTGATCCTTCCTCGTTGCATTGTTGAGCTTGTGGTAGTCTATGCACATCCGCCATCCTGTTACGGTTCGGGTAGGAATGAGTTCGTTGTTCTTGTTGGTGATGACTGTCATTCCTCCCTTCTTCGGAACTACTTGAACTGGACTCACCCACTTACTATCGGAGATAGGGTAGATGATACCTGCATCAAGAAGCTTAAGAATTTCCTTCTTGACAACCTCCTTCATGGTCGGATTCAACCGCCTTTGAGGTTGTCTTGAAGTTCTAAAATCTTCCTCCATTAGTATCTTATGCATGCATAGGGAGGGCTTAATTCCTACTAAGTCCTCGATAGTATAGCCTAAAGCTTTCCTATGTTTCCTAAGGACAATCATGAGCTGATTATGTTCATCTATGCTTAGATCGGAACTAACAATAACCGGAAAGGTAGAATTAGGTCCTAGAAAAGCGTACCTTAGATGAGTAGGAAGTGGTTTGAGATCCATTGCTTTCGGAGCTTCCAATGATCCTTGAGAAGCATCCGATGTATCCTTAGAAGTTTCTAAGGGTGATGAGTGTGTGGGAGAAGAATCAGAAGAAGTTGAAGAAATGTCTCGATCATCCCTTTCCACAGCCAAAATTACGGTTTCCCCATGTCCTCCACGGCCGTGGTTTAGGGCGTGGAAGGGAAATACGGTTGTCACATCTTCTCCACGACCGTATAACTCCATGGAGTGGGACACGGTTTTGGTTGTGGAATCCACGGCCGTGGAATATAGTGTGTGGCCGTGGATTCTCACGTTTTCTGCCTCATCGTGGAGTTTTTCAAACTCCACTTCATGCATCTCTTCTTGTGCTTCTAAGGCTTCAATTGCCTCATTGCACTCTTCTTCTTCCCCTACATTTGTTAGACTCATAGTAATGACTTTTTGTAAAGGATCGTTAAAGAGAATCGCACTTACCTCCTCCCTAGACAAACCCTCTTCATCTTGGATATCGAAAATATCCTCATCAAAGATTGGCTCCTTCACTAGAGTGGAAAGAATGAACTCTACTTTCTCTTCTCCTATATCAAAAGCGAGTCTACCATTCTTGCAATCGACTATGCAGCCGGATGTTGCAAGAAACGGTCTTCCGAGTATGATCGGGACCGGGCTATCTGCAGGAATATCAAGCACGACAAAATCAATGGGAACAAAGAATTTACCTAGCTTGACCGGGACGTCTTCTACAATACCGACGGGGCGAGTGATGGATCGATCCGCCATGTATAACGTCATCTTCACCGGTTTAGGGTCGCCTAAACCGATCTTCCTACATAATGCAAGTGGTATGATGCTCACACTTGCTCCTAAGTCACATAAAGCGTCATATGTGACATCTCCCACTCCTATGGGAATGCAAAATGACCCCGGATCCTTTAGCTTTGGGGGCATTTTCTCCTTCATGGTTTTGATGAGATCCGAAGAATCCGAACTCATCTTAACCTCACCGAAGTCTTCTAGCTTCCTCTTGTTGGAGAGGAGCTCCTTCAAGAACTTGCCATAAGCCGGCATACCTACAATAGCATCAATAAATGGTATATTAATATGCAGCTTGCTCATGAGTTCTATGAACTTACCAAACTGTTTATCTAGATGCGCTCTTGCTCTAGATTGAGGAAATGGTAGGGGATGTTTGTAAGCTGGAGGAGGAATGTAGACATCTTCCTTCTCCTTCCCCTTGTCTTTCTCTACGGGGACTTCAACGAACTTGGGCTGCGGATCGGTGGTAGTCACTCCGCTCCTAGTTGTGATTGCCATAACCCTTCCCTTAGGGTTGTCCTCCGTCTTTCCTGGAAGCTTCCCTTGATTCCTAGGAACTTCCTCCGCATGGCTGAACATTTGGTTTTCTAAAATCTTTTGAGCTTTATCAACCTTAGAGATTTGATCATCAACCTTAATGATGCGGTTCTCCAACCCTTGTAGCTTTCCCAAAATCGTTTCCAACATGGGATCGGGCTTCTCCTTCCCCGAATTGTTTCCTCCATTAGATGATTGCCCCTGGCTTTTCAAAGGAGTAGAGGAAGAGGAAGGTGGAGTTAGTGAATTAGAATTGGGAGGATAGGAGTTACCGGAATTTTGTTGATTGGAGCGCCAATTATTGTTGTTTGAACCCCTATTGTTGTTCCAATTGTTGTTCCGGTTGTTGTTGTTCCCATTCCAATTGTTATTCCGGTTGTTGTTCCGGTTATTGTTGTTGTTGTTGCGGTTTGTGTTATCACCGCCATTGTTGTTGCCCAAATAGCCAACATCCTTCCCTTGTTGCTTTGGGAAGTTGGTCTTGATAGCCTCCTTCAACTCCACACGATTTCCCTCCACTTTCCGGTGGGAATACTTCTCTATGACCCTTGCTTGCTTCTCAATGAAGTCCCAAGCGTCATCTTCTCTCATGTCCATGAATGTTCCACATGAGAGGGATTGGAGGTTGAATTGCGTTCCCGCATCCAGCCCCTTATAGTAAATCTCCAGCAATGCAAGCTTGGATATGCCATGATGAGGGCAATCCAATAACAAGTCCTGAAACCTTTCTCATGATTGAAACAAACTTTCGTTAGACCTCATGGAAAATGCATTGATCTTACCTCTAAGTTCCGCCGTTTTGGATGGCGGAAAGAATTTGGTGAGGAATTCCGCGGAAAGGTCTTCCCACGTGTCTAGTTTCCCCCTAGGAAGAGCTTGGTACCAGGACAACGCTTTCCCTTTCAAGGAAAAGAAGAAAGGTTTGAGCTTATAGTTGTTGGTAGTAGCGCTCTTTGGTCTCATTGTCTCCATCATACACTCAAAGTTTTGCAAGTGTTGGTGTGGAGATTCAGTGCTTGTCCCGCCAAATTGGTTTTGGCGAACAAGAGTAATAACTTGAGGGTTGAAGCTAAACCCTTGCACATCTTCAGCATCGAAATTCACGCCCAAACGGCGCGGTTGTTGTGTTGGATTCATCCTTTGGCCAAGAGTTCTTGGCTCATCATCTACACGTTCGATCCTCGCATTCCTAGGCGGAATGCGGCGATTAGCAGCTCCCCGTGGGTGAAAAGGATTCACGTTGATTGTGGGATCAATCTCCTCTAGCGGTGGCATGGAAGAATCACTATCATCAGCAGATGAATGACCTCTTCTTCTAGATCATGATGCTCTTCTTGAGGAATTCTTGCTTCCCTTATTCTTAAGGTCGCTTAGTTCTATCCTTATTTGGAAAATCATATCCTGTAGATTGTTAACTTGAGATTGATGACGATCCATTTCATCCCGGCGGATGTTCTCATTCCATTGGAGTTGAGCTTCCTTCTCCGCCCACTCCGCTTGAAGATCACATTCGTGTTCTTCAGCCATCTTCTTTTCCTTGCGCTTTGCCTTAAAGTCCTCTCAAGCTCTTGATCAAGAGGTAAGAGGTCTTCGGTGTTCCTAGACCTGTTCATGCACTCAAAAAGATATCAAATAACGAGAGCAAGCTCCCAAGCTTGACAACCGGCTACCGATTCGGTCTAAACCAAATCCCCGGCAACGGCGCCAAAAACTTGTTCGCCACTTAGTGTGCATGCAATCAAGCTTTAAATTTATAAAACTAGAATCAAGCAAGCAAACCCGCAGTGTACGGATCGATATAGTTAAGCAAGAATTTTAGAGTATCGAACACAGGGATTTGGGGAGAATAAATTCGATCGTAGGTTATCAAGCAAGTGAATATAAGAGCTTTGCAAATTATTGGGAAAACAACAATCCTAAGAATCCAAGTATCCAGCTGTGGTAATTGATTCAAGATATACTTAATGATATAAAGACAGAGTTGAGATATGCAAAGGTATGTTAATGTAAGGTAATCGTACGGTAAAGTTCCAAAAACCTTATATGACTCGCCTACAAGACACTCTCTATACAGGTTGTTGAGGCTTCAATATAGAAAGGTTCTAAAGGTAAGAATTAATGTCAAATACCCAAACTTGTAATCCAAGGATCAAGACTAACTAAATCGATTAAGGTTGTGACACTCACAATCGAGGTAGAGGTTGTTGAGGCTTCACTACCACCTAGAAAAGGCAAGCCTAAACTATGTTAAAGCAAATCTTTAACTTTGGATTAAAGTAAAAGCAGGTTCGTAAACTTAAGGGAAATTACGGGTGGATCTTGAGATTCCACGGTCGTGGAACTCAAGAACAAACCGTGATTTAGGGTTCGTCGACGGTTCTCTCTAACTCTCAGGGTCTAATCTTTTTACGATCGATCTATCATCATCTAAGCCACAACTATCAACCCTTCACCTTAGAATTGTTAAGGTTTTTAGCCAACAATCATCATTATGATATCAAATTCAAAGATTAAAAGATTGAAAGATGAAAACTTCCAATAAACTTCAAACCAATCTCAAAGTCACAATCAAGAACGAATATCGTCGCTAGATTCGGAAATAGAACACCAAACACAATCTTAGATAAGAAGGAAGAACGGGATGTCAATCCGTCTTCTAAATCAAACCTAAGTAAGAAGAGGAATCTTCTTACAAACAATCTTCCGAATTTTCAACCTTCCGTCAATCCGGAAATCTCCACAGCAATCTCCACCAAAAGTGCGAGATTAGGGCCACCCCAAGGACGAGCGCAAATTACGTCTTTTGCAAGAATCGCAAAAATCTCCAAATCACAGCGTAGGCGAAAGTGTAAAACGAGGTCGCAAAAGTGCGTCTAAGCCAAGCTGACGGAATCTCTCTTCGTCCGTCTTTTTATAGGGCAAGATAAAATATCGGCCCGGCCCAGTCTTCAAAAGATCGTGGCTTCAAAATGTGGCGAAAAAGATCGCCAAGTTCACGGTCGTGGAACTTTCCACGACCGTAATTTAGAGCGTGGAAATCAACACGGTTTGAACCATGGATTCCACGACCGTAAAAGCTTCTGGAATGAACCACACTTCTCCTGTAGGGTTCCACGGCCGTGGAACTGAAAGTGGTTTGTAGTACGGCCGTATTTTAGAGCGTGGTTTAGGGCAAGAACGTGATTCTTCCCTAGCCTCGTGCATTCCTGAAGTTGACATCCATTTTGCTCCTAAGAATGCCCTTAATCCATGGACATACTCAATCAACTCGTCTTTGCTCGATTCCGTTCGGAAATGGCTCTCAATCACCTATAATCAACATAAAGCTTGTGTAGACATCTATATCGACAATATAGGCAAACTAGCTCACAATTGCAACAATGCTAAATCAAAGACTATCAATATGAATCAAATACACTTAGAAAACGTGCCTAAAATATCACAATATTTCATGCTAACAATAGACGCCGAGATAGAGACCGGAACAGAAACCGGGACCATAGTCAAGCTTCTCGACACGATGATTCGGACAATGAAGAAAATCGTGGTCCTGCAATAGGAGGCGTTACCATGGATCAAAAGTGGATGTTCCAAACTTCACAGGAACTGCAGAAGCGGAGACCTACATTGAGTGGGAGACTAAGGCTGAACAAGTCTTCCGTTATTATGATTTTAACGAGTATGAAAAGATTGAAGCTGCTACAATTCATTTTGTTGATTTTGCTCTAACTTGGTGGCAGGAAGAATTGGAATATGTGGAGGCACATCAACACCCGCGCATCAACACCTAGTTTGAACTCCGTAGAAGGATGCGTGCTCGGTTCATACCTTTGGATTACAAGCAACAATTGTTGCCCAAACTTGAAAGGCTACGTCAAGGTAACCGAACTCCAGACGAGTACCACAAAGAGTTGAGAACTCTCCTTCAGAGATCGGGAACCCGACAGCCCGACGACTATATCCTAGCCAATTTCCTATCTGGGCTTAACCCCGATGTGTCCGAAATAGTTGAACAACTCCGACACACAAGCCTAACTGATACCCTTCACCATGCTACCCATGCCTATAATGTCATCCAAAAACGTAAGGCATCCGGATCAACAAGAAGAGGGACAAGTCATGAATCCACTGAACCCTCTCGAAATACTTGTCTTACCCACACAACCGGTTCATCTCCAACAGTAGTTCCCAAGGTCACCTCCGCCTCTAACCCTAGTGCCCCTCTTCCAGGTATCCCATCAATACCAGAAACGAGACAGACTAGAGAAGTGAGGTGCTACAAGTGTTATGAGCATGGTCATTATGCTCGGGAGGGCCCTAATCCCCGTAAGATTTTATTGAATGCATTTGGGGAAGAGGTCACCGAGAATCATGAATCCGAAGATGACTATGAAACAGTAGCTCCACTCATAGAAGGTATTGAAGTTGAAGCTCGTGCTCATGTGGGAGATTTCTGCCTTGTCACAAAAAAGGCCCTACAAGCAAGCGAACTTGTTCCCGATGTCTCACAATGGGAGAATCTCTTTAACACTCGTTGTTTAATTTCGGGACAATTGTTTACTGTTATTATTGATAGTGGGTCATGCTGTAACATTGTTAGTCAGGAGGTCGTTACACACCTAGGACTCAAAACGAAGGCGCACTCACAACCTTATTCGCTCTAGTGCCTCAACACCAATGCTCCCCTTCAAGTCAAGGAGCAATGTTTTGTTCACTTTGCCATCGGACCATACCAAGATGACGTTGTTTGTGACATGCTTCCAATCACAACTTGCCATCTCTTACTTGGGAGACCATGGCAGTTTGACCAAAGGGTGTTTCATGATGGTTACACCAACATGTACTTCTTCGCCATGGCCGGGAAGAAAGTAAAACTCATGCCTCTAAGCCCATCCGAGATCAGGGAAGACCACATGTGTAGAGAAAGGAAGAGGTTGGAGAAAGTTGAGGCCGTAAGGACAAAGGGGAAGACTAAGATGGTTCTTGAAACAGCATCCGACCCCAAGATCCTACTCACCGCACGGCTACACGACGCCCGTCGAGCCCTACAAAGGGGGGATATTTGCTTCCTTCTTGTTTGTGTAACAACTTTATCTACTGTGGAAGCTAATGATTTGTCTTTGTCTTCTTGTATTTCAGGACTACTTGAGGAATTCAAGGAGATTATGCCCGAAGAAATTCCTTCGGGACTACCCCCTATCTGAGGCATAGAACATCAGATTGACTTCATACCCGGATCAACCATTCCAAATCGGCATGCATATTGAGCTAACCCGGTGGAAACAAAGGAGCTACAAGCTCAAGTGGAGGATCTTTTGAGTAAGGGATACATTCGGGAGAGCTTGAGTCCATGTGCTGTACCTGTGCTATTGGTACCCAAGAAAGATGGGAGTTGGAGGATGTGCGTCGACTGCCGTGCCATCAACCAAATAACTGTAAGGTACCGGCATCCTATTCCTCGTCTTGATGATATGTTAGATGAACTTCACGGTGCTACTCTTTTCTCTAAAATAGACCTTAGAAGTGGTTATCATCAGATTATGATGCATGAGGGTGATGAATGGAAAACTGCTTTCAAAACTAAGTATGGATTATATGGCTGGCTTGTAATGCCTTTTAGATTAACGAATGCACCTAGTACTTTTATGCGCCTAATGAACCATGTCCTACGTGATTTCTTAGGTAAATTTGTTGTGGTGTATTTTGATGACATCTTAGTTTATAGTCGGACGTTGAAAGAGCATGTTGAACAATTGAGAAGTGTATTTCTTGTGCTTAAAGAACAACAATTGTTTGTAAACTTTAAGAAATGCCAATTTTGCTCGGAATCTGTGGTCTTTTTGGGTTTTGTGGTAGGGAAGGAAGGCTTGCGAGTGGATGAAGAGAAGACCAAGGCAATATCAGAATGGCCACGTCCTTCTACGGTCCCTCACATACGGAGTTTTCTTGGACTTGCCGGGTTCTATAGGAGGTTCGTGCGGGACTTTAGCACCATTGTCGCCCCCCTCACCCAATTGACCAAGAAGGGCGTGCGATTTGAGTGGGGATCCGCTCAAGAGGATTCCTTTATGATACTTAAACAGCGGCTGACCCATGCCCCCATTCTTGTGCTTCCGGACTTCTCGAAAACTTTCGAGATAGAGTGTGACACTTTGAAAATCAGGATTGGAGGATTTTTGATGCAGGAGGGACACCCCGTGGCATACTTTAGCGAGAAACTGGGAGGAGCCGCCTCGAATTACCCTACTTACGACAAGGAGTTATATGCCTTGGTTTGGGTCCTCCAGGTTTGAGAGCACTATCTTCTACCTCGTGAATTTGTTATACATTCTGACCACGAGTCGTTGAAGTATTTGAGAGGACAAGCCAAGTTGAACAAACGCCATGCACGATGGGTGGAATATATTGAGGCTTTTCCATATGTTGTGCGCTACAAGAAAGGAAAGGACAACATCATAGCTGATTCGTTATCTCGTAGGTACACATTTCTATCTTCCTTAGATGCATGCGTTTTGGGTTTTGGACTGATTCGTGATTTATTTGCCCTTGATGTGGACTTCCAGGACATTTTTGTGCTTTGTTTGCGCTCTAGTAGTAACTCTCATGCTAGTAGTTATTACATTCATGATGGATATTTGTTTAGAGCTTCTAGGTTACGTTTGCCTACTTGTTCTTTGAGAGCTTTGATTGTTTTAGAGGCCCATGGAGGGGGATTGATGTGTCATTTTGGGGTTACAAAGACTTTAGGCATATTGAGGGAACACTTTTATTGGCCTAAGATGAGAAGTGATGTTGAGAGATGTTGTGCTAGTTGTGTACCTTGTCGTAAGGCTAAGTTTAGGGCTAACCCTCATGGATTATACTTACCCTTGCCTATTGCTAGCTCTCTTTGGGAAGACATTTCCATGGATTTTGTCCTAGGATTACCTCGTTCTAGGAGAGGAGATGATTCTATTTTTGTGGTTGTTGATAGGTTTTCTAAGATGACACATTTTATTGCTTGTAGTAAATATGATGATGCGTCAAATGTGGCTAACCTTTTCTTTGAGCATATTGTTAAGCTGCATGGGATACCTAGGTCAATTGTGTCGGACCGAGACTCTAAGTTCCTTAGCTCTTTTTGGAAGACACTTTGGGCCAAGATGGAGACGAAGTTGTGTTTTTCGACTTCTTGTCATCCTCAAACGGATGGACAAACTGAGGTAGTAAACCGGACTCTTGGCACTTTGCTTCGTACTATGATGGATACAAACTTGTGCAGGTGGGAGGATTGTTTGCCCTTTGTGGAGTTTGCATATAACAGGGCTATTCATTCGGCGACCAAGAAGTCCCCTTTTGAAATTGTTTATGGCAAGAATCATCTTACTCCGCTGGATTTGACTCCTCAACCGGCTCCGCAACTCGTTGATGTGGATGGGCAATCTAGAGCTGAGTTTGTGAAAGGTTTGCATGAGCGGGTCCGAATCCAATTAGAAAAACGTACCGAGCAATATGTCAACCAAGCCAACAGAGGGCGCCGGGAAATGCTCTTCATGGAGGGAGACCTCATGTGGGTCCATTTGAGGAAGGGTCGCTTTCCTTCTATTCGTCAATCTAAGCTCAACCCACGAGCAGATGGTCCTTTCCGGGTCCTCGAGAAGATTAACGATAACGCATATCGCATTGAGCTTCCCACTAAGTATGGTGTCCATAATGTATTTAACGTCTCTGATTTGTCTCCTTTTTATGTAGGTGATGAGGTCGAGGATGCGGAGAACGAGTTGGCGGATTCGGGGTCGAATCCTTTCCAAGAAGGAGGGGATGATGTGAGCCCCCCGAACTTAAGCAATGAGACCAATGTGACAGCACCAAGATTAACACCACCTATCACTCGAGCTAGAGCCCGCATGCTAGGCCAAACCACTTTGACCTACCACCTTTTCGGAGCTCCGACATTTGAGGACGTCCATGACTATCACTTAGTGAACATACTTGAGGCGATTGAGGATGTCGGATCACTTTAAGACCTTAGACGTAACCTTTTTTATTTTATGTGTGATGCTTGATTTTTATTTCAACGGATTAAAACCACATTTATTTGGGATTCTTTTTAGCCACGTTTTTTATCCTTGAAGCTTTAATTGGCCGGCCATATTTATGGTTTTTAGGCCATTTATTTTCTTGAAGTTGTTGGTTGAAAAACCCTTGGTTTGCCTTCATTTATCCCAACTCTTGAACTACTTGTAAGCCATTATTGTGGGGAGTTGATGCTGAATTTTCAGCCCATATAAGGCCTTCTCCTACACACGTTTTGAAGAGAATATAGAATTGAGTCGAGCAAAGTTGTGTTTTCGCTTTTGAGAAAAACAAACCTAGAGACTAAGGTAAGAGGCCGAAGTTTCGAAACCCACAAGGTGAGAGGCCGAGTGGTGTCTTTACGGTGCGAGGCTAGGAGGACGAAGGAGATCCAATTTCCGAAGTGAGATTCTGAGGAAAGACGATCTCGAGCCAAGGAGATCCAATGTGCGAGGCTGGACAATTCCTTGCTTGGCATATCCCATATAAATAAAAAAATACATAAAAAGAAGTAGTTGGAGGAACAACACCGGCGGATCCTTGCGTTCAACTGACGAAGAGCGCATCATTGATAGCCAAATGTATTAAGTTAGTCATTGAAGCATACGGATAAAGATCAATCTCATTAGCTAAAGAAGGATGCAAAATTCGTAAAAATCGAGCCATGATAGACTCCTCATTCTCTTGCACGTTATCTTTCACCATCGCTGTTGCATGGCATTGTAGACTTCTTCCACAATCATGGAACCTTGTTTGAGGTTCTCTAAGCGCTGCCTCACTTCCTTGCCGTAGTGTTGAGGCACAAGTCTAGCTTTCATCAAGCCCTTCATTTGTCCCCAAGTGTTGATGTCCAGATCTAACGTTCTTCTTCGTATCTAACGAGATGATCCCACCAAACTAAGACATATCTTTGGAATTCGAACGCAACAAGTTGGATCTTCCGTTGCTCACTAAAATTATGGCAAGACAAAATTTCTTCAATCTTCGTCTCCCATTCCATGTATGCGTCCGGGTCACATTTGCCTTCAAAACTTGGAATCTTGACCTTTACTCTCCCAAGTCTGTCATTATCCTGAGGAGGTCTATAATGATCATTGTCACGTCCTCTCCGTGGATTATAATTGCGTCAGGGGTAGTATCTCCACATGCCCTCATCTTCTTCATCACTTAAGTCTTGAATTTCTTCACCAAAATGTGGATTGTGATTAGCGTTAAAGAATGAATAAAGGTGAGTATTACCTGGGACCGGGGGATGGTTTGACATTGGTACGGGGGCTAGTGGTGGTGGTGGTGGAGTAAAAGAGCTGCCGCCTACTTCGTAGACAGATCTCGGGCAAGATTCTAGCCGAGATTCTACACTAGGCCTTGTTTCGATCTTTTCCAATCGTTTGTCGAAGGTAGAAACAGTAGCCATCAGTTGTTTGAACATCTCCATGACGCCGGGCCCTAGAGAATCACTCTTTTGGGATACGCGTGGCCTATCTCTTTTGACATCTACACAAGCACAAAAAGTAACAACAAACTTGTAGTGTTAGGGAAAACAAAAGTATTGTTCTTGTTTTCTCTTGCACTCACGCTCTTTTGTGTTATCGCAAGCTAGTTTGATGTAATTTCCTTGGATGAATTAATGCTTCTTTACCAATCGGTGCCTTGGTCTCACTAGAACTCCTTGGTTGACTCAAGCAGTCAACTTAGTTCGGATAAAGGTTCTTGTGTTGTGAGATGGTTAAGGAACTCCTGTAGGAAGTTTACTCCACACACGACAAGGTAGAGAATATTGCGGATATAAACACTAGTATGTTAGGAAGTATAGATACTAACTAACACACCCAAAGAAATAAGACTCAAGTGTTTAGAGTAGAAAATAGGCTAGAGAAAGGCACACAAGAGATTAAGAAGAGAGAAAGAACGTACCTTGAATTTGTGCAATTAGACAGAGAGATAGCCGGGATTTGTGTTGGGTATGGCTAGGACTCTTAACTAGATCAAGGTTGGTATAAAAACTCTTCCTTTGATGTAATCTTGCACTAGGTGCAGTTGGATTCTTCAAATTATGCCTCAAAATTTTCTCGAAAATTGGACAACAATAGCTTTCTCGGGTGAAATCTCGGCCGAGATTCTTTATGAACTGATTGAGATCGTTGAAAATCGATGCTTTGTGTCGATATTCAACAATCACCTTTGGGGCTACTGCTCCTTGGTTTCCTTGGGATCTTTTAGTACTGGAGAAGCATATATATCGTTGCTTTGAAAAGGATGGATAAGATCTTACCTACTAGATAAGATCTCAACTTTTAAGCAAAAACTTTGATCACACTTTCCGTAGGGTTGGGCGAGGTTTTCAAGGTTAATGGTTGGCTTGTGTTTGTCTATGGCGTTTCTAAATTCCAAACTTGCACAAGTCAACGAACGTTAAACTCAAATAATCTCGCAATGATGGTGAACAAGAAAAGACTCAATTTTTATGACTCAAAGAAGACTGAAAATAAAACTCGCTAGATTGGAGGCATGAGGCGGGAGATGGAGAAGAGTCACCATTACTAGCGCCATATGATGATGCAGATGTCCCAACATCATCTTGGATAAGCCTTTGATCCCTCCCAGTTCCAGTTTCCTCCACCACCACCACCAGATGCTTGATCTTCTCGCCGGAGTTGCGGCTTAATGATAACGTGATTTATGACGTTAGTATAGGCATACATTTAGATAGTTTTTCCCGTTATTCATGCCCGTTTTGGCACTAGTTCACGACGTTTACGCTTAGTCCATGCATATTTCTAGAAAAGACGTCTACACGAGCTTTTGTCGGTTTTGTAGGTATTTCGGGGATCTTTTGGACATTAATCGATACATTCGAGGGTCAAGCCTCATGGTGGTACACATCCAAGGCTTTGAAGGAACATAATTGGAGCAATGAAGGACACAAGGACCCTTATTGGTGCAAGCAATGGAGAAACTCATGGCTAGACGATCATAGCTTGCCTCTGTTGAAGAAAATCGGACCATCACTCAGGAAAATCGGCCGATTTTTCAGACTGGGTCGATTTTTGGCCTTCAACAGCTTAAGCCACGTGTCCCACGATCTCTTTGCCCGGCCTTGCTCTTGGTGGAAGAATATAAGTGGGCCTGCAAGCTGTTGCTGGGCATCTCCCTCTCCCACATTCTCTCACATAGCTCATTGGATTGGAGGCTAGACTTGGAGAGAAAAAAAAACTCTCTCATTTTGGAGGAGGAAGAAGAACACCAACTTAGAGTGATAGTGAGTTTTTGAGTGATTTTGAGTGATTTTTGGAGTCTTTGATTGAAGAACTATTGCAAGGATTGTTAGGAACGTTTTGGAACTTCATTTGAAGGGTTGTAAGTCTTGCTAAAACTTAGATTCAGGTGAGATTTATTGTTTTTATTTGCTTATCTTTCATCGTCCATCTATGGAAACCATGTATGCTTGTGTGATGATTTTGGATCTTGATATGCATACCATTGGCTAGTTTATTGTGATTCTAGAGTGATGGATTGATGATTATGGCTTGGGTGATGATAGAATGGACTTATATGTTAGTTTAGGATGAGTTGTATGCACGAAACCTAACCCAGGAAGAAAAATCGGGCTGTTCTTCAGCCAGATCGGCCGATTTACCCATGATCCACCCGATTTTTCTCTCCGTTGCTCTTTAATTGATGAATCTGTATGTTAGGATGTTAGGTTATTGAAATCCTAATGTTTATTAAGCTTAATTTAGCTTAGGATCACCTAATGCTATCAACCTAAGTGAGGGAAGAGATCTACCCAATGATTTCCGACCTTAGATACCTAAGATGATGAACTTTAGGTAGTAGTGAGCCTCACAAGCCGCTATTGGATCGAGTGTGCTAGGATTATTGCTTTAGACTTCCCTTTTCCGAGACTTACCCGGTAAGGAGAGGGTTGCCCTTAAGTGGAGTCCGGTTTGTGTAGAATTCCCTACTTTAACCCCTTGAGACCTACCCGGTAATAGGAGTTTGATGCGGGATTAGTGAAGCGAGAGACTTACCCGGTAATTGCTTCCACTAGAGAAACACCATTTCCCAACACTGCAGCATTATCCTTAGAATCTTTAGAAGCTTGAGTCCAAAGCCATAACCGAGTTAAGAGGAAAGATCAATGCCTTCGTGATGAAGGATAGAGAAAGCTTGTTCAAATCTTGGGAGAGGTTCAAAGACCTTCTCCTAGATTGTCCACACCATGGTATACCGAAAATTGAGCTATTGGAGATCTACTTCAAAGGACTTGATGAAGATAGCCAATTCAAGCTCCAATCTCTTTCCGGTGGGACTTTCATGGAAAAGAATGTAGATGAAGCTTGGGAGTTTGTAGAGAAACAAGCTTTAGTGATTGAGAAGTACTCCCATAGGAAGAGTGATGGAAGGAAGGCGGGAGAATATGAGGTGAGTGAAGTCACCATGAGTAACTTCAAGCTTGATGCAATCAACAATGAGCTTAAGTCTTTGAGGGAGTTGTGTGCTACAACTTTGAAGAGTCAAGCAAGCCCTCAAGTGCAAGTGCAAGCAAATTTGTCTTCCAAGGAGGAAGATGTGAACTACAAGGGAAGGGGCAATTACAACAACTATCAAGGCCCAAGGAACTTCAACAACAACCGGCAATTCAACAATTACCGGCCTAACCACAACCATCTTGGGTTTTCCTATTCTAACCCGGATGGAGCCTTGAACCCTCCCGTTTCCACAAGCACAACTCCACCGCCAAAGGCTTCACAAGAACCTCCACCCGGATTTACTCAACCTCCAAAGGATAGAACCAAAATAATGTTTGAGCAATTGCTTGGAAGGTTGAGTGGTCTTGAGAGCACGGTGACTTCTATTTCCAAGGCTCAAAAGGTTTTGGAAGCACAAGTGTTCCAAAAGGCGGGCGAAGCTCATAGAGATCCAGGAAAGCTTCCCGGAAGAACCGAAGATAACCCAAGGGGCCAAGTATTGACTATTACAACAAGGAGTGGGCTAAGCATGAAGGATCCCTTACCTAAGGGAAATGAAAAAGGGAAGCAAGTGGTGGATGAAGAAGAGCAATTGCAAGAAGATGGAGGGAAGAGCAAGGATGACGAGCCATCATATGTGGCACCACCTCCATACAAGCCACCACTACCGTTCCCACAATCACGAGCAAGAGCTCGTTTGGACAAACACTTTGGTAAATTCCTTGAACTTATGTCTAAATTGCATATTAACATTCCGTTCATGGATGCTATTCTAGGTATGCCGGCATATGGCAAATTCTTGAAGGAAATACTCTCCAACAAGAGGAAGTTGGAGGAGTATGGGGAAGTAAGGATGACAAAGAGGTCCTCGGAGTTGATTCAAACGATGAAGGAGGAGATGCCTCCTAAGCTAAGAGACCCGGGATCCTTTTGTGTGCCAATCGGAGTAGGATAAGTGAAGTATGACGCGCTATGTGATCTTGGGGCAAGTGTAAGCATCATCCCGCTTGCACTTTGCAACCAGGTTGGGCTAGGAGAGCCAAAGCCGGTCAAGATGACCCTTTACATGGCGGACCGTTCAATCACTCACCCGGTTGGAATCTTGGAAGACATCCCGGTGCAACTAGGGAAGTTCTATGTGCCCATAGACTTCGTTGTTTTGGATATCCCGGCGGACTATCCGGTTCCTATCATCTTGGGGAGACCTTTCCTAGCTACTTCCGGATATTTGGTGGATTGCAAGAATGGAATTCTCTCTTTCAACATTGGAGAAGAGAACATCAAGTTTAATTTGTCCATAATGGTGAAGGGGCCAACCTTAGGTGAAGATGTCTTCAACATTGTTGAGGAAGAGGAGTCTAGAGAGGTTGTGAGCTCAATCTTGCTTAAGGATCCACTTGAGAAGGTTCGCTCAAGTTTGATGGAGGAAGGAGTTGAGGAGAGTAGCAATGAAGTAATCAAGGCCTTGAATGCATTGGACGAGCTACCAAGTGTTGGATTTGAAGTACTAGAGGAAGAGAGAATCACCCAGAAAAGTCGGACAGAGGGGACCAGATCGGCCGATTTTTGGACTTATCTTGAAGTTCCATCCAATTTTGCAAATGCAGAAATTGAGATCGACCTACACTTAGGAAAATCGGCCGATTTTCCTGACTGGGCCGATTTTCCTGAGTCTTTTGAGCATCATCCAAGTGTTTGTGAGCAATCATCAAGGGACTTAGGGGAGGCTTCCATGGCTTTGCAATCATCTCAACCTACATTGTATGGATCATCTCCAACCGAAAAAAGTCCTCCTCAACTTGATCTTAAACCTCTTCCTTCTCATTTAAAGTATGCTTTCCTTGGTTCAAATTCTACTTATCCGGTGATTGTGAATGCATCTTTGAATGATGATGAGCTTAACAGATTGTTGAATGAATTGAAACTGCATAGAAAGGCAATAGGATACACCATTGATGACCTTGTTCGCATTAAGCCCTCTTCGTGCATGCATAAGATAATGATGGAACATAACCATAAACCCTCTATTGAACATCAAAGAAGATTGAATCCTATAATGAAAGAGGTAGTCAAGAAAGAGATCATTAAGTTGCTAGATGCGGGAATCATCTAGCCTATTTCGGATAGTAAATGGGTTAGTCCCGTACATGTGGTTCCTAAGAAGGGTGGGATGACCATAGTAACTAATGAGAACAATGAACTAATCCCAACTAGGACGGTTACGGGATGGAGGATGTGTATTGACTATAGGAAACTAAATGTGGCCTCTAGGAAAGATCATTTCCCTCTTCCTTTCATTGACCAAATGCTAGAGAGATTAGCTCAACACTCTCATTTTTGTTACCTAGATGGCTATAGTGGATTCTTCCAAATCCCTATCCACCCCGATGACCAAGAGAAAACCACATTCACATGTCCTTGGGGTACATTTGCATATAGGAGAATGCCATTTGGGTTGTGTAATGCACCCGCCACCTTTCAAAGGTGTATGATGGCCATATTTTCTGAATATATTGAGAATATCATGGAGGTGTTTATGGATGATTTTTCCGTTTATGGATCTTCTTTTGATGATTGCCTAGCTAACTTGTCTTTGGTGCTTAAGAGATGTGAGGATACAAATCTTGTCTTGAATTGGGAAAAATGCCACTTCATGGTAAGTGAAAGTATTGTGTTGGGACTCTTGGTGTCCAACCATGGCATTGAGGTTGATAGGGCCAAGATTGAAACGATAGAGAAGTTGCCACCACCTACCTCGGTGAAAGGGGTAAGGAGCTTTTTAGGGCATGCCGGTTTTTACCGGAGATTCATTAAAGATTTCTCTAAGATTTCTAAGCCTCTTACTAACCTACTAATGAAAGATGTTGAGTTTGTCTTCTCCAAGGATTGCCTTGAAGCTTTTTATAGGTTGAAGAATGCTTTGATCTCCGCACCCATCATGCAACCTCCGGATTGGAGCTTACCATTTGAAGTGATGTGTGATGCAAGTGATGTGGCCGTTGGGGCTGTTTTAGGAAAAAGGAAAGATGGGCGTACACATGCCATTTATTATGCTAGCAAGACGCTAGATGATGCCCAACTCAATTATGCTACCACCGAGAAGGAGTTGCTAGCGGTTGTGTATGCATTTGAGAAGTTCCGCTCATATCTTGTTGGAGCGAAGGTCATAGTGTATACGGATCATGCTGCGATCCGTTATCTCCTTACAAAGAAGGATGCCAAGCCTAGGTTGATTCGGTGGATCCTTCTTCTTCAAGAGTTTGATTTAGAGATCCGGGACAAGAAGGGGTCCGAAAATTCAGTGGCGGATCACCTTAGTAGACTACCTCCATTAGAGATTGAGAGAGATGACATCCCGATTGATGACTCATTCCGGGATGAGCAATTGCAAATGATGGAGGAGTGTCTATTTCAAGTATCTAGAGGAAGAGAGCCATGGTATGCCGACATTGTGAACTATCTTGTGTGCGAGGAAGTGCCTCCCGGTTTGTCATATGCCTAGAGGAAGAAGTTCTTCAAAGATGTGAGGCACTACTATTGGAATGAACCGCTTTTGTTCAAGAGACGGCCGGATGGAGTCTTTAGAAGATGCATACCGGAGGATGAGGTGGAGAGTGTGATCCGCCATTGTCACTCCTTGCCATGTGGAGGGCATGCTAGCTCACACAAGACATGTGCTAAGGTGTTGCAATCGGACTTCTTTTGGCCAAGTTTGTTCAAGGATGTGCAAAACTTTTTGGTAGCTTGTGATGCTTGCCAAAGGACGGGCAACATCTCAAGGAGGAATGAGATGCCCTTGAACAACATACAAGAGGTAGAGATATTTGATGTGTGGGGTGTGGACTTCATGGGACCATTCCCTTCTTCATGTGGCAACCTCTACATCCTATTGGCGGTAGACTATGTTTCAAGATGGGTGGAGGCAATCGCCTCTCCCACAAATGATACCAAGGTGGTGGTGCGGTTCTTCAACCGGGTGATCTTCCCTAGGTTTGGGACACCAAGGGTGATCATAAGTGATGGAGGGAAGCACTTCACTAATAGGAGCTTCGGGGCACTTCTGGCTAAGTATGGGGTGACCCATAAGGTGGCAACACCTTACCATCCCCAAACTAGTGGCCAAGTGGAGATCTCTAACCGGGAGATAAATGGAATACTTGAGAAGACGGTCTCTAGGACGAGAAAAGATTGGGCTATGAAGCTCGATGATGCTTTGTGGGCTTATAGAACCGCTTTCAAGACACCAATTGGCACCACTCCCTACAAGCTAGTTTATGGCAAGTCTTGCCACCTTCCGGTAGAGATGGATCATAGAGCATATTGGGCCATAAGGTGGCTGAATTTTGACCTCAAGGAGGCCGGAGAGAAGAGGTTGCTAGACATGAACGCCCTTGAGGAGATCCGGTTGGATGCTTATGAAAATGCCCGGATTTACAAGGAGAGGACCAAGCGTTGGCATGACAAGCGCCTCATCCCAAAGGAGTAGAATGAGGGTGACTTAGTGCTTCTCTTCAACTCGAGGCTGCGGCTTTTCCCCGGAAAGCTCAAGTCAAGACGTACGGGTCCCTATGTTGTGAAGAAGGTCTTTCCTCATGGAGCGATGGAGATAGGAGGAGATCATTGTGGTAACTTTAAGGTGAATGGGCACCGTTTGAAGAAGTACATCCCGGGAGCCCCGATGGAAGTGATTAGCTAATGACCTTAAAGCAGCGCTTAATGGGAGGCAACCCATTGGTACATATTTTTCCCTTTCGTTTTTCTTGTTTTTGTTTGATCTTACTCTTGGTGTGCTTTGTTTTTCTTTCGTGTTTTTGGGTGCTAGATCTTGTTGATTTTCCTGTGTGATGAGATATTAGAGGTCATGTGACAACCTCAATGAACTGTTGAAGGTACAAGATCCAAGCACATGGACGAGGAGGAGAGCACCCAGGAAAATCGGACTGTTCTTCATCCAAATCGGCCGATTTTCCTGGGTAACTGGTCCGATTTTTCCTTCTGTAAAGGAAAGTGATGATCTCCAATCAAGCATGGGTGGAGCGGACGTGGAACTTGGACAGCTTGCGGTGCCAAGTGCGGGTTCTGACACCATAATGAACATCAAGAGCTATCTACCATCCTTGATCGATCATCCACCATCATCATTCGATGTGAACCGAAATACCAAAGCATCACCAATTTTACATTGTGAGAACTCTCTTTCACTTCTTTATTTAGTTTCCACATTGGGGACAATGTGTTTCTAAGTATGGGGTGGGGTTTTCATGATCACTTGCATGATTAGCATCTAGGATAGTTTAATATTGTCACATGTTTCATTATGTCTTGCATTGTACATACATATTTCAAAAAAAAATCCAAAAAAATCAGAAAATTTTAAAAAATTTTAGTGCTTCTAAGCTTGGGAATGACCCTTATGATGAGATTGTCTTGTGAATTGGCTATGGATGACCTTATGTGTTGAATTGATGTATGCATATGCGGACTTGAAGTACTTATCTTGAATCCCATGAATGATTTGTGATCATGAATGTTTGCCTTGATTGAATTAAGGATTGAAAGTCGAAATTACATGCTAGTTCTTGCGCATCATTTAGGAGTAATTAAGGCAATTCATCTTTCTCTACTTCTCATCTTGATCATGTTGTTTGAAGCACCTCAATTGATGAAAAATTTGACCTCTTTTGACCCATCCGGGAATAGGAGCATGCTAGTGTGTTGATGTGTGTGAAAAGCAAGTGTCGGGTGAAGTTGTTGATGAATGAATGATGTGAATGAAGTGCTGAATTTGTTGTGAAAGTGTAGAAAAAAATATAGGTTTGGGGATGTTGGTTTAAATGACGAGTAACTCGGCACCATTCACATAATCGGGTGTTTGTACCTTGCCAAAGTCAAATAAACCGATAGTCCTAACGAGTTTTGGTATGTGTGCCCGGTGTGGATGCACCTCGAAAAATAAAAAAACCCGAGGACGGCTAATCACCAAGGTTTCGGCTTTTGTACACCAATGCCATTGTCTCAAAAATAAGTGAAAAAGAAAAGAAAACAAAGAAAAGATGGAGAAAATTATACACTTGTTGGGAAGTTGAGCAAAAACGAAATTGTGGAGTTAGTTCCTTTCCCGGATTACCATCACATGACCCAAAAATTTCCACCTAATCACAACGTTTCTTAGCCTTTTCTTTTCTAAGTCATTGTGACCTAAATGCATGTGTGTAAGACTTAGTGATCTAGATTGGACATACTCATGATCATCTTGACTTCTTCATTTTCACCTCTCATGCATGCTTTCTAGTTAAGTATAATTGTCTTTCCATGCCTTCATTTATTTTATGCATGATTGCTTGTCCATTGCTATGAAACATGACTATGAAGGTGATCCAATGTTAGAAGCACAATTCCAAAAAGATTTTGTTGTCATTCTGCATGCATAAATCACGTCATCTCTTAGTCTATAGTTGGGTCTTGCTCGGGGACGAGCAAATCTTAAGTATGGGGTATTTTGATAACGTGTTTTATGACGTTAGTATAAGCATACATTTAGATAGTTTTTCCCGTTATTCATGCACGTTTTGGCACTAGTTCACGACCTTTACACTTAGTTCATGCATATTTCTAGAAAAGATGTCTACACGAGCTTTTGTCGGTTTTGTAGGTATTTCGGGGATCTTTTGGACATTAATCGATACATTCGATGGTCAAGCCTCATGGTGGTACACATCCAAGGCTTTGAAGGAACATAATTGGAGCAATGGAGGACACAAAGACCCTTATTGGTGCAAGCAATGGAGCAACTCATGGCTAGACGATCATAGCATGCCTCTGTTGAAGAAAATCGGACCATCACTCAGGAAAATCGGCCGATTTTCCTGACTGGGTCGATTTTTGGCCTTCAACAGCTTAAGCCACGTGTCCCACGATCTCTTTGCCCGGCCTTGCTCTTGGTGGAAGAATATAAGTGGGCCTGCAAGCTGTTGCTGGGCATCTCCCTCTCCCACATTCTCTCATACACAGCTCATTGGATTGGCGGCTAGACTTGGAGAGGAGAAAAAACTCTCATTTTGGAGGAGGAAGAAGAACACCAACTTAGAGTGATAGTGAGTTTTTGAGTGATTTTGAGTGATTTTTGGAGTCTTTGATTGAAGAACTATTGCAAGGATTGTTAGGAACATTTTGGAACTTCATTTGAAGGGTTGTAAGTCTTGCTCAAACTTAGATTCAGCTGAGATTTATTGTTTTTATTTGCTTATATTTCATCATCCATCTATGGAAACCATGTATGCTTGTGTGATGATTTTGGATCTTGATATGCATACCATTGGCTAGTTTATTGCGATTCTGGAGTGATGGATTGATGGTTATGGCTTGGGTGATGATAGAATGGACTTATATGTTAGTTTAAGATGATTTGTATGCACGAAACCTAACCCAAGAAGAAAAATCGGGCTGTTCTTCAGCAAGATCGGCCGATTTACCCATGATCCACCCGATTTTTCTCTCCGTTGCTCTTTAATTGATGAATCTGTATGTTAGGATGTTAGATTGTTGAAATCCTAATGTTTATTAAGCTTAATTTAGCTTAGGATCACCTAATGCTATCAACCTAAGTGAGGGAAGAGATCTACTCGATGATATCCGACCTTAGATACCTAAGATAATGAACTTTAGGTAGTAGTGAGCCTCACAAGCCGCTATTGGATCGAGTGTGCTAGGATTATTGCTTGAGACTTCCCTTTTCTGAGACTTACCCGGTAAGAAGAGGGTTGCCCCTTAAGTGGAGTCCGGTTTGTGTAGAATTCCCTACTTTAACCCCTTGAGACCTACCTGGTAATAGGAGTTTGATGCGGGATTAGTGAAGCGCGAGACTTACCCGGTAATTGCTTCCACTAGAGAAACACCCTTTCCCAACACTGCAGCGTTATCCTTAGAATCTTTAGAAGCTTGAGTCCAAAGCCATAACCGGAAATCTTGACCTCTAGAATCCATTTTTCTCTCTTTGATCACAAATATTGAGTTTGTGCTACTTATTTGCTTTGCTAGCTTGAGTTGTTAGTTTGATTTATTATTTCGCATGAATTGTGATCTTTGATTGATCACCTAAAAACCAAACCAAAAACATTGAGATTTTCATTTCTTTATTCCTTTCTCCTTTCTTAGACTAGTTCTACACTATCTATGCTCACTTGTTGATTCGATTTCACCTTAGTCTTCGAGTTCGACCTCGAAATACTATCCTTGCTACAAAACGACCCATACACTGTGGGTTCGCTAGGAGTTAGGAAAAATATAACGAGTATAAATTGAAGGCTTATTGCGCATCTATTCCTAGACGTAACACTTGACATTGTAAGTGTTTCTTCTTGACTTCCTATTTCACATTAAGGACATTGTGTGGAAGTATGGGGTACTTAAATTTGGGTCTGTAATAGCTCTATTCTTATGCTCTATGACTATGTTTATGACTCTATCTGATGATTCAACGCTAATGTCTTTATATGTTTATTTTCCATGCATTGCATTACGATTTTTGATCGAAAATTGGTTTGAAATTTTTTTACCTCGACCGAAATCCATATGGCCGACCGAGATGACCACAACAGGAGCTTACCTCGGTCTAGCTTCTTGGTTGTCTATATGTGTCTCGGTCGGGATGGTTTTGAAAAAAGAAATTTTCGGAAATTTTTGTTGCTTCTAGGATGGATATGATCCCCATGATGGTACATGTTTGCGGATGATTTTTATGATCTTTCTGTGTTTAAAATTATTTATAGTATGATAAAGGTTTGAATGCTTTGTTTGAAATTTGAGCATGCATAGTAAGTTGTTTTATCCAAATCATGTTGAATTTGAAAGTTGAAACTGCGTTATAAGTTCTCACACGTTCTTCTTGGGATATTTAAGGCAATTCATTTCTTTCTTGTTCCTCTTGAGAATTGATGATCTCCAAGGGTTCGGTTGTTGTGCACCTCTGTCCATGTTAACAAGTAAAAGTAAAGTAAAAGTGCAGAAAAGAAAAAAGAAAAGATTATTAATGGATGTTGAGTTGTGTTTATAGTTGTGAAGTTTCTATCTTTTTCCCAGATTTTAGCACTACTTTATCCTTTATACATCCTACCCTAACACATTTCTTGACCTCTATTTGGAAGACCTTGAGACCTTAAGTATGTTGTTTGACTTTGTGTTTTAAACTTGATTATTCATGATTGATTTTGATGAATATGATTTGCTACACATTTTGATGATTTCATGTGAAGTATGATCGGCTTTCTTTTATCTATAACTTGTTTTGATCATATATTGATTCTTACTAACTATGAAACATTCTCTAAGGGTGATCTATGGGTAGAAGCACACAACCAAAAGTTTTGAAAGTTTTCATTGATTTTAATATTTTCTAATTTATATTATCTTGTATCTAAGATTTGAACCTTGCTTGGGGACAAGCAAGAGGCAAGTATGTTGTATTTTGTTAGCATGAATTATAGTCTACTTATTGGCTATGGTTTTGATGGTTTCTCATCATTATTCTACATGCATGGGTATATATATATATATATATATATATATATATATATATATATATATATATATATATATATATATATATATATATATATATATATATATATATATTCTTGATGATTATGCCATTATTTGTCTATTTTGCAAGAATCGAGGTTTACATCTAGTTTATTGTAATTGTTGGGAATAGGGCATATTTTGGATCGAAAAGGGACATTGAAGTATAAGGAGACTATTGAGTTGCATTATGGAACACTTGGAGCTACAAGAAGAAAGTTAGACACCTCAGGAAATGGATGAAAGAAGAATTTAAGAGAAGATACAAAGAAAGGTACGTAACTGATTAGAGATCTCGAATGAACACAAGATCATCTCGACCGAGATGGCCTGCTAGGCTTACTTGAGGTCGACGGCCCACAACCCAAAAAGAAATAAATATTTGACCTAAAATTCTTCTATAAGAATGAAAGGTTAATATTGATGAATATATCCTTGGATAACGGCTTTGACGGCTGATTTATGGAAGCTTTTGAGAAGAGATTTACGGAGAGAGATCTTGGAAGGATTACTTGGAGATTAACGAAAAAGAGAAGATAGTTTTGTAAGGTTTTTTTGGAGGATTCTAGGTAGTTGTTATCATCTTTTGGAACACGTTATTGACACATTATATGATTGTTTTGCATTGTTGATTATTGAGAACCTTTGGTTAAGTGTTTATTCTCATTTTCTTGATACCTTGATTACATATGCTTTGATTGCTTTGAACATGATGATTGTTGGCTAAAACTCATACGATTCTATGGTGATTAGTTGAAGGTTGTGGTATAGACGATGAAAGAATAGACCTTTATCGTGAGTGGACCTTGAAAGCTTGAGTTTAACCTAAATTATTACCGTCTCGGGATATTCTTGGAGCATCTCGACTGAGATCAGACAAGAACTGCACGAGATCGACCCTAAACATTTGATCTTGAACCATAGGCTATAGTTTGCCAAATCCTATCCTTGTTGCAGATTTCCTGGTTTATATTCAAGCCTAGGAAGAGACTTACCCGGTGATTCCTTTGCTTGTTTACCGATAATTATGAGTGTTAGGTAACAAAGGTTTATCCTTTGTTAGGGTTTGAGTGTGCCTTCGTCCTACCTTTGAGAGTTAACCTAAGACTTACCCAATGATGGTTAGTTCTATTCCCTTAGGTAGTATGTTGGTTTGTGAGTATAGTTCCTTTCCTTAGTTCTTTGAGACTTATCCGGTAATAGAATTTTTGGTTTGGGATAGTGGATGGTAAGACTTACCCGGTGATCTATCCCATCTTACAAATACCATCCCTTTGCAACCTTAGCTTTGTCCGTGCTTATCTTTAGAAATCTTGAGTCGAAACCACTACCGGATGATTTGATCTCTAGAATCCGCATTTCTTTATTTGATTATTATACATCATTATTCTTTGTTGCTTGAGATTTGCATAAAAACCTGAAGAATAGATATCGTTGTTTAATTTCGTCATAGTCCTTGTTTTCGACCCTGAAATACTTGCTTGTATTGCAATTGATCCGTACACTGTGGGTTCACTATTATTGCTTGATTCTTGGTATAATTTAGGGCTTATTTGCACACGTTTGGAGCAAACAATTACCATCCAACCATATAGAGTAGTTTATACAACTTTCTCTAACTTCTAAATTACCATCCATATGTTCCCTCACCATGTGTCTGACCACGAATCACTGTAGAAATTATCTATATATATTACTAAAACAATACCCCTTTTGTCCACGTGTCAACCTCTAAGGCCGTCTATGTCAACATTTTTTCAATTTATTTACAGATTTGCCACAATGTATTTACAGATTTGCCACAACGTATTTACATATTTGCCATTAATTATTTTATAAGAAAATTTTTATTAGAATTTGTAAACAGTCATCATGCCACGTCAATTTTATTAAAATAAATAATTGAAAATAAATAAAATCTACTTATCTACCAATCAAAATTAACAAACTGATCTATGCTAACTCGATTTGTTGAGAAAATCTAACGCAAATCTTCTAACAAGATTTGACACATTTGTTAAATTTAAAACTAAATAAAATTTTGTTCCTCTATCTTTATATAAGTAAAAGTGATAATATATTACTGTATAAATATAATACTCGAATAATAATCTTTGTAATAGAATTTTAATTATGTTCTTTTATTTATTTAAAAAAAAATAATCCTTACATGTTACTCGTATTAATTAATAAAAAATAGTATTTATTATAGATTAATATCAAATATATGATGCATAAAAGTGAAAATATAATATTTTTATTTAGACAGCCCCGCACAAGGTGCGGACACTAAACTAGTTATGTACTACAAGAATAGCTACTACCATTAAAGTCCAAAATTTTAAACTATATACATTTCAATGCATCTCATACGTCCCTTACCATGTGTCTGGCCATTCAATCCGTTTTTAATACATACAAGGAGCTACTGCGCGTGCACGCGCGTGACTTAATATACTTCGTTTATGGTAATTTATAATCTAAGTAATATCGGAGTGTTTTTCAAAAAAATTATTATGACTTTCAAAAAAAAAATTATTATGCATAAAATAATAGTGTTCGAATTATTGTTCTTTAATTAATTACCGCATTTATAAATTAAATTACGTCAATTGGGAAAAGGAGAAATTGAACATAAATCCTAACCCCCCATTTGGTTAGAAGTCCGGAACGAAAACGGATTGGAAATGAATCTAGTCCATATTCTTTAGGGATAATTTGACATACTAGGCTTTTTTGAGTTTATGTTTAAGAAAGTATACCCCAAATTTTTTACCACTTTCATTTAATAGTAGGTAAAATTATTTAACCCATTTATATTTAAAAAAGAAGAAGAAACTTCTCTATTTAAAAAAAAAGAAAATAAAATAAGAGGACTTTTCATTTTCAAATACGTAAGTTACTGTGAACTTAATTTTTTATTTGCTTTTTTTTTCTTCCTTTTTTTTTAATTTTTTTTTTTCTTTTTTTCTTTTTTTATTTTCTGATATATTTTCATACCAGAATTTTTCATACCATCAATTTACATACCAGAAATTTACATACCAGAAATTCACTTACCAGAAATTTACATACCAGAAATTCATATACCAGAAATTCTCGTACCAGAAATTCTCATACCAGAAATTCCCATACTAGAATTTTAACATACAAGAATATTAGCATACCAGAATTTTAACATACTAGAATTTTAACATACCAGAATTTTTTATACCAGAATTTTTCGGCATACCAGAATTTTAACATACCAGAATTTTTCATACCGGAATGTTTCACGCCGAAAAATTCTGGTATGAGTTTTCTGGTATGAATTTCATACCAGAATGTTTTGGTAAATTTCATACCATAAAAATCATACCAGAATTTTCTGGTATAAATTTTCATACTAGAAAATTTTGGTACGAGTTTTCTAGTATGAAATTCATACCAAAAAATTCATACCAAAATTTACCGACAAAATCTATCGACAACACAATTAGCTACGATATAAAGACAACCCACATCATCTAATAAGCACAAAGGTAGATGTATCATACATTAATTTTTCAAGTCTTAAGATTACTCCTATATTCAAATTCAAAAATGCATAATTTCTATTATAATCATCATCTCTTATTAGTGGAGTCTTATCATGGTCTTATGTGGTGTAGAGAAAGATGTGTGGTAACTAGCAGTGACCATTATCAAGAATGAACATTTCTTGATCAGTAAACATATTCCCATCAGTAGTACACCAAAGCCAAGAACCATCAGCCTTCTTACCCTTTACTTTGAGGATATCTGGAATAGTTGTGCTGTCAAAACCATGTTCTTCTATACGGGAAGTTTTGGTTGACTCGAACCTCGTGTACACATCAGCAGGCCTCGCCGAATGACTCGCCACGCTCACGCAGAATCGCTGTTCCTGACGCTCCTTCCTTTCAGTAAAAAGGATCCAACAACCCCTTGCATCTTTCAAACTGCAAGAACAACATACAATATAATTTGATAATCCACGGTGTGAAATGCTCTACCATAGATCAGAACTTTTATATAAGAATGAGTTTTATGCGTAATCAAGTCTCGACTACATAATCAAAAATCAAATCGTGAGCAGTCACCGATAGATCGAAGAACATGATTCCACCAACAAAACTAAGGGCTTCTAATGACGACAAGACCGACAAGCTACATAGCCTAAAATCAGTATCCATCGTCCCGAACATCATGGCGCGGGATAAACAACCAGAAGAATGAATATACCTAACTGAGGGAGGAAGATTTGGAAGCAGTGAGAGAAAACGGTGGGAGAGGAATCGGAGGTTACAGAAAGCAGGAGAAGAGTCAAGTTGCAAAGGGACAACTTACCGTGTAACAAACAACACACCTCTTTCCTTTGGATAAACTCTATTAACTTTCCGTTCTCCAAGACTCCAACCGCCGATATCAAATTGAATACAAAGCTCCTGACTCTCATTTGGTGCTGTTTTTGATCATTGTCGATGGAGGGCACACTCACTTAAGGAAGGAAGGGAGATGCTTGTTCGATGCTCTTGCGCTAAATATATTAGGATGCAGATCTAGATCCAGATCCAGATCTAGATCCAGATCCAGATCTTCACAACTAAATCCTCCATGTCTTCATGTTGTACCTCGTATTCAACGGCCTTGTACCTCTTCCTCCTCTTCTTCATATCAGTCTTCCTTTTTAGCTTTTGGATTGAAACCTTCAGCCTCTCCAGAAGGGACAAATCGTACCAGAAAGGAATGCAAAGTCCCGGTTCCAACGGTTCATGGGGCTACAGATGGAGAGGAGACGAGTGCTGGGTGGATGTCTAGGGTGGGAGAGATCCGATCGGCGAGGCTGAAGCAAGAGAGAGATCGGAGATGTAGAAGAGGGTTGAAGCAAGAAAAAAAGGAATATCATAAACGCGACAGAGAAGAATGTGAGGCAAAGCAAGGGAGGTGTAAGGGGCGGTACAGAAGAGCAGTAAAAAAAAATATATGGGGTACATTAACTTGATAAGAAATAAGAAAAGCCTACTTAGTAGATTAGAAACTCAAAAAGGCCTGGTTAACAAATTAGCCCTATTCTTTATGATTGCATGTAAAATGTAGTTGTTTCCCCCATTTTGTCTCCCTATAGGGTATCAACACTAACTAAATTTTACTACAATTTATGATTGCATGTAAAATGTAGTTGTTTCCCCCATTTTGTCTCCCTATAGGGTATCAACACTAACTAAATTTTACTACAATGACTTAAAACCACAAGGAATGATTCCATAAAATTTTATGAATAATAGCATACATATGAACTAAATTCGTTTCCATTCCGTTTCCGTTTCCGGAGTTGGAACCAAGCGGGCCCTAAATCTATTTTCTTTGAGAATATACACTTCAGCAATAGTCGTCCTAACCCAACCACTGACCAATAAAAACCGTTTTTAATACTCTTCTCATGATAGTATGTTTATACATACTTATTTTACTCACTACAGCAACTCCAAGGTTATTTGGGAGCTTGAATACAGGAGCAAGCATTCTCACAAAAGAACTTAAGGAATGCTCTAGCTTATACACATGGTCAATTTAAAGCAAATTGTGATAACTAGAACAAATCAGCAATGATGCAAGAACATCAAAAAGGTTTTAAAACAAAAACTGCATAAACTTTAGTCTCAAGATCTCATTAAAATACTCATCAAATGTATTATTTGGCGTTGTCACCGATAGTAAGGAATCAAAGCCAGTTTAACATAGTGCTCCTACTATGTGGTAAATAGTATCCTCTCATACAAATGAACAATGGAACACTCTTCCTGTTGTAGTTTATATCATTCAACTTAAACCAGAACTTGAAAAAAGTCTTTCTAGCTTCTTCAAAAAGCATACTAATCAAAATAACCACAGGCCAACAGATACAAATCATACTGATATCTGAATACAAGGGTGCATGGTTATGGAATCTATACAAATAAAAAATGGTAGAATGTATTACGAGGATGAATGAGCAGACATAATTTATGTCTCCACCACAATTCACCAACCAACAAAAGTAGAAGGAATACTAGGAAAGGGATAAGAAGCCATCAGAGTGCTTGTAAATGAATTCAGTATATACAGTTTTAGGAACAGCTTGCAAATCAACAGTACGAAGTCTGTTGTTGTCATTGTCAAAAGGTAAGGTTAGAATGGGCTTCACCTACAACAACCTTACATCCAAAATGCAGCAACAAAAAATTCAACTTAATAAAATTTCATCAGCGTAAATTCTCACATAAATTTCAGCTTCACAAAAAACAGCAGAAGAAATTCAGGAACAAAAATTTTCAGCTTCAAATAAATTCAACTAAAGCAATGCAGCGGCACAAATTTTGGTGTCAATTAAATTCAGCAAGTGAAATTTCAGCAGCGTAATATCAGCTACATAAACATCAGCTTCAAATATATTTACCAACAAAATGTGTTGTTTCAAACAAATTCAGCTTTAGATAAATGCAACAAATAAATTCAGCCTTAAATAAATTCAGTAAAAGGGAAAAAAACAACAACAAAAAATCCAGCTTCAAATAGATAGGAGAAAAGGAATTCAACAACATAAATTTCAGCTTCAACTAAATTCAACAAGAAAATTTCAACAAAAAAAATTCAGAAACATAAACTCAAGCTTCAAATTGATTAAGAAGTAGAATAGACTGTTTCAAATAAAATCAACTTTACATAAACACAACGAATTAATTCAGCTCCAACTAAATTCAAAACAAGAAAATTCAGAAGTAACAATAGTGAATACATAAACCACGTCTCAGATTCTAAAAGTAGTTAAAACACAATGAGTTGATGGTAGAACTTGAAGCTTATCTTCATAGCGAGATGTCTGAAAGACTTTTTTGCATAAGATTCAAAGGTAGTACGCTGAATTTGAAGAATTCAATTGATAATCATACTGAAAATCAGATAATTGAAGAACTAAGAAATAGAAAAGTTAATAAACTCGTCAATTTGCTTAAAACTGAAACCTTACCTTGCAATAAGTGAGATGTGGCTTGTCGCCTCTAATTCCAACTGCACTCCTAGGGCCTAATTCGAATTTCATTTCAATCAAATATTCACTAAATAAAAATATTAGAAACCAAATCGAAAAGCTAACTTGCAATAAGTGAGATGTGGCTTGCCGCCTCTAATTCCAACTGCACTCCTAGTGTGCAAATGAAGGTTACATGTGCGTGCGAAGTGTTGTAGATCACCGGAGAAGTCGAGAGAATCGAACAAGCAATGGAGCAGTGACTGAATTCAATATTTCAGTATACTAAATCGAAAAATGGACTAAACCGTACCTAAGAAGGCATGATTTTGGAGCGAAGTAGTGCTGAAGAATCGTGACTCGGAGGAAGAAATAGCGGAAACCAAATGCCACCATGTTCGTAATGCTGCCAACGAAAAACATTTATCAAACATCAGTAACTGGAAACCCAAACAAAATCTAGGGCTTGAATCGATCTGTACCTTCCCATTTAAAGATGTGGAAGATGAAGTATATGTACTCGGTGGGAAGAACAGAAGACGTCACACCACGCACGAATAATGATGAAGCGATGAAAAGATGTCGACTCCTCAAGAAGTTGCAGACTGTGGAAGCGGCCGAAGACGGAAAGGTGGACGTAGAAGCTTGTTGGAGAAAGAGACAGAAAATGGGTCGTCCAAATCACTAATATAAACAGCTCAATCACAAATGTGTCAAAGTTAATAAGCCCAACGGGTTATCAGTTGGGACAAAAAGTCCGGTGTTCTAGCAAATTTCAACTCAACCTTATATTGTATAAGAGAATTATTCACTTCATCCCAAAATTGTGACGTACCAATAACTTCAAAATTTTAAAATATAATGAAATTTGAAAGAAAGAAAATAGTTTTGCTATTACGGTGAAATGAACAAATTAAAGAAATGGGACAAGGGTTTAATCATAGGACTCATTTTAGCGTCTTTTTACACAATCATTCTTATCCATTGTTGTACTTTTTTGGATGTAATTGTTCGCAAGAAAAGGTGTGTGGAAGCTTTCATATTTATAACCAAGAAATATGCTTGAACAATATGCGAACCCGCAGTGTACATATAAATTGTAATAAAAGCAAGAATTCCAGGGGTCGATCATAGGGACTTAGGTGAAACAAAGCACAAAATCAGGTTGTCAAATATTGCAATTAACTAAAAGCAATTAAAACAATCAAAGATGATATAAAGTCACATAAAGGGAATGCGGATTCTAGGGATTAAAGCATCTAGTTGTGGTTCCGACTCAAGATCTCAAAAGATAACGCGAACAAAGCTGATGTTTGATAAGGGAAGGTGTTTCTAAGATGAGAATAGATTACCGGGTAAGTCTCACTACTCACTATCTCAAACCGAAGCTCCTATTACCGGGTAAGTCTCAAGGTACTAAGGAAAGAAACTATAAACTCAAACCAACACACCACCCAAGGGAATAAAATCAACCTTTACCAGGTAAGTCTCAATCTAACTCACATAGATGGGATGAAGGCACACTCAAACCCTAATAAAGGATAAACCTTTATTACCTACACTCATGATTTAGGTACACAAACAAAGGAATCACCGGGTAAGTCTCATCCTAGGCTTGCGTTGAACTAGGAAAGGTATAATAAGGATAGAATTTGGCAAACTTTGAATCTTAAACTCAGTTTCGGATCAGGAAAGGTTCACCTCGTTCAGTCAGATCCCACCCCGGCCTATATGTTCATCGACTAAGAGAGATGTTCTAGAGTTAAGATAAAGGCTCGAGCTTTCAGGGTCCTGCTGGGATTAAGATCATTCTATCATCGTCTTTCCCACAACTTTCAGCCAATCACCCTAGAATCGCATAAGAAACTTAGTCAACAATCAATATAATAACAATAATCAAATTAATAGGAAAGGAATCAATATTTGAAAAAGAAAACCGTAAGAAAAAGGTCTTAATAACTGAATCAAATAACAAACAAACAAACGTTCCTCAATCACAAATCAGCAAAGACAATCAACCAAAAAAGACAATCTAAGAAAGTCTTACAAACTCCTTCAAAAAGCAACTCCAACTATGATTCCTTCTTCCTTGAACTCCAATATTCAATACTTCCTTCAACTCTTCCTTCAAACCCTCCAGAAAAGTCCTTAATTGCTGGATGCTCCAAGCATGTGATGATCCGAAGATGGCTGAATTATAGAAAATTCAACCCTTTTTATAGGAGAATTATCTTCCAAAGATAATAATATCTTAAAAAGATAATTTCCTATAAAATATATATCTCTCTCAAAATAAATCCTCCTTCCAAAAATCCAGCCAAAAATATAAGATATCTTCCTTCCAAAAATAAAAGATCTCGGTCAAAAATAAAGATCTCACCGGCGACAAGGTGTTCACCTCGGTCGCGACACTCCTCAAGATCACCTCGGTCGAGGTGGTGCTGTAGCTGACCGAGGTGAATCTCGACTGAATGTGAAATCTCTCGAATATGGTCCAAAGTAAATCTTCTTAATCATTTCCATGCTTCCTAAGATCATCTTTAAGCTCCAGAATGTAGCTCCAATGACTCCTTAGCTCCCTTAACTCGATTTTAGTCCAAAACGTGCCATTTTACCTACGATTACAACGAAACTAGGTGTAGACCTTGATTCCCGCAAAGGTAGATGAAACAACAATATAATCAAAGAATATGCATCCATACATGCAGATTAATGAAGATAAAACGTCCAAACTAACCCCAAAATATAGACTATAATACATGCTATCAAAATACCCCATACTTGTCTCTTGCTTGTCCCCAAGCAAGTTCCAAATCTTAGATACAAGATAGAATGGATTATAAGTCAGAAAAAATCAATAAAAAGCCTTTCAAAACATTTTGGTGGTGTGCTCCATTCATAGATCACTCTAAGAGAATGCTTCATGGCAAGTAAAATCAACACATGATCAAAACATTTTATAAATATAAGAAAATTGTTCATATTTGCATAAAATATAGAATGCATAATAAATCATATTTATCGAAATCAATCATGTATAATCCAATTTAAACCACCAAGTCAATCAACAAGTTCGAGGTCTCAAGGGTTTTCCAAAAAGAGGTCAAGAAACGTGTAAGGGTGGGATGTATGTAGGGTGATGTGGTGCTAGAATCCGGGAAAATGATCTTACTTCACTTTCTTTGAATCACAACATCTTCCAAAAATAAGCTTTGCTTAATTTTACTTTACTTTTTGGGATGCATGGACAGAGGTGCACAATAACCGAAGCCTAGGAGATCAGCAATCATCAATTTCTCGAGATGCCTCAAACCCTTGATGCACATACCATGACCCGTTAGAAATATCGCTCAATCCGACTTTGGCAAGACACAAACACCCGGCTATGTGAATGGTGCCGAGTTACTCATCATCATGATTGACTTCGCCAAAACTATTTGTTTCTTTCTAACACTTTCAACCAAGATCTCAACTTCACTTTCACTTACTTTTCTTTGCTTGCTTCCAAATTCCCGGATAGGTAAAGGGAGGCAAATTTGTATATGAGGGGCTAAAGCATGATCAAGAAGAAGAAGAAAAGAGAATGAATTGCCTTAATCATTCCAGGAAGAATGTGATAGAACTCATCATGTGGTGTCAACCTTCAAATTCAACATAATTTTGATAAAAACAAAGTATTAAACATGCTAAAACTTCAAACAAAACATTTTGCAACTTAAACATATCATACAACCTTTCGAGCATATAAATATTTCAAAACCAATCTGCAAACAATATCATTGAGGTCATATCCAGAGAAGAAGCACAAAAATCGTTTCGAAAACTTCTCAGTTAAACCACCATGGTCGAGGTGTTCTAAGTCATCCGAGGTGTCTACCTCGTCCAGTCAAGAACATCCCGGTCGAGGTCAATAAAAATTTTTTCAAACCAGTTTTCGACGTTTTTCTCAAACAAAAACCTGGATGCATGCATGTAATGGCAAATAAACACATAGAGCCAAGTAAACAGAATAGGATCATAAATATCCGATGAAATCATACAAGCATAGACACATAATGTCAAATCATACATCCACATACACCATACTTGGGACACATTGTCTCAATTGCTCAAATAAGAGTAAAAGAAAATAAAGTACTCACCGGATTTAGCTAAACTACATAATAAATAAAGAAAAGAAATCCATGAGACTCTCAGTCCTCATCAGCTGGCGGTGGTGGTATGACCTAGACGCCTCGGTTGATAGAGAACACCTCGGTCGAGGTACTGTGACACCAACCGAGATGTATCTCAGTCGAACTCCGTCTTCTCAATTTCTTGAACTTCTATCCTTCTAGTGTAGCTCCTGAGCAGTAATCCTTCCTTAGAAAGTACATGGTTTCTGTCTAGAGGATGCCAAAAGCAAAGCAAAGCAAACTATCTAAAACTAAGCTAGAAAAGGGAAAAGAAAGCAATACCGTGGGTTGCCTCCCAAGAAGCGCTTGATTTAAGGTCGCTAGTTGGACCGTACATCATCCCTAAACATGTTGGAAGGTGCCCTCACCCCATAATTCACCTTTATCATGGGGTGAGATAAAGAATTCTATCCAACGTTCCAGCAAATGCAAGTGCTCATCGGGGAATGAATCATCTATGGGTAGGTCGTCCTTCCCGAGCGAGGAGGGAGGTAGCCGGCTGAGGTGATCTGCAAAAAAATTCTGGGATCTCTTCTTATCGTGAATCTCTAGTGTAACACCCCAAGTTCTGAGAACTTGAAGCGTTACGGGCTAGGACAGCATAATGGACCCCGACCCTCAGAGTAGCAACATCAAACGGATCTTACAACAAGGCACAGACAAATGAAAACAAAACTCAATATAAAACCAAAGGTTCAAACCAATAGAAAACACAAAAGCTCCACAGCCGGGTTCAAAACAAAAGGGAAGCAACAAAAGAAAAACAAAACCCAATCCCATCCTATAATGTACGGGAATCCCGGCTGACCACACCATCCGGATCACTCAGCATCATCCTGAACCTGTGGAACAACTACAATGACGGTATAAACCGTTAGCTAACATTCTAGGTATAGGCAAGAGTCTAAAGGCACAAACACACATAAGATAAAGAAAACACATAGCATGCTCACACACCAACCGGTTATTATCTTTCATTAAGGTTATCCATTACTAATTCAACTTCTTTTGTCACACGAGAATCTCCCGAAACTTGCCTCGGCTTCCGGCTACCAATAGGAATAGATCAGTACTATCTGTTACCTACGGGTCTGGGTCGCAGGAGCACATTCTAGTCTCCTATAGAACTAGACAAGTGGTCACCACCCGGTTATAATACACTTGGGTCAATTAAGGTTATTAAAGGGTGAATCCTAATTTCAATTATCCGTTACAAACATGATAGTAACACAAACAAGCCAAAACAATCCAACTAATACGTGGAATGAAGCTAAGTAAGTCCAAGGGACTTACCTCACACGAAGGTAACACAAGAGATCAGCAAACAACTCAGAAACACACAAGGAAGCTTAGTTTCCCTCAAGAAAGGAGTAAGGAAAGCCTGTACGAACAAGCAACACGGATAAGGAACGGAACGGTTGCTAGAAGTCTATGACTTCTAGTCTCAAAGATTTCTAACGATCAACACATTCTAAGGGCTCAACCTTAGTCTTACAACAAGTCAGGGGAACAAGGAACAACCATAAGGAACCAAGGAAGGAACGAGGAAAGGAAGGAAGGAAGCAACTCACCAAACACGGGAGTTACTACAAAGAAACCGCAGGGGCGGCTAGACAGATGCGCAGAGGCGGATGAATAGAGGCACAGGGGCGTCTATGTGCAGGCGCAGGGGCGGATCTTAGTCAGAAACTACTGTCGGGCTTCTCTTCGACAGATCTCACAGCAAGGGCAACCAAAGCTCGAACATTTGGTTCCAATACGTCAAGACTCAACTCCAGAGAGCCTGAGAACAACGAAAGATCAACAACGGAACACTCCACAAGAACCAAGGCTCATGCTTGATCCTTGGAGAAGAAGGAAAGAAAAGAACGAAAGGAAGAAACCAAAACAGAAGGGAAGGCATGCAACACTAAAGGAACATGAGGAAGAACCAGAAAAGATGCACTTACACGTTCAACGGGATTGCAGGAAGCAAGGACGGCTGCAACTCTCTAGGGTTTGAAGACAATAGCAAGGAATGGGAAAAAGGAGAGAAGGAAGAGAATATATAGGGAGGGTTGGAACGCTAGACGGAAAGGGTGTCTAGGGTTAGAAAGAAAACAAGGAAACCGCAGGGGCGGTTCTCATCAGCCGCAGGGGCGGCTGGCCGCGGGGGCGGTGAAGGCAAAAAACCTAGGATCTTACATCAGATCCCTCTAAAAAGAAGTTTCGTCCCGAAACTTGCAAAAGCCAAACGGTCACAACAACACACAGAAAAAGAACAGTACTTATATATTCCCACTCGGGGAACGTAGCACAAAACGGCACACAAAAGCGTTCACAATGCAACAAAGGAAAAACCAAAGAACAGACTAAGCTAAAGGTGTAACAAGCTCCGCATAAAACTCCGGATAGTTCCTTTGGATACTATCCTCTGTCTCCCAAGTTGCCTCATCAGCTCCTCGCATCGACCATTGTATCTTCATCATCGGGATGTCCTTCGAACGCAAGCGTCTTGTACTACGCTCTAAGACAACCACCGGGTGTTCTACAAATGTGTGGTCTGGTTCGATCACTAGATCCTCATGACTGACGATGTATCTAGGGTCAGGTATGTACTCCCATAGCTGAGACACATGGAAAACTAGGTGAACACCCTCGAGTCTCGGTGGCAACGCAAGTCTGTATGCTGCCTCTCCAACTCGCTCAAGAATCTCGAACGCTCCAACATATTTGGGACTCAACTTCCTTTTGACACCGAAACGTCTGACGCCTCGTGTCGGGGATACTCTCAGCCAAACCTGAGCTCAAACTCTAAACTCCATAGGTCTGCACCTCTTATCTGCATAAGACTTTTGTCAGCTCTGTGCTGCTAACATCCGCTCTCAGATCACTGCTACTCGAGCCATGTCATCCTGAATCTGCTCGGGTGCTACTCTGCTGGCACTACTAGGCTCGTCCCAACACAGCGGTGTATGACATCTCTGTCCATATTGTTCGCCACTTATCGTGCGTGCAATCAAGCTTTAAATTTATAAAACTAGAATAAAAGCAAGCGAACCCGCAATGTCGGATCGGCGTAGATTAGCAAGTATTCTAGAGTATCGAACACAAGGATTTGGGGGGAACAAATTCAGTTATAAAGTTGTCAAGCAAGTAAAAGGGTAAAGCTTTGCAAATGTATTGGGAAAACAACAACCCTAAAGATCCAGGTATCTAATTGTTGCAATCGATTCAAGATATACTAAAGAACTAAGGACAAAGTTAAGAGTTGCAAAGGTATACTAAGGTAAAGCAATGTACGGTGAGTTTCCAAGGCTTTATATGACTTATCTAAAAACACTCTCTATAAAGGTTGTTGAGGCTTCAGTATAAAAAGGATCTAAAGACAAGAATTAATATCAAATACCCAAACTTGTAACCCAAGGATCAAGACTAACTAAACCGATTAAAGTTGTGACACTCGAAGTCGAAGTAGAGGTTGTTGAGGCTTCACTACTACCTAGAAAAGGCAAGCCAAGACTAAGTTAAAGCAAATCTTTAACTTCGGATTAAAGTAAAAGCAAGGTTCGTAAACTGAAGTAAATCACGGGTAGTTCTTGAGAATCACGGCCGTGAAAACCTAAGAACAGGCCGTGATTTAGGGTGTCGACGATATTTCTCTAACTCTCAGGGTCCAATCTAATTACGATCGATCTATCATTATCTAAGCCATAACTATCAACCCTTCACCTTAGAATTGCTAAAGGGTTTTAGCCAATAATCATCATTATGATATCAATAATCAAATATGAAAGGGAGAAAAGGTAAAACCTTGAAATCTCAATAATAAAATCAAAATAAATGTCAATCAAACACAATAATCGCAAACCGCGTTCAATGGATGTAGAATCAAATGAACAGAAAAACGTCACAAAATTTCTAGGGACAATGAAGAACGGGATGTCAATCCGCCTTCAAATGTAAACCCTAAGATCTTCCAACTCCAAAAATAGGAAAGTGCGTCCTTCCCCAAATCTTCCCTGTACGCAATAATCCAAATCCTGGGACTGTCACCGTCCGTCTTTCAATGTTGAAGGCTATCGATTATATGTAGGGATCTATCTAGGGTTTAAAAATAAAACCCTAAATACTTGGGCTGAAAAGAAGTCGAATCCGCTGGTATTAGAAGATACTTTGGGCCGCGTCATAAGGTATCAGAAAATACTTTGGCGCGTTAGACGGTATCAGAGAATACTTTGGGCCGCGTCCGAAGGTATCAGAAAATACTTTGGACCGCGTCAGACGGTATCAGAGAATACTTTGGGCCGCGTTCGAAATTCCTTTTATGCTCCTTTTTGTCCCGCTTCAAGGCTTAATCTTTAAATGTGCCATTTTTGCTCCATAATTCGCCAAATTACCTACAAATACAATAAAGCTCTGTGTAGACCTCTATTCTTGCAAATTAGGTGTATATAACCATAAATGCCATGAATGTATGTCTATGCATGCAAAATAAAGGGAAAATCTATATAAATACATGCATAAAAATAGGTCATAATTCATGTCATCAAAATACCCCATACTTGCCTCTTGCCTGTCCCCAAGCAAGGTTCAAACTTAAAATACAAGATGATATGGATTATGAATATGCAAAAATAAAGAAAAACCACAATATTTTGGTTGTGCTTCTATTCATAGATCAACCTCAAATGGTTGTTTCATAGCTAATGAAAATCATCATATGATCAAAAGGAATTATATCATGAAAAGGATAATCACACTTTGCGAGAAAATCATAAAATGCATCATAACTTGCAATATATCAAAATCAATCATGAGGAATCCAATTTAGACCACAAAGCCAAACAACATACTCAAAGATCTTAAGGACTTTCAAGTAAGGTCAAGAATGCGGGAAGGAAGGAAACTTTATAAGGGATGTGGTGCATGAATCCGGGAAAAGGAATAACCCAACTTTTTTTTTTTACTTTTTCTTTTCATTTTACAACAACATCAACTTAGAGCTTTGCTCTTTCTTTTTCACATTGTTTTTTTTTGACTTTACTTTTGGAAATATGGACAGCGGTGCACAAAAACCGAAGCCTAGGAGATTGACGTTTCTCAAATTTGAGATGCCTCAAACCCTTGATGCACATACCATAATCCGTTAGGAATATCGCTCAATCCGACTTTGGCAAGATACAAACACCCGGCTATGTGAATGGTGCCGAGTTACTCATCGTCATGATTGACTTCCCCAAACCTACAATTTCTTTCTATTCTTTGAATGCAAAATTTTGCTTTCATGGCCCTCCCACATCAAACATGCCAAATACTCAACTCCTCCAAATTCCCGGATAGGTAAGGGGGGCAATTATTTCATTGAGGGGCTAAATGAACAAGGAAAGAAGTAAGAAAATCGAGGTGCCTTAATCATTTCAATAAGAAGTGTAAGAACTTATATGCGGTTTCAACCTTCAACACTTAACATGATTTAGAATGAAAGCGAATTATCAAACATGCATGAAGTTCTATCAAAGTGTTCAAATCCCACATATGTCATAAATCAATTCAAACATATCAAAATTATCATAGCTATTCCACAAAACAAATGTTATCATAGAGATCATATCCATCCCAGAAGCACAAAACCTTTAAAATTTTTCAAAATTTTCACAATCATATGATGCAAGACATAAAACATGCAAATGGTATTGCAAATACCTCCATCCCATACTTAAAACTCACATTGTCCCCAATGTGAAGAAAAGAAAAGGCAAAAAAGGATACTCACAATGTAAGATGGTGAATCATTCAATGAGCGGTGGTGGTGGGAATTTATAAAAGCTTAATAGGGAACTCCAAATACTCCAATTGACGTCAAAGAACGAAGAAGGGGAACGTCTTACCGCCGAAAATTTTTCCGAAAAAAAATATTTCTTTTTTTCGGTCGGGATTTTCCACGGCCGTGGTTTTGGCCGTGATTTTGGCCGTGGAACTTTCTGTTGCTCTCCATAATCACTTTCCACGACTTAATGCATAACCACGGTCGTGGTTTAGGTTGTGGAACTCTCTGATCTGTGCCAAAAATCCAAGTTTCGTCATTCTTTTTGGCTTTTCTCATCTTCTCTTGCTTATTCCTTATTCCTGACATCCAAAAACACAAACATACCGGAAGGTATCGACGAAAAACAAACAAAAACAACTACTCTAATCTAAGAAAGAAAAGGGAAAAGGATGCATTACCTTGGGTTGCCTCCCAAGAAGCCTTGGTTTAAAGTCGCTAGCTGGACCTATGTCCATAGATGACTCAATGCACCTTGAACATCTTGGATTGCTCTTCAAATCCATCATTAAACTCCTCCAATAAATCTCCGGTTGCTAATTTCACCGGCAAGTGATAAGATCTCCCATTTACAAGCTTGTACGGTTTGATTCTCACCGGAATCCTCCTAGCTTTCTTATGCTTTAATGGGACATAATTCAGCCTTGCGTCCCATCCTTTCCTAGATCGAGAAATCAGTTTCTCGAGAATCCTCCTATCTTCCCCATCTCCAGCTCGGGGATGATGTATGGTCTTCTTCATGTGAATGACCCCATACTTGAACAAAAAACACTTATTGGCATTGGTGTTGAAGCTCTTGCCAAATTTACTCCTTGTAGTCCAAGGAGCATCTTCTTCCAGCAATTTCAATGGAGGCTTCATCTTCACCTTAGGAGGTTCTTTTAGAAGAGACCTCCAACTCTCCGGTGCATTCCTAAAAAAATCAAAAATTTTAATAGGGATTTCAAATGAAGTAAGAGAATGTACCTTGTTAAGTTCTTCAAGGCTTGGGACAAGTTTCATGTTGGGATGATGATCCACACATGAAATATCTCCCAACTCAGCTGGATCTTCTTCAACCTTGGCCACAGTTTCGGTAATTTGGACAAGGTTCTCCACTTCTTCCTCTTTATCCAACACAACCGACTCTTCTTTAATCTCGACCACAATATTAGCAATTGGGTCTAGGTGTTCCACTTCTTCCTCCAGTCGAGCAATTTCAGCAAGGATCAATTTTCTTTCAAGGTCTTCGAGATCCTTCATTGATTGCTTGATCTTTGATTCAAGTTGATCTTCAAGAGGTTGTTCATATACCTCGCGAGCGGTATAGAGTTCCTCCCAGATTTCAAGCTCCTTCTTAATAGCTTCCTCTATTTCATTTTGTTCAATGAAAAAAAATGAAAAATAATCCAGCAAATATCTATAGTCCTTCCATTTAGCTACCTCTTTCTTTCTTTCTCCATCTCTCTTTCCAAGGATTTGTTCCTAAGTCTATGTTGCTCCAAAGATTCGTTAAGTTCAACTCTGAGGCTCCATATTTCATTCCTCGCCGTTACAAAGCTCCTTCCATCCATTGGAAAATCTGAAAACTCAAAAACTCATATCAAAAGATTAAAAGAAAAAGCAAAAGCTCTCAAGCCCGACAACCGAAAGCCAAATTCGGCCTAAACCAAATCCCCGGCAACGGCGCCAAAAACATGTTCTTTGGCGAAACTCTATTCCGTTGCCGAAACAAGAACTTCATATGTACCTAAGAACACAAACCTACAAGAACACTCAAAAGAGATATTAAATAACAAGAGCAAAGCTCCCAAGCTTGACAACCGATAACCGAATTCGGCCTAAACCAAATCTCCGGCAACGGCGGCAAAAACTTGTCCGCCACTTAGCGTGCGTGCAATCAAGCTTTAAATTTATAAAACTAGAATAAAAGCAAGCAAACCCGTAGTGTACGGATCGGTGTAGATTAGCAAGTATTCCAGACTATCGAACATAGGGATTTGGGGGGAACAAATTCAGTTATAAAGTTGTCAAGCAAGTAAAAGGGTAAAGCTTTGCAAATGTATTGGGAAAACAACAACCTTAAAGATCCAGATATCTAATTGTGGCAATCGATTCAAGATATACTAAAGAGCTAAGGACAAAGTTAAGAGTTGCAAAGGTATACTAAGGTAAAGCAATGTACGGTGAAGTTCCAAGACTTTATATGACTTATCTAAAAACACTCTCTATAAAGGTTGTTGAGGCTTCAGTATAGAAAGGATCTAAGACAAGAATTAATATCAAATACCCAAACTTGTAACTCAAAGATCAAGACTAACTAAACCAATTAAGGTTGTGACACTCGAAATCGAAGTAGAGGTTGTTGAGGCTTCACTACTACGTAGAAAAGGCAAGCCAAGACTAAGTTAAAGCAAATCTTTAACTTCGGATTTAAGTAAAAGCAAGGTTCGTAAACTGAAGTAAATCACGGGTAGTTCTTGAGAATCACGGCCGTGGAAACCTAAGAACAGGCCGTGATTTAGGGTGTCGACGATATTTCTCTAACTCTCAGGGTCCAATCTAATCACGATCGATCTATCATTATCTAAGTCACAACTATCAACCCTTCACCTTAGAATTGCTAAAGGGTTTTAGCCAATAATCATGATTATGATATCAATTATCAAATATGGAAGGGAGAAAAGGTAAAACCTTGAAATCTCAATAATAAAATCAAAATAAATGTCAATCAAACACAATAATCGCAAACCGCGTTCAACGGATGTAGAATCAAAGGAACAGAAAAACCTCACAAAATTTCTAGGGACAATGAAGAACGGGATGTCAATCCGCCTTCAAATGTAAACCCTAAGATCTTCCAACTCCAAAAATAGGAAAGTGCGTCCTTCCCCAAATGTTCCATGTACGCAATAATCCAAATCTTGGGACTGTCACCGTCCGTCTTTCAATGCTGAAGGCTATCGAATATATGTACGGCTCTATCTAGGGTTTAAAAATAAAACCCTAAATACTTGGGCAGAAATAAGTCGAATCCGCTGGTATCAGAAGATACTCTGGGCCGCGTCATAAGGTATCAGAAAATACTTTGGCGCGTCAGACGGTATCAGAGAATACTTTGGGCCGCGTCCAAAGGTATCAGAAAATACTTTGGACCGCGTCAGACGGTATCAGAGAATACTTTGGGCCGCGTCCGAAATTCCTTTTATGCTCCTTTTTGTCCCGCTTCAAGGCTTAATCTTTAAATGTGCCATTTTTGCTCCATAATTCGTCAAATTACCTACAAATACAATAAAGCTCTGTGTAGACCTCTATTCTTGCAAATTAGGTGTATATAACCATAAATGTCATGAATGTATGTCTATGCATGCAAAATAAAGGGAAAATCTATATAAATACATGCCTAAAAATATGTCATAATTCATGCCATCAAAATACCCCATACTTGCCTCTTGCCTGTCCCCAAGCAAGGTTCAAACTTAAAATACAAGATGATATGAATTATGAATATGCAAAAATAAAGAAAAACCACAATATTTTGGTTGTGCTTCTATTCATAGATCAACCTCAAATGGTTGTTTCATAGCTAATGAAAATCATCATATGATCAAAAGGAATTATATCACGAAAAGGATAATCAAACTTTGCAAGAAAATCATAAAATGCATCATAACTTGCAATATATCAAAATCAATTATGAGGAATCCAATTTAGACCACAAAGCCAAACAAAATACTCAAAGATCTTAAGGAGTTTCAAGTAAGGTAAAGAATGCGGGAAGGAAGGAAACTTTATAAAGGATGTGGTGCATGAATCCGGGAAAAGGAATAACCCAACTTTTTTTTTTTTACTTTTTCTTTTGATTTTGCAACAACATCAACTTAGAGCTTTGCTCTTTCTTTTTCACATTGTTTTTTTTTCGACTTTACTTTTGGAAATATGGACAGCGGTGCACAAAAACCGAAGCCTAGGAGATTGACGTTTCTCAAATTTGAGATGCCTCAAACCCTTGATGCACATACCATAATCCGTTAGGAATATCGCTCAATCCGACTTTGGCAAGACACAAACACCCGGCTATGTGAATGGTGCTGAGTTACTCATCGTCATAATTGACTTCCCCAAACCTACAATTTCTTTCTATTCTTTGAATGCAAAATTTTGCTTTCATGGCCCTTCCACATCAAACATGCCAAATACTCAACTCCTCCAAATTCCCGGATAGGTAAGGGGGGCAATTATTTCATTGAGGGGCTAAATGAACAAGGATAGAAGTAAGAAAATCGAGATGCCTTAATCATTTCAACTCCCGATCTGACGGCACACAAACACACTCCTGGCGTCTCAAAACTCCGTTAGCACCTACTGTAAACTGTGGTGCCTCTCCTCGAGACATCCGGTCTCGGATCTGTGTCAAAGCTGAGCAACTCTCCTGCTTCTGCTTGATTTCGGCCAACAGATCAGGTATTATCTCCAAGGTGGAGAACTGGCTGTCAGAATCTGGGAAGTAGATATCCATCTCTAGCCGTGCCAAATCTCGTTGTAACTGTGGCTGAGCTGTTAGCCTAGCGATCGCCATCTCCCGGTAAGTCTTCCGACTGAATGCATCTGCTACCATATTAGCCTTTCCCGGGTGGTAAAAGATCTCAAGATCAAAGTCCTTGATCAAATCTAACCATCTGCACTGGCGGTTATTCAACTCCCGCTGAGTGAATATGTACTTCAGACTCTTATGGTTTGTGAAAATCTGACACGTGGCTCCGTATAGATAGTGTCTCCAAATCTTCAAAGCATGAACAACAACAACTAACTCAAGATCGTGGGTAGGCTAATTCTCCTCGTACGTCTTCAACCGTCGAGACGCATAAGCAATCACCTTTCCCCTCTGCATCAAAACACATCCCAAGCCCAGCTTGGATGCGTCGCTATAAACCAAAATATCCTCCATGCCCTCTGGCTGAGCTAGGATGGGAGCAGAAGTCAACCTCTTCTTCAGTTCCTCGAAGCTCTGTAGGCACGACTCGGACCATACGAACCTCGTAGACTTCTACAGCAGGGAAGTGAGCGGTCGGGCGATAACTGAAAAGCCATCTACAAAACGCCTGTGGTAGCCTGCCAATCCTAAGAAGCTACGAACCTCCTTAACGTCCTTAGGTGGCGGCCAGGAAGCTACTGACTCAATCTTTGCCGGATCTACCTTGATCCCTTCAGCTGAAACAATGTGACAAAGGAATGCTACCTCGGACATCCAAAACTCACACTTAGAGAGCTTGGCGTAGAGCTCTATATCCTGTAAGACCTGAAGAATGATCCTCAAGTGTCCTGCATGCTCCTCTCTAATGCGGGAGTAAACCAGAATATCGTCGATGAAGACAACTACAAACTGGTCTAGAAAGTCGATGAAGATGCTGTTCATCAACTCCATGAAGACTGCGGTCACATTCGTGAGCCCAAACGGTATTACTACAAACTCGTAGTGTCCATATCTGCTCCGAAACGCTGTCTTGGCTACGTCTTGCTCTCTCACCCTCAGCTGGTGATATCCTGATCTCATATCGGTCCTCGAAAACACTGAAGCTCCATGCAGCTGATCCAAAAGATCATCGATACGGGGTAATGGGTACTTATTCTTGATCTTCACCTTGTTTAGCTCTCGGTAGTCAATACATAACCTCATTGACCCATCTTTCTTCCTGACGAAGAGAACTGGTGCACCCCAAGGAGATATACTAGAGCGGATGAAGCCCTTCTCTGCTACCTCCTCAAGCTGCTTCTTCAACTCAAGCATTTCGATAGGCGCCATACGATAAGGAGCTTTAGAGATCGGTCTCGTACTGGGCTCTAGATCAATGCCAAAATCTACACTCCTTTGTGGAGGTAAATCTAATGGCTCTCCAAAGACGTTAGCAAACTCGCAAGCTATTGGAATCTCCTCCAAAGCTGGACTAGTACTATCCTTCATGGCATACCACCAAAAAGCCTCACACCCTTGACTGATAAGTCTCGCAGCTCAAACTGCACTAACGACGGTACCAGTCTTCCTGTTAGCATGAAATATTGTGATATTTTAGGCACGTTTTCTAAACCTGTTTGATTCATATTGATAGTCTTTGATTGAACTTCGTTGCATATGTGAGCTAGTATTACCTATATTGTCGATATGGATGTCTACACTAGTTCTATGTTGATTATAGGTGATTTGGAGCTATTTCCGAACGAAATCGAGCAAAAGAGGAGTTGATTGAGTGTGTCCATAGATTGAGGACATTCTTTGGAAGCAAATTGAAGTTTAGCTTGAGGAATGCACGAGGCTAGGGAAGAATCACGTTCTTGCCCTAAACCACGCTCTAAAATACGGCCGTATTACAAACCACGTTCAGTTCCACGGCCGTGGAACCTTGCAAGAGAAGCGTGATGCATTCCAGTAACTATTACGGTCGTGGAACATATGGTACAAACCGTGACCTAATCCACGCCCTAAATTACGGTCGTGGAAACTTCCACGACCGTGATCTTGGCGAATCTTTTCGCCACACTTTGAAGCCACGATCTTTTGAAGATTGGGCCGGGCCGATATTTTATCTTGCCCTATAAAAAGACGGACGAAGCAAGATTCCGTCATCGACGCTTAGGATCGTTTACGCCCGCTACCTCATTTTACACCGTCGCTTGGAAGTATTGATCATCTCATTGGAGATCGAAATTCTCATCGGGGAATTGCCCTAACCTCGCACTTTTGGTGGAGATTGCTGTTGAGATCTCCGGATCGGCGGAAGATAGAAGCTTTTGGAAGATTTTGCAAGAAGACCTCTCTTCTTGTTTAGGTTTGATTTGGAAAACGGATTGACATCCCGTTTTCCCTTCTTTCCTAAACTTGTGATTGTTTACTTTATTGTCAATCTTTTGACAACACACGTTCTTGATTGTGACTTTGAGATTGGTTTGAAGATTATTGAAAGTTCTTGAAAGTTTTCATCTTTTTATCTTTTAATTCTTGAATTGATATCAACATGACTGTTATTGGCTAAAAACCCTTAACAATTCTAAGGTGAAGGGTTGATAGTTGTGGCTTAGATGATGATAGATCGATCGCAAACAGATTAGACCCTGAGAGTTAGAGAAAATCGTCGACAAACCATAAATTACGGCCTGTTCTTGAGTCCACGACCGTGGAACACCAAGAACTAACCGTAATTTCTCCTAAATCTACGAGCCTGCTTTTACTTTAATCCAAAGTTAAAGATTTGCTTTAACTTAGTTAGGACTTGTCTTTTCTAGGTGGTAGTGAAGCCTCAACAACCTCTACCTCGATTGTGAATGTCACAACCTCAATCGGTTAAGTTAGTCTTGATCCTTGGGTTACAAGTTTGGGTATTTGACACTAATTCTCACCTTTATAATCTCTCTATATTGAGCCTCAACAACCTGTATAAAGAGTGCCTTGTAGGTGAGTTACATAAGGTTTTTGGAACTTCACCGTACGATTACCTTACATTAGTATACCTTTGCATATCTCAACTCTGTCTTTATATCATTAAGTATATCTTGAATCGATTGCCACAACTGGATACTTGGATCTTTAGGATTGTTGTTTTCCTAATATTTGCAAAACTCTCATATTTACTCGCTTGATAATCTGTAATCGAATTTGTTCCCACCCAAATCCTTGTGTTCGATACTCTGGAATTCTTGCTTAGCTACGTCGATCCGTACACTGCGGGTTCGCTGCTTGATTCTAGTTTTATAAATTTAAAGCTTATTTGCACACACCTTTAGGGGCGAACAAGTTTTTGGCGCCGTTGCCGGGGATTTGGTTTCGGCCGAATTCGGTAGCCGGTTGTCAAGCTTGGGAGCTTGCTCTCGTTATTTGATATTACTTTGAGTGCATGCGCAGGTCTAGGAACACCGAAGATCTCTTACCTCTTGATCAAGAGGTAGAGAAAACCTTGAGGCAAAAGCGCAAGGAAAAGAAGATGGCCGAAGAACACGAACGTGATCTTCAAACGGAGTTGGCAGAAAAGGAGGCTCAACTCCAATGGAACGAGAACCTCCGCCGGGATGAAACGGATCGTCATCAATCTGAAGTTAGCAAACTGCAGGATGCGATGTTCCAAATGAGGATGGAGTTAAGCGACCTTAAGAATAAAGGAAGCAAGAAATCCTCAAGGAGGGGATCAAGAACTAGAAGAAGAAGCCACTCGTCCGCTGATGATAGTGACTCTTCCATGCCACCGTTAGAGGAGATTGATCCCACGATCAATATGAATCCTTTCCATCCACAAGGAGCTGCTAATCGCCGCATTCCACCTAGGAATGTGAGGGTCGAACGTGTGGATAATGAGCCAAGAACTCTTGGCCAGCAGATGGATCCAACACAACAACCACGCCGCTTGGGCGTGAATTTTGATGCTGAAGATGTGCAAGGGTTTAGCTTTAACCCTCAAGTTATTACTCTTGTTCGCCAAAACCAATTTGGCGGTACAAGCGCTGAATCTCCACACCAACACTTGCAAAACTTTGAGTGTATGATGGAGACGATGAGACCAAAGAATGCTACCACCAACAGCTACAAGCTCAAACCCTTCTTTTTCTCTTTGAAGGGGAAAGCTTTGTCTTGGTACCAAGCTCTTCCTAGTGGGAAACTAGATACGTGGGAAGACCTTTCCGCGGATTTCCTCACCAAATTCTTCCCGCCCTCAAAAACGGCGGAACTTAGAGGTAAGATTAATGCTTTTTCCATGAGACCTAACGAAAGTTTGTTTCAATCTTGGGAAAGGTTTTAGGATTTGCTCTTGGATTGCCCTCATCATGGCATATCCAAGCTTGCCTTGCTAGAGATCTATTACAAGGGGCTGGATGCGGGAACGCAATTCAACCTCCAATCCCTCTCATGTGGAACGTTCATGGACATGAGAGAAGATGACGCTTGGGACTTCATCGAGAAGCAAGAAAGAGTCATAGAGAAGTATTCCCACCGGAAAGTGGAGGGAAATCGTGTGGAGCAAGGAGCAAAGCTCACACATGAAGCCCCGAATTAGATTTTCTCCCTCAACAATGAGATCAAAGAGTTGAAGGAGGCTATCAAGACCAACTTCCCAAAGCAACAAGGGAAAGATGTTGGTTATTTGGGCAACAACAATGGCGGCAACAACAATAACCGGAACAACAACCGGAATAATAATTGGAATGGAAACAACAACAACCGGAACAACGATTGGAACAACAATAGGGGTTCAAACAACAACAATTGGCGCTCAAATCAACAAAATTCCGGTAACTCTTACCCTTCCAACTCAAATTCACTAACTCCACCTTCCTCTTCCTCTACTCCTTTGAAAAGCCAAGGGCAATCATCTAATGGAGGAAACACTTCGGGGAAGGAGAAGCCAGATCCCATATTGGAAACGATCTTGGGAAAGCTTCAAGGGTTGGAGAACCGCCTCATCAAAGTTGATGATCAAGTCTCTAAGGTTGACAAAGCTCAAAAGGTTTTAGAGAACGAAATGTTCAACCACGTGCAGGAAGTTCCTAGGAATCAAGGGAAACTTCCAGGAAAGACGGAGGACAACCCTAAGGGAAGGGTGATGGCGATTACAACTAGGAGCGGAGTGACTACTACCGATCCGCAGCCTACGTTCGTTGAAGTCCCCGTAGAAAAGGACAAAGAAAAGGGGAAAGAGAAGGAAGATGTCTATGTTCCTCCTCCAGCTTACAAACCTCCCCTACCATTCCCTCAATCTAGAGCGCGAGCGCGCCTAGACAAACAATTCGGTAAGTTCATAGAACTCATGAGTAAGCTGCATATTAATATACCCTTCATTGATGCTATTGTAGGTATGCCGGCTTATGGCAAGTTCTTGAAGGAGCTCCTCTCCAACAAGAGGAAGCTAGAAGATTTTGGTGAGGTCAAGATGAGTTCGGATTCTTCGGATCTCATCAAGACCATGAAGGAGAAAATGCCCCCAAAGTTGAAGGATCCGGGGTCATTTTGCATTCCCATTGGAGTGGGAGATGTCACATATGACGCTTTATGTGACTTAGGAGCAAGTGTGAGCATCATACCACTTGCATTGTGCAGGAAGATCGGTTTAGGCGACCCTAAACCGGTGAAGATGACGTTATACATGGCGGATCGATCCATCACTCGCCCGTCGGTATTGTAGAAGACGTCCCGGTCAAGCTAGGTAAATTCTTTGTCCCCATTGATTTTGTCGTGCTTGACATTCCTGCAGATAGTCCGGTCCTGATCATACTCGGAAGACCGTTCCTTGCAACTTCCGGCTGCATGGTCGATTGCAAGAATGGTAGACTCGCTTTTGATATTGGAGAAGAGAAAGTAGAATTCGTTCTTTTCACTCTAGTGAAGGAGCCGATCTTCGACGAGGATATTTACGATGTCCAAGATGAAGAAGGTTTATCTAGGGAAGAAGTAAGTGTGATTCTCTTTAACGATCCTTTACAAAAAGTCATTACCATGAGTCTAACAGATGTAGGGGAAGAAGGAGAGTGCAAAGAGGAAATTGAAGCCTTAGAAGCACAAGAAGAGATGCATGAAGTGGAGTTTGAGAAACTCCACGATGAGGCTGAGAATGTTAGAATCCACGGTCATACCCTGTATTCCACGACCGTGGATTTCACAATCAAAATCGACCTCCATTCCAGGGGATTACACGGCCGTGGAACATATGGAGAGCCCGTAATTCTGACCGTGGAAAAGAGTGATCGGCATACTTCTTCAACTTTTTCTAATCCTCCTCCAACTCACTCAACACCCTTAGAAACCTCTAAGGAAACATCGGATGCTCCTCAAGGGTCGTTGGAAGCTCCGAAAGCAATGGAACTCAAACCACTTCCTACTCATCTAAGGTACGCTTTTCTAGGATCTAATTCTACCTTTCCGGTTATCGTTAGTTCCGAACTAAGCATAGATGAACATGAGCATCTCATGATTGTCCTTAGGAAACATAGAAAAGCCATAGGCTATACTATTGAGGACTTAGTAGGAATTAAACCCTCCCTATGTATGCATAAGATACTAATGGAGGAGGACTTTATAACTTCAAGACAACCTCAAAGGCGGTTGAATCCGACCATGAAGGAGGTTGTCAAGAAGGAAATTCTTAAACTTCTTGATGCAGGTATCATCTATCCTATCTCCGATAGCAAGTGGGTGAGTCCAGTTCAAGTAGTTCCGAAGAAGGGAGGAATGACGGTCATCACCAACAAGAACAACAAACTCATTTCTACCCGAACCGTGACTGGATGGCGAATGTGCATAGACTACCGCAAGCTCAACAACACAACGCGGAAGGATCACTTTCCATTGCCATTCATCGATCAAATGCTTGAAAGGTTAGCACAACATTCACATTTTTGCTACCTTGACGGTTATAGTGGTTTCTTTCAGATTCCGATACATCCGGATGATCAAGAGAAGACCACATTCACGTGCCCTTGGGGTACGTTCGCCTATAGAAGAATGCCGTTCGGGCTTTGCAACGCCCCAACCACCTTCCAACGGTGCATGATGGCCATCTTCTCCGAATATGTAGAGGAAATCATGGAAGTCTTCATGGACGACTTCTCCGTATACGGTTCCTCTTTTAACGATTGCCTTCCTAACCTTTCTCTTGTTTTGCAAAGATGTGAAGACACTAACCTAGTTCTTAATTGGGAGAAGTGTCAATTCATGGTTAAGGAAGGAATCGTATTAGGTCACTTAGTCTCTAGTAGAGGGATAGAGGTAGACAAGGCTAAGATAGAGACCATAGAGAAACTTCCTCCCCCAATTTCGGTGAAAGGGATAAGAAGTTTCCTAGGACATGCTGGATTTTATAGACGTTTCATTAAGGACTTTTTTAAGATATCAAAAACCTCTCACTAATCTATTGATGAAGGATGCAGTTTTTGAGTTTTCACAAGAATGTTTTGATGCGTTTAACACCATTCGGCAAGCTCTAATTTCAGCACCTATTATCCAACCTCCGGATTGGACTCTCCCCTTTGAGATTATGTGCGACGCTAGTGACGTAGCAATTGGAGCTGTTCTTGGACAACGAAAGGAAGGGCGAACCCATGCCATATACTATGCTAGCAAGACGCTAGATGAAGCGCAGCTCAACTACGCCACTACCGAAAAAGAATTCTTAGCCATTGTCTATGCTATTGACAAGTTTCGCTTTTATCTTGTAGGTGCAAAGGTGATTGTCTACACGGATCATGCTGCGATCCGGTACCTCCTTGCGAAGAAAGACGCGAAGCCAAGGCTAACTAGATGGATTCTTCTCCTACAAGAATTCGATCTTGAGATCCGCGACAAGAAAGGTTCAGAAAATTCTGTTGCAAATCATTTGAGTCGCCTAACACATCTAGAGGACGACCATTTACCCATCGACGACTCCTTCCCGGACGAACACCTACACCTTATTGAGGAGTGCATCGATGTGATCTCCAAAGGTAACGAACCATGGTTTGCTGATTTTGTTAACTATTTGGTTTGCCAGGAGATACCGCCCGGACTATCCTACGAACAAAGGAAGAAGTTCTTTAAAGACGTCCGGGAATACTATTGGAACGAGCCTCTCCTCTTTAAGAGAGGTCCGGATGGCATCATCCGGCGATGTGTGCCGGAAGATGAGATGCAAAGTGTCATCCGCCATTGTCATTCACTACCTTGTGGAGGACACCCTAGTTTGAACAAGACTAGCGCAAAGGTATTGCAATCTGGATTCTTTTGGCCTACATTGTTTAGAGATGTGCAATCCTTTGTTTCTTGTTGCGATGCTTGTCAAAGAACAGGCAATATTTCTAGAAGGAACGAGATGCCCCTCAACAACATCCAAGAGGTGGAGATTTTCGACGTTTGGGGAGTCGATTTCATGGGACCATTGCCATCTTCTTGTGGAAACCAATACATACTATTGGCGGTAGATTACGTTTCTAGATGGGTGGAAGCAATCGCCTCTCCCACAAATGATGCCATGGTGGTGGTTAAGTTCTTCAACAAGACCATCTTCCCGCGATTTGGGACACCAAGGACTATCATTAGTGATGGAGGTTCTCACTTCATAGCCCGTCGCTTTGAAGCTCTTCTAGCTAAGTATGGGGTTACTCACAAGATCGCTACCCCTTACCATCCACAAACAAGTGGACAAGTTGAGATCTCAAATAGGGAGATCAAAGGAATCTTAGAGAAGACGGTTTCAAGGACTAGGAAGGATTGGTCCTTGAAACTTGACGATGCATTATGGGCGTACCGGACTGCGTACAAGACTCCCATAGGAACCACACCATACAATCTTGTGTATGGGAAGTCTTGTCACTTACCGGTAGAGCTGGAGCATAAAGAGTTTTGGGCTATCAAGTGGCTGAATTTCGGCATGAAGGAAGCGGGAGAGAAGCGTCTCCTAGACATCAATAAGCTGGATGAACTTCGCTTGAACGCCTATGAAAACGCCAAGATCTACAAGGAAAGAGCAAAGCGTTGGCATGATAAGCATATCATTCCAAAGGACTTCAAAGAAGGAGATCAAGTTCTCCTCTTCAATTCAAGACTTCGCCTCTTTCCAGGTAAGCTTAAATCCCGTTGGACCGGACCTTTTCTAATTAAGCGTATTTTCCCCCATGGTGCAGTTGAAGTATGGGGTGAAGCGAGCGGAAGTTTTAAGGTGAACGGCCAACGACTCAAGAAGTATACGCCGGAACTCCAAGCTGAGGAGTTTGCGCCTACCGCACTCGAATAAGTGCGAGATTGGTCTAGCTACGGACCTTAAACAAAGCGCTTCTTGGGAGGCAACCCAAGGTATTGCAACTTCGTTTTTGTTTTCGATTCATAGTTTAGCTTAGAATAGACGTTTTCGCTTTATTTTGCCTCGATTTCTTCCGGTATGTTCGTGTTTTTGGTTATAGGATCGGTGGAAAAGGAAAAAGAGGAGAATAATGTCGAAGAAAAGTGACGAAATTCGGACTTTGGAGCTTTACAGGAGGTTCCACGGTCTAAATCACGGTCGTCATAGCTACAGTGGCCGTAATTCCCAAAAGCCTTTGAAAAATCACCAAAACCACGGTTCCGTACACTTCCACGGCCGTGGAACACCCCGACAGACCGTGATTTTCAAAATTTTGCCTGCAACTATATAAGCCACGTTCTTCACAAACTCATCCCAAAAATCCCTCTTTCCACGACCTAATTTCCAAAAATCCACGACCCCCTCTCAAATCTTCGTTTTCTAATCGTTTTCAACGATTCTTCTTCCCAAACTACAGCAAATTCAACCACAAACAAGATCCAAGCGACGAATCGAACGGAAATTCACCAACAAACGCGCATTTCGGATTTTTCAATCCGAAAAAGAGGTTTTCCTTTCCCTTCTTGATTCTCGCCAATTTGGTTCGTTTTTGCTATAGATTTTTAAGAAGAACTGATAAAGACTGGAAGGAATTAGACTAGGTCTGCTTGTTGTGGTGATTGCTTGTGAATTTGCTGAGATTTGTGAAATTCTGAGACGAACCACGGCCTCTGGGTAAACCACGGCCGTAATTCTTGAAGAACAGACCGTAATTTTTGTGCAGAATGGATTTTGTAAGGAGAGTGTCGGGAAGGATAAAAGAGAAGAAGGGTGAGCAGAATAAGAAAAGGAAAGGCAACCCCTCCACCTCCTCATCCTCTAGGGCACCACCACCCTCATCTCCTTCACCTCCATCTTCACCTTCACCTCCATCCTCACCTCCTCACCCTAGAATCCCGACTATACATGAGAATCATCTCGCTGCTTTTGAGAAGATCACGAAGAGGCCAGTGATTGGCCCTAGATATTTGTTGTTGGAGGATCTATATCCTCTCAACATAGTTGATGATCTTACTTGGCTCTTGGATAGAGCCGGATTAGTTATCTTCTCGGCTATCCGAGAAGACGCCTATGAGGAGATCACCCGGGAGGTTGTGACGTCTTTCGAGCACAACCACGTAGATAGGACCGTCTCTTTCCGTCTCATGGAAAGAGACTATCATTTGAGTATCGTTGAGTTTGAGACTATTTTTGGGTTTCATGAGACCTTCAATGGTCGATTTCCGAGTGGTGTTTACCCCAAGGATTTTTGGAAGGAAGTTTCAATGATTTACGCCGACGAGGACCGTTGGCAACCCGCTGATACCAAGGCTAGATTGATGTACCATCTAGCCTTGAAGATAGCTCACCGTGTTCTTTCGGAGTGTCTCTTTCCTAGGACGGAGACGCCCCAAAAGATCAAGACGGATGAGCTATTCTTGCTCTATTGCATGCTTTATGGACGCCGTGCAGATTGTGCTACTCTCTTGGTTGCTACGATGAGCAAGCTCAAGAACAAGTCGAAGGGAAACATCGGATATGGTGGGATAGTTACCCACATTGCTAGGAGTTTTGGTGTGGATTTTTTTTCTTGCACCCGCATACCGGCCGTTCCTTTAGGGCTACATGCATTCATGGTTAGGGGTCTCATTTTCCCCATACATGGAGGTCCACCTTATGCGGGCATGCCTTGGGAGAGTAGGACAGGCAGGGGTATAGAGTGGCTACCGGAGTATTCCATTATGGCGGGACGCCATAATTGGAAGGAGACGTTCGCTGCGATGCATGCGAACAGGATAGTAGCTCCCCCTTATGTCCCACCACCGGTTGTCGAGGAAGAGGATATGGGAGATTAGTTTGAGAGTGGAGGAGGAGCGGAGCAGGAGTTTGGCACGTTTCCGGACCAGCCGGAGGCGGCCCCAGATGTACCTAGACGCTCTCCACGTCCAGCTAGAGCCTCAGGCTCGTCATCTCGCTGCGCTAGCGTGAGTGAGAGGCCTACGTGGATGACCACACCTCCCACATGGTATGGCGTTCCCCCTCCTTGGTCCACGGAGCAGCCAGCAGCACCACCACCAGTACCAGCACCATTCGACGCCCCAGCATGGTACAGTCACGCCCCGGGATGGTACGAGCAGATGCCGGATTGGGCTACCGGACTTTCAGAGAGAGTTGGAGTGTTGGAGATCCGGGCCGACGCTAGAGACGGACGCCTCGACGACCTCGACCACATGATGAGGGACGTCTACCGCCAGCAGTTTGGGCGGCCCTACGACTCCAGCTTCTCCCCATTCCCGCCTCCGCCGGCGCTGCAGTGATTCGATGCATGACCGTTCGTTTTAGACATTCCCGCCACCACTTTGTGAGTTTCTTTTTCTTTTCTTTCTTTTCCTTCTTTCTTTTGAACATTAGGGACAATGTTCGTCCTAAGTATGGGGTGGGATGTACTAAAAAGTTTGTAATAACTCTACTTACTATGTTCGCTTTCATTTGAGACTATCGTTGCATGTTCATAATGTGTTGCACGTTTCCTTATTGCATTGCATGAAAAATAACTTGAAAAACCCATAAAAATTGAAAAATTTTGAAAATTTTGAGCTTCTAATGAATTGAGATGATTTCCATGATAATCACTACTTGTGAATTGAGTTTGATGACAATTGCATGCTTAAAAGGATTGTGAATTGAAAAGAATTTGAATGAATTTTACCTCTTTTGCAAGTTTTATAATGTGAAAATGTTACCTAAATCATGTTGAAAAATTGAAGTTGAAATCACGTTATAAGTTCCTATACTTCTTGCTGAGATGATTAAGGCAATTCGATACTTTCTTTTTTCTTTCTTTTGATCACTTTAGCTCTTCATTAAATATTAGCCTCTCTTACCTATCCGGGAATTTTGGAGAAGTGAATGAAAAAGGCATGTTATATGTGGGAGGGCCATGAGAGCAATTATTTGCAATCAAAAAAATAGAAAGAAATTATAGGTTTGGGGAAGTCAATCATGACGATGAGTAACTTGGCACCATTCACATAGCCGGGTGTTTGTGTCTTGCCAAAGTCGGATTGAGCGATATTTCTAGCGGATTATGGTATGTGCGCTAAGGGTTTGAGGCATCTCATAAAAATTGAGAAACGCCAATCTCCTAGGCTTCGGTTTTTGTGCACCTCTATCCATAACTCCAAAAGTAAAGTCGAAAAAATGAAAAGAAGAGAGCGAAGCTCTAAGTTAAAGTGTTGCGAAACCGCAAAAGAAGAAGAAGGTAGTTGTCCACTTTCCCGGATTCATGCACCACTTTCCCTTAAAGTTTTCCCTCCCCTTCCGTATTCTAGACCTTTTCTTTGAAAGTCCCTAAGATCAAAAGAATGTTATATGACTTGGTGATCTAAATTGAAGTTTCTTATGATTGATTTTGATGACGTTTGAAGGTTATGCTGCTTGTTTAGAAGTTAATTTTATTCATAAATTTTCTTTGCTTTTTACTCTTTAATTGAGTATGTGAAAGTTTGGTGAACGATTGAAGCAAGGTTTGAGAATGATCTATTCTTTAGAAGTCACATTCACCCAAAAAGAAGGTACACATATTTCATCCTAAATCTTGTTTAAAGCTTTTTGAAAGACCTTGCTTAGGGACAAGCAAGTGTTAAGTATGGGGTTATTTGTTAGCATGAAATATTGTGATATTTTAGGCACGTTTTCTAAACGTGTTTGATTCATATTGATAGTCTTTGATTGAACTTCGTTGCATATGTGAGCTAGTATTACCTATATTGTCGATATGGATGTCTACACTAATTCTATGTTGATTATAGGTGATTTGGAGCTATTTCCGAACGGAATCGAGCAAAAGAGGAGTTGATTGAGTGTGTCCATAGATTGAGGACATTCTTTGGAAGCAAATTGAAGTTTAGCTTGAGGAATGCACGAGGCTAGGGAAGAATCACGTTCTTGCTCTAAACCACGCTCTAAAATACGGCCGTATTACAAACCACGTTCAGTTCCACGGCCGTGGAACCTTGCAAGAGAAGCGTGATGCATTCCAGTAACTATTACGGTCGTGGAACATATGGTACAAACCGTGACCTAATCCACGCCCTAAATTACGGTCGTGGAAACTTCCACGACCGTGATCTTGGCGAATCTTTTCGCCACACTTTGAAGCCACGATCTTTTGAAGATTGGGCCGGGCCGATATTTTGTCTTGCCCTATAAAAAGACGGACGAAGCAAGATTCCGTCATCGACGCTTAGGATCGTTTACGCCCGCTACCTCATTTTACACCGTCGCTTGGAAGTATTGATCATCTCATTGGAGATCGAAGTTCGCATCGGGGAATTGCCCTAATCTCGCACTTTTGGTGGAGATTGTTGTTGAGATCTCCGGATCGGTGGAAGATCGAAGCTTTTGGAAGATTTTGCAAGAAGACCTCTCTTCTTGTTTAGGTTTGATTTGGAAAACGGATTGACATCCCGTTTTCCCTTCTTTCCTAAAGTTGTGATTGTTTACTTTATTGTGAATCTTTTGACAACACTCGTTCTTGATTGTAACTTTGAGATTGGTTAGAAGATTATTGAAAGTTCTTGAAAGTTTTCATCTTTTTATCTTTTAATTCTTGAATTGATATCAACATGACTGTTATTGGCTAAAAACCCTTAACAATTCTAAGGTGAAGGGTTGATAGTTGTGGCTTAGATGATGATAGATCGATCGCAAACAGATTAGACCCTGAGAGTTAGAGAAAATCGTCGACAAACCATAAATTACGGCCTGTTCTTGAGTCCACGACCGTGGAATACCAAGAACTAACCGTAATTTCTCCTAAATCTACGAGCCTGCTTTTACTTTAATCCAAAGTTAAAGATTTGCTTTAACTTAGTTTAGACTTGTCTTTTCTAGGTGGTAGTGAAGCATCAACAACCTCTACCTCGATTGTGAGTGTCACAACCTCAATCGGTTAAGTTAGTCTTGATCCTTGAGTTACAAGTTTGGGTATTTGACACTAATTCTCACCTTTAGAATCTCTCTATATTGAGCCTCAACAACCTGTATAAAGAGTGCCTTGTAGGTGAGTTACATAAGGTTTTTGGAACTTCACCGTACGATTACCTTACATTAGTATACCTTTGCATATCTCAACTCTGTCTTTATATCATTAAGTATATCTTGAATCGATTGCCACAGCTGGATACTTGGATCTTTAGGATTGTTGTTTTCCCAATATTTGCAAAACTCTCATATTTACTCGCTTGATAATCTGTAATCGAATTTGTTCCCACCCAAATCCCTGTGTTCGATACTCTGGAATTCTTGCTTAGCTACGTCGATCCGTACACTGCGGGTTCGCTGCTTGATTCTAGTTTTATAAATTTAAAGCTTATTTGCACACACCTTTAGGGGCGAACACTTCCCGAGATCTCATCCTCGGAAGATCTCAACATGGCCTGCATCTGTAGTTACTATCACTGTCCTCTTGCCGATGTCCAAAACTTCTCGATGCCGATCCATCCAATCCATGCCCAAAATAACTTCTTCATATACTAAGTACATGACGAAGAAGTTACCTGGCCAATCGCGACCTCCCAATCTAATAGGGCAATCGAGAACCTCTTGCGTACCTCGTATCTTACCCCCATCGGGTAATCCTATAAAGAAGGGTCTACCCTCTACAGTAACTAAGGCCAATCTATCTACACATGCATCAGATATAAAAGAATGTGTAGCACCAGTATCGAAAATAACTCTGACAGGAAAACCCTTAATGTGAATGGTACCTGTAGCTGCTGGCGCTGTCGGCTCTACAACACTCCTCAACTCATAAACTCTGGCTGGTGCATCTCTGGTGTCTGCAGATCTACCAACACGTCCTCTACCTCTCCCTTGTCCCGGAGTGGAACCTTGAGGAGCGATAGAACCAGAAACTCTCTACTGCTGATGTTGGTACTGCGATCTTTGTCCTCCTCCAACAACACTAGCAGGTGAAGAACCCTGCTGGGATAGCGCCTTGCCCTGACGGCAAAACGCAGCTCTGTGTCTGGGCTTGCCACAAGAAAAGCAAGTCACTGCTGGCTTGCAGTCAGCTCGGATGTGTACAGCTACTCCGCAGTTATGACACTACCGTCCTCTATCAGAACTCTACTGGAAACTAGAACGTCCAGGCATCTGACTACGCCCAAAACCAGCTGCTCCAGCTCCAACACTGGCTGATCCAGTCTTATGTCTCTTCTCAAGACCTCCTATCTGATAAGCTCTCCTCTGACCCGGTCGGTCTCTCTCATAAGCAGAAGCTCTATCTTGGTAGTCCATCAAAGACACAACGGAAACTAGTAAGATAAGAGCGTGTCGATTCTCTCAACCTCCGAGAGAAAAGGTAAACATGCCGATCCTCCGGTGGTGCGGACGGACCTAGCAACGCCAACTCGTCCTGAAACTTGGGGATGATCTCAGCAATAGGCAAATCCTCGAATCCAGCCTCAAGGAAATCCTGAAGACGATCCGTCCTCATGGCTGCAGGACAATAGCGATCCCTGATCATTGTCTTCATCTGATCATAACTAGTGACCTTGTTGCGAATTGTCCTCCACCAAGAATGAGCCTGATCCTTCAGCAGTGTGTGTGCTATGTTGACTCGACGTCCCTCGGGGCAACCGATGGCCTCCATAGCAGAATCAACCTGTCCTAGCCACTGCTCCACCTCCAAGCCAGTCCTTCCCACGAAGACGGGAACCTTCAGCTGGTCCAAAGCCTTCAACCAGCTGTCAGGCTTTGGCTCTTTTGCCTCAGCCGGCTCTCTAATAACCTCAGCAACTCCAGCAGACAGAGCAACAGCTTGTGTAACTCTCTGCGAAACCTCAACTGATCTTGCAGGAACTAGCGGCACTGGTGTTGGACCTCCAATCCTGATAACCTCTTCAACTCTCTGCACATAGTCGTGAAATGTAGAAGCTCCGATAGACACTCATGCGGACTCTATTGATGGCGCTCTCTGTGCTCCAGACCTAGCAGCGGTCCCATTTCCAGCCTCAGGAACAATGCTCTCTACAACTTCTTCGGCGAACGCCTCAGCAATAGGCGGATCAGCAATTGGGGCTTGGCCCCGAACACTAGCTAGTGGAGGTCTTCCTACACGTCCTCGTCCACAGACGGCAGGTAGAAGTGGTGGTCGACCCCTTCCTCGCCCCATAGCAGATGTAGCTCTAGTACGCGCCATCTGCTATAAGGATAAATATATCAGACTATATATATATAAGGCCACGCTACAGCTAAAGAAAAACTCCAGAAAAAGCACACATAAAGGCCAACACAAAAGAAACTACACTGCTGAGATCAGCGGAGGTAGTGGTGGTCGCCCGTACATCTATCCCACACCGAAAGGTTAAAACAAAACCCCCTTTTGAAAACATTAGACCCCTTGCGGATTCTATTTATTTATCCATCCGACCTGTAGAAGATTTCGAGTGCCATTATTGTCAACCTGGGCTCTGATACCATATTGTAACACCCCAAGTTCTGAGAACTTGAAGCGCTACAGGCTAGGACCGCACAATGGATCCCGACCCTCAAAGTAGCAACAACTAACAGATCTTACAACAAGGCACAGACGAATGAAAACAAAACTCAATATAAAACCAAAGGTTCAAACCAATAGAAAACACAAAAGCTCCACAGCCGGGTTCAAAACAAAAGGGAAGTAACAAAAGAAAAACAAAACCCAATCCCGTCCTATAATGTACGGGAACCCCGGCTGACCACACCATCCGGATCACTCAGCAGCATCCTGAACCTGTGGAAAAACTACAATGACGGTATAAACCGTTAGTTAACATTCTAGGTATAGGCAAGAGTGTAAAGGCACAAACACACATAAGGTAAAGAAAACACATAGCATGCTCACACACCAACCGGTTATTATCTTTCATTAAGGTTATCCATTACCAATTCAACTTCATTTGTCAGACGAGAATCTCCAGAAACTCGCCTCCGCTTCCGTCTACCAATAGGAATAGATCAACACTATCCGTTACCTACGGGTCTGGGTCGCACGAGCACATTCTAATCTCCTGTAGAAATAGACAAGTGGTCAACGCCCGGTTATAATACACTTGGGCTAGTTAAGGTTATCAAAGGGTGAATCTTAATTTCAATTATCCGTTATAAACATGATAGTAACACAAACAAGCCAAAACAATCCGACTAATACGCGGAATGAAGCTAAGTAAGTCCAAGGGACTTACCTCACACGAAGGTAACACAAGAGATCGGCGAACAACTCAGAAACACACAAGGAAGCTCAATTTCCCTCAGGAAAGGAGCAAGGAAAGCCTGTACGAACAAGCAACACGGATCAGGAACGGAACGGTTGCTAGAAGTCTATGACTTCTAGTATCAAAGATTTCTAAAGATCAACACATGCTAAGGGCTCAACCTTAGTCTTACAACAACTCAGGGGAACAAGAAACAACCATAAGGAACCAAGGAAGGAACAAGGAAAGGAAAGAGGGAAGCAACTCACCAAAGACGGGAGCTACTACAGAGAACCGTAGGGGCGGCTAGACAGATGCGCAGGGGCGGCTGAACAGAGGCGTAAGGGCGTCTCTGGGCAGGTGCAGGGGCGGATCTTCGTCAGAAGCTACTATTGGGCTTCTCTTCGACAGATCTCACAGCAGGGGAAACCAAAGCTCGAACCTTCGGTTCCAACACATCAAGACTCAACTTCAGAGAGCCTGAGAACAACGAAATGTCAATAACGGAACACTCCACAAGAATCAAGGCTCATGCTTGATCCTTGGAGAAGAAGGAAAGAAAAGAACGAAAGGATGAAACCAAAACAGAAGGGAAGGCATGTAGCGCTAAAAGAACGTGAGGAAGAACCAGAAAAGATGCACTTACACGTTCAACGGGATAACTGGAAGCAAGGACGGATGCAACTCTCTAGGGTTTGAAGACGATAGCAAGGAACGGGAAAAAGGAGAGAAGGAAGAGAATATATAGGGAGGGCTGGAACACTAGACGGAAAGGGCGTCTAGGGTTGGAAAGAAAACAAGGAAACCGGCCCATAAGATAGAATATCGGGTATTCTATCTATGGAAGAAAGATAAAACGACGAAAACAGATCGGCGCGATCTGTCGCAAAATCCGCAAGGGCGGATCTCATCAGCTGCAGGGGCGGCTGGCCGCAGGGGCGGTGAAGGCAAAAACCTAGGATCTTACATCTAGGTCAAACTCTTGAAGCAAAAGAATCCAATGAATAAGACGCGGCTTCGTATCCTTCTTAGCTAGAAAGTAACGAATAGCTGTATGGTCAGTGTAAACAATAACTTTCGCTCCCACTAAGTAAGAGCGAAACTTCTCAAAAGCATATACAACCGCCAAGAGCTCCTTTTCCGTGGTGGGGTAGTTTAGTTGAGCTTCATCTAGCGTCTTGCTAGCATAGTAAATGGCGTTGGTCCGGCCATTCTTCTTTTATCCAAGTACCGCTCCCACGGCCACATCATTAGCAACACACATGATCTCAAAGGACAAGGTCCAATCGGGAGGTTGAATGATGGGAGCGGTAATCACGCTTCCTTTATCTTGTAAAACGCATCAAGGCATTCCTGCACAAACTCAAAACCAACATCCTTATTCAAGAGATTAGTGAGTGGCTTAGAAATCTTCGAAAAATCCTTGATGAACCTCCTATAGAAACCTACATGCCCTTGAAAACTCCGCACACCCTTAACAAAACAAGGGGGAGGAAGTTTCTCAATAGTCTCGATCTTAGCTCAATCGATCTCAATACCTCGGTTGGAAACGAGGTGTCCTGGAAAAATTCCTTCACTAACCATAAAGTGACCCTTCTCCCAATTCAAAACAAGATTAGTGTCTTCACAACGTTGTAGTACTAGAGAAAGGTTAGATAATCAATTATCAAAAGAGGAACCATATACCGAAAAATCGTCCATAAATACCTCCATGATCTCCTCAATATACTCGGAGAAGATAGCCATCATACAACGCTGGAAGGTAGCGGGTTAATAACACGATTTATGACGTTAGTCTAGGCATCCATTTAGATAGATTTTCCCGCTATTCATGCATAGTTTAGCATTGGTTCGTAACATTTACATTCAATTCATGAATATTTGTCGAGATAGATGTCTACACGGACTTTTGCATGTTTTGTAGGTATTTTGGGAGCTTTTGGAGCCTAATCAATACATCCGAGGATCGTTCCTCATGATGACACGTATCCGAGCTCAATGGGAAGCAAGTTAGAAGCAAAGGAGAATACATGGGATCATGTTGGTGCATGCCTTGCACCAACTCATGGCTCAACGATCAAAAGAAGGCTGAAGCACAAGAATCACAGCCACTGGGAGATCCATGGCCGTGGAAACTGCCCGTGATTCCTTCTGCACAGCTGGGACAGCTGTCCCATGATCTCCATAACCGACTCTTGCAAATGGTGAAGGCTATAAGTACCCTTGCAGGCTGATTCTAAAGGGAATCCACTACACACCTTACCTCACATACATTCTCTCCCACACTCTCTCAATTTTGGAATTGGATTGGAGTTACTCTTGGAGAAGAAGAAAGACTTCCATTGGAGAAGAGGAGAAGAACACACCATTCTTAGAGTTTCTTAGTCTTTAGAGTGAAGTTTGTTGGAAACATTTTCTAGGATTGTAAGAACGATTCGAACCTTCTTTTGAAGGGTTGTAAGTCTCTCTTTTAACATTTATTCAGCTCGTTTTTCTTGTTCTATTTGCTTCATCTCTCTTTTATTTCATCCTTTTGATATGAACTCTATGATTTTATGCTTGATGATTTTGATTGTGATGATGCATGTTGATGGCTAATTAGATGTGATTCTAGGGTAAGCAAATGATGTTTATGGCTTGGACTATGATAGGATAGACTTAAACGTACCTTTGGATGAATTATTTGCTCGAACCTAGCCCCTGTTGTGAATCATGGCCAGAACTAGTAGGTTCCACGGCCATGGAAGTGAGGAACTGACCGTGATTCTGCCTGACTTGCTTGTATTGATAAATCTAAGTGTTAGGTTGTTAGATTGTTGAAACCCTAGTGTTTGTTGAGCTAGATCTATCCTAGGGTGACCTAGTGTTAGCAACTAAGTGTAAGAAGAGACCTACCCAGTGATTCTTGCTCTTAGGTACCAAAGATGATGAACTCTAGGTAGTAGTGAGCCTCACTAGCCGCTATTGGACTGAGTGTACTAGGATTTATGTTTAGGACTTGCCTTCCCGAGACCTACCCGGTGAGGAGAGGTTAGATCCCTAGATAGCAATCCGGCTTGTGTAGAATTCCAAACCTTAGGTTCTTTGAGACTTACCCGGTGATGAGACCTTAGGAACGGACTAGAGGACCATGAGACCTACCCGGTGATTGATCCCAATCTAGAAACACTCACTCCCAACATACTATAGTTGATCCAAGGAATGACTAGATAGCTTGAGTTCATTGCCATAACCGGAATTTCTAACCCCTAGAATCCGCTTTTCTCGCTTTGATTACTTATCTCGTGCTTGCTTGTTTATTTGTGTTGCTAGCTTAGTTGTTTGTTAATCTTGCATGATTTGTGCTCCTTGATTGATCACTTCAACACCAAACCAAAAAAACATTGAGATCTTCATTTCTATATTCCTTTCTCTTTTCTTAGCCTATCTCTTCACTATCCTTAGTCACTATTGACTCAATTTCACCTTAGTCTTTGTGTTCGACCTCGAAATACTATCCTTACTACAAAACGACTCATACACTGTGGGTTCACTAGGAGTTAGGAAAAATATATCGAGTTATAAATTTAAGACTTTTGCGTGTCACGATCTTAGCGTAACACGGGTGCATTACTCAATCTGAATGGCATCCTCCTATAAGTGAATGTACCCCATGGACAAGTGAAAGTGGTCTTCTCTTGATCATCCGGATGGATAGGAATCCGAAAGAAGCCACTATAACCATCTAGATAGAAAAAATGGGAGTGTTGAGTTAATCGTTCGAGCATTTGGTCGATTAAGGGAAGCGGAAAATGGTCCTTCCGAGTGGCCACGTTCATCTTCCTATAATCGATGCACATCCTCCAGCCCGTAACGTTCCTAGTTGGAATCAACTCGTTGTTCTTATTCGTCACAACGGCCATCCCTTCTTTCTTCGGGACTACATGCACCGGGCTCACCCACTTGCTATCTGAGATAGAAAATATGATACCTGCATCCAACATCTTAAGAATTTCCTTCTTCACAACCTCTTTCATGATCGGATTTAACCGTCTTTGAGGTTCCCGTGAAGTCTTATGATCGTCCTCCATTAGTATCTTATGCATGCAAAAAGAAGGCTTAATGCCAACAAGATCATCAATAGTATAACCTAAAGCCTTTCGATGTTTTTTGAGGACATGCATCAGTTTGGATAATTCAGTTTCGGAAAGGGAAGCACTAACGATAACGGGATAAGTAGAATCCGGTCCAAGGAAAGCATACCTCAAGTGACTTGGAAGCGGTTTAAGCTCCACAACCGGGGGTGCTTTTTGAGGGGGATCTGTGCTTCCTTCATCCAGTGAAGTGGACCTAGATCGAAGAACTGGACTTTCAGAAGTCTTAGTTGACATTATCTCGCTTACAACCTCGGTCGAGGTCCAAGGTGGGTAACCGAGATGTTCTCCAAATAAGAACACCTCGCTTGGTCTAGAAAGTGCCTCAGTCGAGGTATTGGAACTGGAACCAAAACTTAAATTGCTTCTCTTCTCCTGGATTAGTTTCTCAATCTTAGCTCTTGGATATGCTTCCAATGCCTTTAAGCTCCGTATATCTGCATCACAAGAAGCATCTATACCTTCCTCCATTAAACTAAAACTATGAATTCTTTCAAGAGGGTCATTAATAAGGATAGAGCTCACCAATTCTCTCGATTCTTCTTCATTATAGATTCTGAAATGCCATCCTCCAGCGGCTCTCCTTTTATTGCAGCAAGCAATACAAACTCCACTTGATCACCACCAATGTTTAATTTCAACTTGGCGTTCTTACAATCCACACTGCAACCCGAAGTTCCTGGAAATGGTCTCCCGAGAATGATAGGAACGGGATAATCTGCGGGTATGTCAAGTACAACAAAATCTATAGGTAAGTAGAAATTACTTAGCTTGACGGGAACGTCTTCCAAAATGCCCACGGGATGGGTAATGGAGCGATCCGCCATGTATAACCTTATCTTCACCGGCTTGGGCTCTCAAGTCCGATTCTCTCACATAGTTCCAGCGGAATTATACTCAAGTTGGCTCCTAGATCACATAAAGCATCATATGTTACATCCCCAACTTGAATGGGAATGCAAAATGAACCGGGATCTCTTAATTTGGGTGGCATCTTCTCCTTCATGATTTGAATGAGCTCCGAAGATTTAGATGCCATCCTCACTTCCCCAAAATGATCCAGCTTCCTCTTCCTTGATAGAATCTCTTTGAAGAACCTCCCATAGGCGGGCATCCCTAGAATAGCATCAAGGAAAGGGATGTTAATGTGTAGTTTATTCATTAGTTCTAGAAATTTACCGAAATGCTTGTCTAGATGTGCTCTGACCCTTGAATGAGGTAATGAAAGTGGTGGTTTATAAGCAGGAAGGAGGTGGAACATAAACTTCAGATTTCTCCTTCGCTTTCTGGGGCTCCACCACGGTTGGCACCTAGACCGAAGTGTTCCTCGTCTGATCCTGGACCGAGGTGTTCTTCGTCTGTTCTAGCACCGACCGAGGTACTGGATCTGCAATTTTCAGTCCACTTCTTGTCATTATTACCATGATCTGTCCCTTAGGGTTGCTCTCTGTCCTTGCTGGGAGCTTTCCTGGTTCTCTTGGCGCTTCATTCACCTTGTTAAAGAATTGTTTCTCTAAGGCTTTTTGTGCCTTCGAAAATAAAGTCATCGATGTCTCCATAGCATTGAGCTTGATCAAAATTGCCTTCAGCATTGCATCTTTCTTTTCTGGTTGGGACGAACTCGATCCAGGCTCCTGGCTCTTCAATGGAGTAGAAGAAGAAGTGGAGAGGTTAAAAGCATTATTAGCATGAGAATAAGTGTTACCCGGATTTTGTTGATTAGATCTCCAATTATTGTTGTTGGAGTTTCTATTGTTATTGTAATTGTTGTTCCGCGACCCTTGGTAGTTGTTTCTTCCTTGATATCCTCCATATTTCTCCTTCTTTGTTTGAGCTACTAAAAGCTCCTTCAATTGCTTCACATCATTGCTAAGAGAGGTGAGTTGAGCTCCATTTGATGAAGTGTCTTGGAAGCTAACTCTCCTTGCTCCATTATCGGTTCCTTGATGGGAGTAATTCTCCATGTGTAAAGCTTGCTTTTCAATGAACTCCCAAGCTTCGTCTATCGGCATATCCATGAATGTGCCGGCTAAAAGTAATTGGAGATTGAATTGAGTTGCTCCATCCAAACCTTTGAAAGAAATTTCCAGCAACTCGATCAACATCCTTAAATCTCTCCCATGACTTGGACAAACTCTCATTGTCCTTCATAATAAATGCATTCATCTTTCCCCTCATTTCAACGGTCTTAGAGGGAGGAAAGAACTTAGTAAGAAACTCTGTTGTCATCTCTTCCCAAGTGTTGATCTTTCCGGGTGGAAGAGATTGATACCAAGCAAGTGCCCTGTCTTTCAAAGAAAAATAGAAAGGCCTGAACTTGTAGTTGTTATTTTCCAGCCTTGAAGGTCTCAAGGTCTCCATCAACATCTCATAGTTTTGCAAATGTTGATGCGGAGACTCTCTCTAAACCTCCAAATTGACATTGTCAGATCATAGATAGAACATCTCGGATGGGCGTCCGAGGTGGATGTATCTCGGCTGGGGCAACATGAACTGGTCTTGCCTCGGTCGAGGATCTTGGTTTGGTCGAGGCAGAAACTGGGCCCTTAGAGCGGCCATATCTGCTTCAATCTCTTCAGTTCTTGCGCGAGTTCGTTCTCTCTCACGCTGCAGTTCTTTCTTGTTGAGGCGTAGTTGTTCCAATGCCTCCTTTAGTTCGGCTTCAAGATTGCGATCGCCTAGATTGGCCATCTTAGCTTCTTTCTATCTTCTTTTGTAGGTCTTTTCTGGTTCGGGATCGTAAGGAACGATAGCAACAAGGGCAATAGCCCCGAAAGACAACCGAAACCGGCTTGGTCTAGACCAAGTCCCCGGCAACGGCGTCAAAAACTTGTTCGCTCCAAAAGGTGTGTGCAAGCTTTAATTTTTATAACCCAAGAAGTATGCTTGAACAATATGCGAACCCGTAGTGTATAGATCAATTGTAATAAAAGCAAGAATTCCAGGGGTCGATCACAGGGACTTAGGTGAAACAAAGCACAGAATGTGATTGTCAAATATTGCAATTAACTAAAAGCAATTAAAGCAATCAAAGATGATATAAAGTCACATAAAGGGAATGCGGATTCTAGGGATTAAAACATCTAGTTCTGGTTATGACTCAAGATCTCAAAAGATAACGCGGACAAAGCTGAGGTTTGCAAAGGGAAGGTGTTTTTAAGATGGGAATTGATTACCGGGTAAGTCTCACTACTCACTATCCCAAACCGAAGCTCCTATTACCGGGTAAGTCTCAAGGTAATAAGGAACGGAACTATAAAATCAAACCAACACACCACCCAAGGGAATAGAATCAACCTTTACCGGGTAAGTCTTAGGCTAACTCACAAAGATGGGATGAAGGCACACTCAAACCCTAATAAAGGATAAAACTTTATTACCTACACCCATGATCTTAGGTAAACAAACAAAGGAATCACCGGGTAAGTCTCATCCTAGGCTTGTGCTGAACCAGTAAAGGTGTAATAAGGATAGGATTTGGCAAACTTTGGCTCTTAAACTCAGTTTCGGATCAGGAAAGGTTCACCTCGTTCAATCAGATCCCACCCCGGCCGAGATGTTCATCGACTGATCGAGATGTTCTAGGGCTAAGATAAAGGCTCGAGCTTTCAGGGTCCTGTTGGGATTAAATCATTCTATCATCGTCTTTCCCATAACTTTCAGCCAATTACCCTAGAATCGCATAAGAAACTTAGCCAACAATCATCATGATAACAATAATCAAATTAATAGGAAAGAAATCAATATTCGAACAAGAAAACCTTAAGAAAAAGGTCTCAATAACTTAATCAAATAACAAACAAACAAGCGTTCCTCAATCACAAATCAGCAAAGACAATCAACCAAAAGAGACAATCTAAGAAAGTCTTACAAACTCCTTCAAAAAGCAACTCGAACTATGATTATTTCCTTCCTTGAACTCCAATCTTCAATACTTCCTTCAACTCTTGCTTCAAACCCTCCAGAAAATTCCTCAATTGCTGGATGCTCCAAGCATGTGATGATCCGAAGATGGCTGAATTGTAGAAAATACAACCCTTTTTATAGGAGAATTATCTTCCAAAGATAATAGAATCTTAAAAAGATAATTTCCTATAAAATATATATCTCTCTCAAAATAAATCCTCTAGAAACATTATCTTCCTTCCAAAAATCCAGCCAAAAATATACGATATCTTCCTTCCAAAAATAAAAGATCTCAACCAAAAATAAAGATCTCGCCGGCGACAAGGTGTTCGCCTCGGTCACGACGCTCCTCAAGATCACCTCGGTCGAGGTGGTACTGTAGCTGACCGAGGTAAATCTCGACTGAATGTGAAATCTCTCGAATCTAGTCCAAATTAAATCTTGTTAATCATTTCCATGCTTCTTGAGATCATGTTTAAGCTCCAAAATGTAGCTCCAATGACTCCTTAGCTCCCTTAGCTCCATTTTAGTCCAAAACGTGTTTTTTTACCTACGATTACAATGAAACTAGGTTTAGACCTCGATTCCCGCAAAGGTAGATGAAACAACAATATAATCAAAGAATATACATCCATACATGCAGATTAATGAAGATAAAACGTCAAAACTAGCCCCAACATATAGGATATAATACATGCTATTAGTAATCCAATTGTTTATCGGCATATTTCCTTCACCTATGTGTTTTGGAATATCCCAAATTCTGAGAACTCGAAGCGTTACTGGCTAGGACCTCACAATGGGTCCCGAACCTCTGAGTAACAACGAAATAATCAGATCTCACAACAAGGCACAAATAAATGAAAATCAAAACATATAATAAAACCAAAGGTTTAAACAAAGGAAGCGTAAAAGACTCGCAGCCGAGTTCAAACAAACTGAAAGAACGATAACTGAAATAAAACCCGATCCCGTCCTATAATGTACGGGAACCCCGGATGACCACACCGTCCAGATCACTCAGCAGTATCCCTAACTTGTGGAACATCTACAACATCGGTATAAACCGTTAGCTAACATTCTAGATATTAGAAAGACAATAAAGGCACAAACACACATAAGGTAATATAAACATATAACATGCTCGCACTCAACCGGTTATTATCTTTTATTAAGGTTAATCCCTTTAATAATTCAACATATGTTGTCAAACGAGAGTTGCTACGATCTCTCCTCTATCCCCTGCTGGACTGGTCGTATGCATCCTTCCGTCACCTGCTGGACTAGTCGCAAGAGCACCTTCCAGTTTCCCCATTTTGAACTGGACAAGTGGTAACCATCCGGTTATAATACACTTAGACCAATTATGGTTAGTGAGGTCAATCATAGTCCAGTTATCAGTTATAACGATAAGCAACATCACAAACAAGCCAGAACTATCAAACTAATACACGGAACGCAGCTAAGTAAGTCCAAGGGACTTACCTCACTCGGAGGTAACTCAAAGGTCAGCGAACAACTCAATTCCTGAAGGAAAGGAAGGATTGCCTACTCATACAAGGCATAACGAATCAAGAACGAAACAATTGCTAGAAGTATATAACTTCTAGTCTCAATGATCTCTAAGAGATCTCCACAAGCTAAGGTCTCAACCTTAGTCTTACAAATCACCAAGGGTCAACAACATCCAATATAACTCAAGGAATGAATGAGGGAAGTGAGGAAGGAAGCAACTTACCAAAGACGGGAGCAAAAGAGGGAATACCGCAAGGGCTGCAAACAGCACCGCAAGGGCAGCGCTGGGCAGGATCCGTAAGGGCGGTCTGTGTAGGTGCGGAGGCGGGTACGGGGCAAAAGCAACTGCTGACTCCTTTAACAACAAGGAACGCAACAAAGGCCAAAGCTTGTTTCTCTCAACACACACACACACGTCACACTCAACCAAGGGAACCTGTGAGCTTGAACGAATCAACAACGGAACAGCCAACAAGATCAAGACTCGATCTTGTAATTTGGAGAAGAAGAAAGGAAGAAAAGAGAAAGCAAGAGAAGTAAAAGGTAGGGAAGATGCAGAAGCTCAAGAATGTTTAGAAGAATCACAGAGAAGGAGACTTACACGTTCGCAAGTTCACAAGGGAAGAAGGTTGCAGCTTTCGAGGTTGAATGAACACGTAAGCAAGAAACGGGAAAAATAAGAGAAAGAGGAAATTTATAGGAACGATGAGAAAAGATAGAAGGAAAGACGTTCTAGGGTTAAGAACATGATAGAAAAGCCGACCCATAAGATAGAAGATTGGATCTTCTATCTATGGAAATAAATAAAACGGCCGAAAAAATCAAATCAGCACGATCTGTGGTGAAACCGCAGGGGCGGTTCGCCCTACCGTAGGGGCGGCTCCTTTCACCGCGGGGGCAATGAAGGCAAAATTTGGGATCTTACACCAGATCCTCCTAAAAAGAAGTTTCGTCCCGAAACTTGCAACGAACCATAAGATAACACAACAGAAATGCGGAAACATTGAACTCAACTCATATATTCCTACTCGGGGCACAAAAATAAAAAAGTCACAAAAGCGTGCACAACTCAACAACGAAAACTAGAACTCCAATATCTACACTGTAGGTACATCCAACTCAGCATAAAACTCTAGATAGTTCCATTGGATACTATCCTCTATCTCTCAAGTCGCCTCATATGGTCCTCGCATTGACCACTGAATCTTCATCAATGGTATGTCCTCTGAGCCCAATCGTCTCTTACTACCCTCTAAGACAGCTACCGGGTGCACTACGAATGTATGGTGTGGCTCGACCACTTGATCCTCGTGAGTGACGATGTGCCTCGGATCTAGTATGTACTCCTGTATTTGAAACACATGGAAGATGGGGTGAACACCCTCAGTCTCGGTGGCAAAGCAAGTCTGTATGTTGCCTGATAACACGATTTATGACGTTAGTCTAGACATCTATTTAGATAGTTTTTCCCACTATTCATGCATAGTTTGGCATTAGTTGGTAACAATTTGCACTTAATTCATGTATGTTGTCGAGATAGACGTCTACGCGGACTTTTGCATGTTTTGTAGGTATTTTGGGAGCTTTTGGAGCTTAATCGATACATCCGAGGATCGTTCCTCGTGATGACACACATCCGGGATCACTTGAAAGCAAGTTAGGAGCAAAGGAGAACACATAGGACCATGTTGGTGCATGCCTTGCACCAAATCATGGCTCAACGATCAAAAGAGGACTGAAACACCTAAACCACGGTCCCTGGCACTTCCACGGCCGTGGAATGGACCGTGATTCCCTCTGCACAGCTGGGACAGCTGTCCCACGATCTCCATAACCGACTCTTGCAAATGGTGAAGGCTATAAGTACTCTTGCAGGCTGATTCTAAGTGGGGACCTGACCTCACACACCTTCTCTCCCATACTCTCTCATTTTTGAATTGGATTGGAGCTACTCTTGGAGGAGAAAAAAAACACTCTCATTATGGGGAAGAATAGAAGAACACACCATCTTAGACTTTCATAGTTATTTAGGAGTTTTTTTAGTGAGTTTTGTTGAAGACATTTTCTAGGGTTGTAAGAAACGATTCAAACCTTCTTTTGAAGAATTGTAAGTCTCTCTTTTCACATTTATTCAGCTCGTTTTTCTTGTTCTACTTGTTTCACCTCTCCTTCATTTCATCCTCTAGATATGGACTCCATGAATGTATGTTTGATGAGTTTGATTGTTAAGATGCATGTTGTTGGCTAAATGGATGCTATTCTAGGGTAAGGAAATGATGGTTATGGCTTGGACTATGATAGGATAGATTTAAACGTACCTTTGCATGACTTATTTGCTCGAACCTAGCTACTGTTGTAAATCACGGCCTGTTCCTATATATCCACGGCCGTGGAAGTGATGAACTACCTGTGATTTTGTCTGACTTGCTTGTATTGATGAATCTTAGTGTTAGGTTATTAGATTGTTGAAATCCTAGTGTTTGTTGAGCTAGATCTATCCTAGGGTGACCTAGTGTTAGCAATCTAAGTAAGGAAAGAGACCTACCCCTAATTTCCGATCTTAATTACCAAAGATGATAAACTCTAGGTAGTAGTGAGCCTCATAAGCCGCTATTGGATTGAGTGTGCTAGGGTTGATGTTTAGGACTTGCCTTCCCGAGACTTACCCGGTAAGGAGAGGTTAGATCCGTAGATAGCAATCCGGTTTGTGTAGAATTCCTAACCTTAGGCTCTTTGAGACTTACCCGGTAATGAGACCTTAGCAACGGACTAGTGGATCATGAGACCTACCCGGTGATTGATCCCGATTCAGAAACAGCCAATCCAAACATACCATAGTTGATCCAAGGAATGATTAGAAGCTTGAGTCCAATGCCATAACCAGAGTTTCTAATCCCTAGAATCCGCTTTTCTCTCTTTGATTACCTACTTCGTGTTTGTCTTTGTTTATTTGAGTTGCTAGCTTAGTTGTTTGATAATCTTGCATGATTTGTGATCCTTGATTGATCACCACAAAACCAAACCAAAAACATTGAGATTTTCTTTTCTTTATATCTTTCTCTTTTCTTAGCCTAGATTTACACTATCCTTGGTCACTATTGATTCAATTTCACCTTGGTCTTCGTGTTCGACCTCGGAATACTATCCTTACTACAAAACGACCCATACACTGTGGGTTCGTTAGGAGTTAGGAAAAATATATCGAGTTATAAATTTAAGACTTTTGCGTGTCACAATCTTAGCGTAACATTGCCTCTCCAACTTGCTCAAGGATCTCGAAAGGTCTGACATATTTAGGACTCAACTTCCCCTCGATGCCAAAAAGTCGAATACCTCGTGTCAGCGATACTCTCAACCATACATGAGCTCCAACTCTGAAGTCTAGAGGTATGCGCCTCTTTTCTGCGTAAGACTTCTAGCGACTTTGTGCTACTAGCATCCTCTCTCGGATCACCGCCACTTGAGCCATGTCATCCTGTATCTGCTCTGGTGCTACTCCGCTAGCACTACTCGGCTCGTCCCAACATAGTGGTGTACTACATCTCTATCCGTATAAAGCCTCATAAGAATTCATCCTAATCAATGCGTGCTAACTGTTGTTATACGAAAACTCCACTAAGGGAAGATGATATGGCAAACCTGTCCCCAGTCCAACACACAGGCTCTCAGCATATCCTCCAGAGTTTGGATGGTCCACTCCAACTGACCATCGGTCTGAGGCTGATAAGAAGTCGTGAACTGTATACTCGTACCTAGGGCGACGTGTACTTGCTTCCAAAACCTCGAGATGAACCGTTTTTCTTTGTCAAAGGTACTCCGTGAAGTCGCACTATCTGTCTAGTGAACTCCTCTTCCAATTGACTTACCGGCCACATTTCCTTGATAGGAATTAAACGTGTGGTCTTCGTTAGTCGATCTACTATAACCCAGATAGCATCAAATCATCGACTCGGTCTCAGGCCGGTAACAAAGTCCATCGAAACGTCCTCCCACTTCCACTGAGGAACGGGAAGTGGGTGTAGCTCGCCTCCTGGTCGATGATACTTGATCTTGACCTGTTGACAAGTCGCACACTAAGCTACGTATCTTGCCACGCCTGGCTTCAAACCTCACCACCAGAAGGAGCGTCTGATATCTTGATACATTTTACTTGCACCGGGATGCACCGAGTAAGGTGTAGAGTAAGCCTCCTGTGGAATCCTTTGTCTCAGCTCTCGATCTGAGGGCACACATATGTGCCCCTAGCGTATCAAAACTCCATTGGCACCGACTGCAATTTGAGGTGCCTCTCCTCGAGACATCTTGTCTCGGATCCGTGTCAAAGTTGGGCAACACCTTGCTTTTGTCGGATCTCTACCAACTGATCAGGCAACACCTCCAAGGTGGATAAATGTCTGCCGGAATCTGGGAACTGGATAACCATCTCTAGCCATGCCAAATCTCACTATAATTGAGGCTGATTTGTCAACCGAGTGATCGCCATTTCCCGGGGAGTCTTCATACTGAGGGCATCAACTACCACATTTTCCATTTCCCGGGGAGTCTTCATATTGAGGCTGATTTGTCGAAGTCCTTGATCAACTTTAACCATATTTTTAGAAGGTTATTCAACTCTCGCTGAGTGAATATGTACTTAAGACTCTTATGGTCTGTGAAAATATGACACGTAGCTCCGTACAGATAATGCATCCAGATCTTCAAAGCGTGAACAATAGCAGCCAACTCCATATCGTTGGTAGGGTGATTCTCCTCATATGTCTTCAATTGTCTCGACGGTATGCTATAACCTTATCCCTCTACCTCATAACACATCCCAAGCCGAGCTTGAATGTGTCGCTATAAACCAAAAAGTCCTCAATGCCCTATGACTGAGCTAAGATAGGAGCAGAGGTCAACATCTTCTTCAGCTTCTCGAAGCTTTGCAGGCACGATTTGGACCATGCAAATCTCGTAGTCTTCCTTAGCAAGGAAGTAAGTGGTCGGGAGATCACAACAAAGCCCTCCACGAAGCGACGATAGTAGCCCGCCAATCCTAGGAAGTTGTGTACCTCTTTGACGTTCCTAGGAGGTGGCCAAGATGTTATAAACTCGATCTTCGCCGGATCTATCTTGATCCCTTAGGCGGAAACGATATGATCAAGGAATGTCACCTTATACATTCGAAACTCGCACTTAGAGAGCTTAACATAAAGCTCTCTATCTTGTAGGACTTGGAGTACGATCCTTAAGTGTCATTCGTGCTCCTCTTTGCCACGAGAGTATACCAGAATGTCATCTATGAAGAAAACTACAAATTGGTCAAGGAAGTCGATTAAGATCTTGTTCATGAACTCCATGAAAATGGCGGGCGCATTCGTAAGCCCGAAAGGCATTACTACAAACTCGTAGTGGCCGTATCTAGTCCAAAATGTCGTCTTGGCTATGTCCTGCTCTTTCACCCTCAGCTGGTGATATCCAGATCTCAGATTGATCATCGAAACATTGAAGCTCCGTGTAGTTGGTCCAAAAGATCATCGATACGGGGCAATGGGTACTTATTCTTGATTGTCACCTTGTTAAGCTCTCGGTAATTAATACATAACCTCATCGACCTTCTTTCTTTTTGATGAAGAGTACTGGTGCGCCCCAAGGAGATACACTAGCGCGGATGAAGTCCTTCTCATTTAAATCCTTGAGCTGCTTCTTAAGCTCAAGCATCTCGATAGGCGCCATATGTAAAGGAGCCTTCGTGATCGGTCTCATCCCGGGCTCTAAATCAATGACAAAGTCTACACTCCTTTGTGGAGGTAAACTTGACGGCTTTCCAAAAACGTCGGTAAACCTCGCATGCTCCCGGAATCTCCTTTAATGTTGGGCTCGTACTATCCTTCACGGCTTAGCACCAAAAAAGCCTCGCAACCCTGACCGATAAGTCTCGCAGCTCAGACTGCACTGATGACTGTACTAAATTTTCGAGATCCCATCCTCGGAAAATCTCTACATTGCCTGATTCTGTAGTTACCGTCACCATCACCGCCCTCTTGCCGATGTCAAGAACTGCCTGATGTCGATCCATCCAATCCATGCCCAGAATAACTTCTTCATGTACTAGGTACATGACGAAGAAGTCAGCTGACCAACCGCGACCTCCCAATCTAATAGGACAATCGCGAACCTCCCGTGTACCTCTAATCTTACCCCCATCGGGTAACACTATAAAGAAGGGTCTCTCCTCTACGGTAACTAAGGCCAACTTATCTACACATGCATCATATATAAAATAATGTGTACCACCGATACCGAAAACCAACAAGATAAGAGCGGGTCAAATCTCTCAACCTCCGAGAGAAAATGTAAACATGTTGATCCTCAGGTGGTATAGACGGACCCAACAAAGATAACTCTTCCTAAAACTTGCTAACAATCCCGGCAATAGGAAGATCCTCGAATCCAGCCTCCAGGAAATCTTGAAGTCGATCCCTCCTCATAGTTGCAGGGCAATAGCGATCCCTTATCACCGTCTTCATTTGCTCATAGCTGGTGACCTTACTGCGAATGGTCCTCCACTAGTGATGATTCTAATCTTGCAGCAACGTTTGTGCTATATCGACTCGACGACTCTCTAGGCAGTGGATCACCTCCATAGCAGAATCCAGCTGTCCTAGCCATAACTCCACCTCTAATCCAGTCTTGCCTCCGAGAGAACTTACTCTTAATTGGTTGAAAGTTTTCAACGAATAGTCAGGCATCGGCTCTCTCGTCTCCTCTAGTGCTCTAGTAACCTCAACAACTCTAGTAGGTGCAACAACCTCCTACGTCACTCTCTATGAAACCTCAACTGATCTCGCGGGTATCAGTGGTGCTATTGTAGGTCCCCTAGTCCTGATAGCCTCCTAAACTCTCTACACGTACTCGCGATATGTAGAAGCCCCGATGGATACTCGACCAGACTGGTCGAGTGCATTTGTGTGCTACAGACCTAACGGCGGTCCCGTTCCTTGCCTCGGGAACAACGTGCGCTCTCAGTAAACTTCTTCGACGAACACCTCAGTGATAGACGGATCAACAACTGTGGCTTGGCCCCGACCTCTAGCTAGTAGAGGTCTTCCTGCATATCCTCGTCCACGGACGACAAGCGGAAGAGGTGGTCGAACCTTTCCTTGTCCCATAGCAGATGTGGCTCTAGTATGCGCCATCTACTATAAGGATATATATATATATATAAGGAGGTAGTGGTGGCCGCCCGTACATCTATTCCAGACCGACAAGTAAAAAAACAAAACCCCCTTTTGAAAACTTAGACCCCTTGCGGGTTCTATTTATTTATCTATTCGACCTTTAGAATATTTCGAGTACCATTGTTGCCAACTTAGAGCTCTGATACCCTATTGTAGCACCCCAAGTTCTGAGAACTCAAAGCGTTACGGGGGCTAAGATCTCACAATGGGTCCGGATCCTTAGAGTAGCAACGACATCATCGGATCTTACAACAAGTCACATATAAATGAAAACCAAAACTTATAATAAAACCAAATGTTTAAACAAAGGAAGTATCAAAGACTCACAACCGAGTTCAAACAAACTGAAAGAACGATAACTGAAATAAAACTTGACCCCGTCCTATAATGTACAGGAATCCCAGCTGACCACACCGTCCGGATCACTCAGCATCATCCCTAACCTATAGAACATCTACAACATCGGTATAAACCGCTAGCTATTATTCTAGATATCAGAAAGACACTAGAGACACAAAAACACATAAGGTAATATAAACATATAGCATGCTCGTACTCGACCGGTTATTATCTTTCATTAAGGTTAATCCATTTACTAATTCAACTTATGTTGTCACACGAGAATCGTTATGATCTCGCCTCTATCCCCTTTCACCAATAGGAATAGAGCGTATGCATCCTTTTGTCATCTGGTGGACTGGTCGCAAGAGCACCTCCAAGTTTCTCCATTCTGAACTAGACAAGCGGTAACCACCTGGTTATAATGCACTTGGGTCAATTACAGTTATAGAGGTCAATCCTAGTCCGGTTATTTGTTATAACGATAAACAACAACACAAACAAGCCAGAACTATCAAAATAATATACAAAACGTAGCTAAGTAAGTCCAACGAACTTACCTCACGCGAAGGTAACTCAAAGGTCAGCGAACGAGTCAGTTCCCGAAGGAAAGGAAGGAATGTTTACTCAAACAAGGCAGAACGAATCAGGAACGAAACGATTGCTAGAAGTCTATAACTTCTAGTCTCAATGATCTTTAAGAGATCTCCACAAGCTAAGGTCTCAACCTTAATTTTACAGATCACCAAGGGTCAACAACATCCAACATATCTCAAGGAAGGAACATGTTACGCTAAGATCGTGTGATGCGCAATTGGGTTTTAAATTTATACTCGTTATATTTCTCCTAACTCCTAGCGAACCCGCAGTGTACGGGTCGTTCGTAGTAGGGATAGTATTCCGAGGTCGAACACAAAGACTAAGGTGAAATTGACACGATTTGTGATTGAGTATAGCAAAGACCTAGGTTGAAAGAGAAGAAAGAAATAAAGAAATGAAAATCTCAAATGTTTTTAGTTGGTTTTTTGGTGATCAAACAAAGATCACAATTCATGCAAGTAATCGATCAATCAAACTATAAATCCACGCAAATAAACAACTACACAAGATGTAGATCAAAGAAAGAAAAGATGGATTCTAGGGATTGGAAGTTCCGATTATGGCATAGGACTCAAGCTATCTATTCATTCTTGGATTAACTATGTTGGGGTTAAGTGTTTCTAGATTGGGATTAATTACCGGGTAGGTCTCATGATCCACTAGTCCATTCCCTAAGTCTCATTACCGGGTAAGTCTCTAAGAACTTAAGGGATGGAATTCTACTCGAACCGGATTGCTAACTTAAGATCCAACCTATCCTCACCGGGTAAGTCTTGGAAGGGCTAGTTTTAAGCTACTATCCAGCACACTAAATCCAATGGCGGCTCATTAGGCTCACCACTACCTAAGGTTAGTTGTCTTTGGAATCTAAGAGTAAGGATTACCGGGTAAGTCTCTCCTAACACTTAGTTGCTAACACTAGGTCACCCTAGGGTAGTTTTAACTCAACAAACACTTAGGATTTCAACATTCTAACAGTCTAAGATTAGATCCTTCGAACTAGGAAAATCACGGTTTGTTCTACCTAAACCACGGCCGTGGTCTGGCAAGAATTGGCCGTGATTCCTAACAGAGGATACGTTCATACAAACAAGTCATCCAAAGATAAATCTAAATCCGTCCTATCATAGCCCTAGCCATAACCATCCTTTCCTTACCCTAGAACCACATCAATTTAGCTTACAACGTTCATAATAGAAATCAAAACAAACAAACATAAAATCATAACATCCATTGCAAGATAATGAAGGAAAAGAGATGCACAAGTGAACTTTAAAACAAACCAAGCTGAAAATAGAATTAGAACAACTTACAACCCTTCCAAAGAAGGTTCAAAGGTTCACAAAACTCTAGAAATAGAATCCGGAAATCTTCACTACAAAAACTAGCAAGAATGGCAATGGTGTGTGTGTTCTTCTTCTTCCCTTCAATGGAACTCTTCTTCTTCTCCTTGACACTTTCCTTCCTAGAAAAAGTTCTTGTTGAGAGAATATATTTGTTAGAGAGAAATGGATAATGGATGAGCTGCTCCAAACTACTCCCAGCTGCTTCTCACACCCCATGAAGGACCACTTTTATAACAAACTTGCATGAGGTGGCCATGAGAGTCGTGGCACAGCTGTCACAAGAATCTGGCAAAATCCACGGTTGATTCCACGGCCGTGGAGTGTCAGATGACCGTGATTCTGTGCAGAAACTTTGCCTTGGATTATTAAGCTGTGATTTGGTGCATGACTAGTGTTGGCAAGGTTCCATGAGTCCTCCTTAGCCTATAGCTTGTGTCCTAATGAGTCCGAGGGTGTGTCGTCTAGATGAACGATCCTCAAACGCATCGTTTTAGCTCCTAATTTTCCCGAATTACCTACAAAACACGCACAAGTCCGTGTAGACATCTATCTCGACAAAATACATGAATTGAGTGCAAAATGTCTCGAACCAATGCTAAACCATGCGTGAATGAGCGAGAATTCTATCTAAATGATTACCTAAAACTAACCCATAAATCGTGTTATCAAAATACCCCATACTTAAGGTTTGCTCGTTCCCGAGCAAATTCCCAACTATAGATTAAGAGATGACATGATTTATGTAAGCAGAAAAATGGCAAAAATCTTTTGGGTTTGTGCTTCTACTATTGGATCACCTTCAAAGTCATGTTTCATGGCTAAGGACAAGCAATCATGCATCAAACAAATGAAAGCATGGAAAGACAATTGTACTTAACTCAAAAGTATGCATGAAATGTAAAGATGAAGAAGTCAAGAAGATCAAGAGTACATCCAATCTAAACTACTAAGTCTTACAAACATGCAAATAGGTCATAAGGTCTTGTGAGATAAAAGGGCCAAGAAATGTAGTGATTGGGTGGGGATTTCTAGGTTATGTGATGCTAATCCGGGAACGGAACTAACTTCACATCCTTGTCCTCGATCAACTTCCCCCAAGTGTATATTTTCCTCTATCTTTTCTTTCTTTTCTTTTTCTTTGACTTATTTTTGAGACAATGGCATTGGTGTACAAGAGCCGAAACCTTGGTGATTAGCCGTCCTCGGGTTTTTTCTTAGTTTTCGAGGTGCATCCACACTGGGCACACATACCAAAGCTCGTTAGGACTATCGGTTCATTTGACTTTGGCAAGGCACCAACACCCGATTATTTGAAGTGTACCGAGTTACTTGTCATTTAAACCAATGTCCCCAAACTTATTTTTTGGCTACACTTTCACAACAAATTCAGCATTTTATGCATGATATTCTTTTCATCAACAACTTCACCCCACACTTGCTTTTTGCACACATCAACACACTAGCATGCTCCTATTCCCGGATGGGTTAAAAGAGGTCAAATTTATCTCAATTGAGGTGCTCAAGCAATCATGATTAAGATGAGAAGTAGAGAAAGATTGAATTGCCTCATTCATTCCTAGATGGTATGCAAGAACTATCATGTAATTTCGATTTTCACTACTCAATCCTTTCTAGGCAAACATCATGGTCACAAATCATTCATAGAATTCAAGAGAAGTAGTTCAAGTCCACATATGCATTTATCAATTCAACACATAAGGCCATCCATAGCCAATTCACATGACAATATTTCATCATTAGGATATATCCAAGCCAAGAAAGCACAAAAAAATTTTTAAAATTTTCTGATTTTATGGGATTTTCGTTTTAAGTATGTACAATGCAAGACATGTGCAAATGTTGAACTATCCTAGATGCTCATTATGGAAAGGATCATGCAAACCCCACCCCATACTTAGAAACACATTGTCCCCAATGTGGTATAAAAGTAAAGAGAGTGAAAGAAGGTTCTCACAATGTAAAATTGTTTGCTATGGTAATTGGGATTTCTCAAATGAATTGATGTTGGATGATCCTATCAACCATGGTAGAGAGCTCTAAGCATCCATCAAAGCTTCGGAATCCGCGCTAGGCACTGCTAGCCGTCCAAGTCCCGCGTCCGCTCCACCCATAATTGGTGAGGGGTTCATCATCATCATTCATATTCCAAGAAAGGCTTCCAATGCTAATAATGTTCTAGCACACACACAAAGTAGACAAAACACACACAAAGATAGAACAATCCTAAAAACGAAAACAAAGCAAAAAAGGAAAATGTTACCAATGGGTTGCCTCCCACCAAGCGCTTCTTTAAGGTCATTAGCTTGACCAAACTCGGGGGAGTCTATTCAAGGTGAAGTGGGGCAATCATGTCCACCGGAACTCCCGGAATATATTTCTTCAAGCGGTGCCCATTCACTTTGAAATTCCCATAATGCTCCCCTCATATCTCAATAGCTCCATGGGAAAAGATCTTCTTCACCACATATGGCCCGGTCCATCTTGATTTGAGCTTTCCGGGAAAGAGCCTTAGCCTTGAGTTGAAGAGAAGGACAAGATCTCCTTCACTCAACTCCTTATGGATGATCTTCTTGTCATGCCATCTTTTGGTTCTTTCCTTGTGAATCCGGGCATTCTCATAAGCGTCCAACCGGATCTCCTCAAGGGCGTTTAGATCAAGCAACCTCTTTTCTCCCGCCTCCTTGAGGTCAAAATTTAGCCACTTAATGGCCCAATAAGCTCTATGCTCCATTTCCACCGGAAGATGGCAAGACTTGCCATAGACTAACTTGTAAGGAGTGGTGCCAATCGGTGTCTTGAAGGCGGTTCTATATGCCCACAATGCGTCATTGAGCTTCATAGCCCAATCCTTTCTAGTTCTAGACACCGTCTTCTCAAGGATGGCCTTTATCTCCCGGTTGGAGATCTCCACTTGGCCACTAGTTTGGGGATGGTAAGGTGTTGCCACCTTATGAGTCACCCATATTTAGCCAAAAGCGCTCCAAAGTTCCTATTCGTGAAGTGCTTTCTTCCATCACTAATGATCACCCTTGGTGTTCCAAACCTAGGGAAGATCACCCGGTTGAAGAACCGCACCACTACCTTGGCATCATTTGTAGGAGAGGCGATTGCCTCCACCCATCTTGACACATAATCCACCGCCAATAGGATATAGAGATTGCCACATGAGGAAGGGAATGGTCCCATGAAGTCCACACCCCACACATCAAAAATCTCCACTTCTTGGATGTTGTTCAAGGGCATTTCATTCCTCCTTGAGATGTTGCCCGTCCTTTGGCAAGCATCACATCCAGCTACAAAACCTTGCACATCTCTAAACAAGTTAGGCCAATAAAAACCGGATTGCAATACCTTTGCATACGTCTTGTGTGAGCTAGCATGGCCTCCACATGGTAAGGAGTGACAATGCCGGATCACACTCTCCACTTCATCTTCCGGTATGCATCTTCTAAACATCCCATCCGGTCCTCTCTTGAACAAGAGTGGTTCACTCCAATAGTAATGCCTCACATCGTTGAAGAACTTCTTTCTTTGTGCATATGTCAATCCGGGAGGCACTTCCTCACATACTAAGTAATTCACAATGTCGGCATACCATAGCTCATTCCCTCTAGACACTTGGAACAAGCATTCCTCTACCATTTGCAATTGCTCATCTCGGAATGAGTCATCAATTGGAATGTCATCTCTTCCAAGCTCTAATGGAGGCAATCTACTAAGGTGATCCTCCACGGAGTTCTCGGATCCCTTCTTATCTCGTATTTCCAAATCAAACTCTTGAAGAAGAAGGATCCACCGAATCAACCTTGGTTTGGCATCCTTCTTTGTAAGTAGATAACGGATCGCCGCATGATCCGTATAAACTATGACCTTCGCTCCAACAAGGTATGAGCGGAACTTCTCAAATGCATACACCACCGCCAACAACTCCTTCTCGGTGGTAGCATAATTGAGTTGGGCATCATCTAGCGTCTTGCTAGCATAATAAATGGCATGAGTACGCCCTTCTTTCCTTTGCCCTAAAACGGCCCCAACGGCCACATCGCTTGCATCGCACATGATCTCAAATGGTAGACTCCAATCCGGAGGTTGCATTATAGGTGCGGAGATCAAGGCGTTCTTCAACCTACAAAAAGCTTCAAGACAATCCTTGGAAAAGACAAAATCAACATCCTTAATTAGTAGGTTAGTGAGAGGCTTAGAAATTTTAGAGAAGTCTTGAATAAACCTCCGGTAGAAACCGGCATGCCCTAAGAAACTCCTTACCCCCTTTACCGAGGTAGGTGGCGGCAACTTCTCTATCGTTTCAATTTTGGCCCTATCAACCTCAATGCCACGGTTGGACACTAAGTGTCCTAACACAATGCCTTCACTTACCATGAAGTGGCATTTTTCCCAATTCAAGACAAGATTTGTCTCCTCACATCTTTGCAATACTAATGACAGGTTAGCCAAGCAATTATCAAAGGAAGAACCATAAACAGAGAAATCATCCATAAACACTTCCACGATATTTTCTATGTATTCCGAAAAGATAGCCATCATACACCTTTGGAAGGTGGCGGGTGCATTACACAACCCAAATGGCATTCTCCTATATGCAAAAGTACCCCATGGACATGTAAAGGTTGTTTTCTCTTGGTCATCGGGGTGGATAGGGATTTGGAAGAATCCACTATAGCCATCTAGATAGCAAAAATGAGAGTGTTGAGCTAACCTTTCTAGCATTTGGTCAATGAAAGGGAGAGGGAAGTGATCTTTCCTAGAGGCCATATTCAATTTCCTATAATCAATGCACATCCTCCACCCCGTAACCGTCCTAGTCGGGATTAGTTCATTATTCTCATTGGTCACTACGGTCATCCCACCCTTCTTAGGTACTACATGAACGGGACTAACCCACTTACTATCCGAGATAGGGTAGATAATTCCCACATCTAGCAATTTGATGATTTCCTTTTTGACTACCTCTTTCATTCTAGGATTCAATCTCCTTTGATGTTCAATAGAGGGTTTGTGGTTATCTTCCATCATTATCTTATGCATGCACAAAGAGGGCTTAATGCCAACCAAATCATCAATAGTATAACCAATGGCCTTTATATGCAATCTTAGTTCATGCAACAACTTAGCAAGTTCATCATCACTCAAGCATGCATTAACAATCACCGGATATGAAGAATTTTCACCAAGAAATGCATACTTTAAATGAGAGGGAAGGGGTTTAAGTTCAAGTTGAGGGGGACCTTTATCGGTTGAAGATGATCCAAATAAGGTTGGATTAGATGAGTCCAAAGCAAATGAAGACTCCTTATGCCTCCTAAAAGCATGATCATCATCAAGGACTGGTCCAGGGAAATCCACGGTTGAAATCACGGCTTGCCCAACTTCCACGGCCGTGGTTCTTGCCAAGCTTGCTTCTCGGAGTTGTCCATAAAGTTTGACGGCCGTGGAACATAAATCTCGACCGTGGAATTTGCAGCTGTTCAACACCTCTTCGTGGCTTTCAAATCCAACTCTTGGCTCCTCTTCCAAGGCATCCAAGGCCCTGATCTCTTCATTGCAAGCCTCTTCAACACCTTCTTCCATCATACTCAAGGTAAGAACCTTCTCCAAGGGATCCTTGATTAAGATCGAGCTCACAACTTCTCTAGATTCTTCTTGCTCAACTATGTTGAAGACATCCTCATCAAGGGTTGGCCCTTTCATCATGGTGGACAGCTTGAACTTGATGTTCTCTTCTCCAATGTTGAAGGAGAGAATCCCGTTCTTGCAATCCACTAGGCATCCGGAAGTGGCTAGGAAAGGTCTTCCTAAGATGATGGGAACCGGATAATCCGCCGGAATGTCCAAGACGACAAAGTCAATTGGCACATAGAATCCTCCTAGTTGCACCGGAATGTCTTCTAGAATCCCAACCGGATGAGTGATAGAACGGTCCGCCATATATAGGGTCATCTTGACCGGCTTTGGCTCTCCTAGCCCGACCTTTTTGCAAAGTGCAAGCGGTATGATGCTTACACTTGCTCCGAGATCACAAAGGGCCTCGTACTTCACATCTCCCACTCCTATTGGGACGCAAAAAGAGCCCGGATCCCTTAGCTTGGGAGGCATCTCTTCCTTCATGGTTTGGATCAATTCCGAGGATCTCTTGGTCATTCTTATCTCCCCATACTCCTCCAACTTCCTTTTGTTGGAGAGTATTTCCTTCAAAAACTTGCCATATGCCGGCATTCCTAAAATGGCATCCATGAACGGAATGTTAATATGTAATTTGGACATTAGTTCAAGGAACTTACCAAAGTGATTGTCCAAACGAGCTCTTGCTCTTGATTGTGGAAACGGTAGTGGTGGCTTGTATGGAGGCGGTGCCACATAGGTTGGTCCTACATCCTTGCTCTTGCCTCCATCTTCTTGCATTCTTCCCTCTTCTACCACTACTTGCTTTCCCTTAGCTTGGTCCTTGGGCAAAGGATCCTTCATACTCAACCCACTCCTTGTTGTGATAGCCAACACTTGGCCTCTTGGGTTGTCTTCGGTTCTTCCGGGAAGCTTCCCCGGATCTCTATGGGCTTCACCCGCCTCTTGGAACACTTGTGCTTCCAAGACTTTTTGAGCCTTAGAGATTGAAGTCACGGTGCTCTCAAGACCACTCAACCTTCCTAGCAATTGCTCAAACATTATTTCGGTTCTATCCTTGGGAGGTTGAGTGAAGCCGGGTGGAGGTTCTTGTGAGGCTCTTGGTGGTGGAGTTGAGCTTGTGGAAGCGAGAGGGTTCAAGGCTTCATCCGGGTTAGAGTAAGAAAACCCGGGATGGTTGTGGTTGGGCCGGTAATTGTTAAATTGCCGGTTGTTGTTGAAACTCCTTGGGCCTTGGTAATTGTTGAAGTTGCCTCTTCCCATATAATTCACATCCTCCTCCTTGGAAGACAAGTTGGCTTGTGGAAGCACTTGAGGGGTTGCTTGGTTCTTCAAAGTAGTAGCACACAACTCTCTCAAGGACTTCAACTCATTGTTGATGGCGTCAAGCTTGAAATTGCTCATGGTGACTTCACTCACCTCATATGCTCCCGCCTTCCTTCCTTCACTCTTCCTATGGGAGTATTTCTCAATCACTAGAGCTTGCTTCTCCACAAACTCCCAAGCATCATCTACATGTTTCTCCATGAATGTCCCACCGGAAAGAGATTGGAGCTTGAATTGGCTATCTTCGTCAAGTCCCTTGAAGTAGATCTCCAATAGCTCAATTTTCGGGATGCCATGGTGTGGGCAATCAAGGAGAAGATCTTTGAACCTCTCCCAAGACTTGAATAAACTTTCTCTATCCTTCATCACGAAAGCATTGATCTTCCCTCTTAATTCGGTAGTCTTGGAAGGTGGGAAGAACTTGGTCAAAAACTCGGTTGTCATCTCCTCCCAAGTACCAACTCGCCCTTGTGGAATAGATTGATACCAAGCCAAGGCTTTATCCTTAAGGGAGAAGGAAAAAGCCCTAAGCTTATGGTTGTTGCTCTCCAATCTTGGCGGTCTAAGAGTCTCCATCAAGATCTCATAATTCATCAAGTGTTGATGAGGAGATTCTCCTTCCATCCCTCCAAATTGATTATGCCGGATCATTTGTAGAACTTGAGGGCGGAGCTCATAGTTGTGGGTAGCGGGATCTCCTAGGTTCACACCCGGTCGGTGTGCTCTTTGTGCCGGATCTATACGTCTCCCTAGGGTTTATAGCTCCTCAATAGCAATGGGAAGAACCCTATCATTAGCCGCCGGCTGCGGTTGTGGTGGAGGAGGTGGAGGTTGTCGGCGATTAAGCTCTCCTTGAATAAGGGCTTGTCTAATCACTTCAATCTCCCTCCTAGTTTCCTCTTGCCTCTCATTGGCAAGTCTCCTTTCTTCCTCCAAGAGCTCATCTCTTAGCCTTATTTGCTCTAAGGCTTTATCCAATTCAGCTTGGAGGTTTCTTCCGGCCATCTCTTTCTCTTTTCGGATGTTCTTGGATCTAGATCGAAGAGTTTTCTCCGGTTCGGGATCGAATGGAGCTAAATCCTTGCCACGAAATCTTCACATACACCTAAAGAGTAATAAATGTCTTGAAAAGCAAAGACACAAACCAAAAAGAGATCAAAAGCAACAAGAAAGATCTATACTAGAAACAATCACAAAATAGACTCAATCTAGACCTAGTCCCCGGCAACGGCGCCAAAAACTTGTTACGCTAAGATCGTGTGATGCATAATTGGGTTTTAAATTTATACTCGTTATATTTCTCCTAACTCCTAGCGAACTCGCAGTGTACGGGTCGTTCGTAGTAGGGATAGTATTCCGAGGTCGAACACAAAGACTAAGGTGAAATTGACTCGATTTGTGATTGAGTATAGCAAAGACCTAGGTTGAAAGAGAAGAAAGAAATAAAGAAATGAAAATCTCAAATGTTTTTAGTTGGTTTTTTGGTGATCAAACAAAGATCACAATTCATGCAAGTAATCGATCAATCAAACTATAAATCCACGCAAATAAACAACTAAACAAGATGTAGATCAAAGAAAGAAAAGATGGATTCTAGGGATTGGAAGTTCCGATTATGGCATAGGACTCAAGCTATCTATTCATTCTTGGATTAACTATGTTGGGGTTAAGTGTTTCTAGATTGGGATTAATTACCGGGTAGGTCTCATGATCCACTAGTCCATTCCCTAAGTCTCATTACCGGGTAAGTCTCTAAGAACTTAAGGGATGGAATTCTACTCGAACCGGATTGCTAACTTAAGATCCAACCTATCCTCACCGGGTAAGTCTTGGAAGGGCTAGTTTTAAGCTACTATCCAGCACACTAAATCCAATGGCGGCTCATTAGGCTCACCACTACCTAAGGTTAGTTGTCTTTGGAATCTAAGAGTAAGGATTACCGGGTAAGCCTCTCCTAACACTTAGTTGCTAACACTAGGTCACCCTAGGATAGTTTTAACTCAACAAACACTTAGGATTTCAACATTCTAACAGTCTAAGATTAGATCCTTCGAACGAGGAAAATCACGGTTTGTTCTACCTAAACCACGGCCGTGGTTTGGCAAGAACTGGCCGTGATTCCTAACAGAGGATACGTTCATACAAACAAGTCATCCAAAGATAAATCTAAGTCCGTCCTATCATAGCCCTAGCCATAACCATCCTTTCCTTACCCTAGAACCACATCAATTTAGCTTACAACGTTCATAATAGAAATCAAAACAAACAAACATAAAATCATAACATCCATTGCAAGATAATGAAGGAAAAGAGATGCACAAGTGAACTTTAAAACAAACCAAGCTGAAAATAGAATTAGAACAACTTACAACCCTTCCAAAGAAGGTTCAAAGGTTCACAAAACTCTAGAAATAGAATCCGGAAATCTTCACTACAAAAACTAGCAAGAATGGCAATGGTGTGTGTGTTCTTCTTCTTCCCTTCAATGGAACTCTTCTTCTTCTCCTTGACACTTTCCTTCCTAGAAAAAGTTCTTGTTGAGAGAATATATTTGTTAGAGAGAAATGGATAATGGATGAGCTGCTCCAAACTACTCCCAGCTGCTTCTCACACCCCATGAAGGACCACTTTTATAACAAACTTGCATGAGCTGGCCATGAGAGTCGTGGCACAGCTGTCACAAGAATCTGGCAAAATCCACAGTTAATTCCACGGCCGTGGAGTGTCAGATGACCGTGATTCTGTGCAGAAACTTTGCCTTGGATTATTAAGTTGTGATTTGGTGCATGGCTAGTGTTGGCAAGGTTCCATCAGTCCTCCTTAGCCTATAGCTTGTGTCCTAATGAGTCCGAGGGTGTGTCGTCTAGATGAACGATCCTCGAACGCATCGTTTTAGCTCCTAAATTTCCCGAATTACCTACAAAACACACACAAGTCCGTGTAGACATCTATCTCGACAAAATACATGAATTGAGTGCAAAATGTCTCGAACTAATGCTAAACCATGCGTGAATGAGCGAGAATTCTATCTAAATGATTACCTAAAACTAACCCATAAATCGTGTTATCAATGATCTTTAAGAGATCTCCACAAGCTAAGGTCTCAACCTTAATTTTACAGATCACCAAGGGTCAACAACATCCAACATATCTCAAGGAAGGAACAAGGTAAACAAGGAAGGAAGCAACTCACCAAAGACGAGAGTTATAGAGGGAAAACCGCAGGGGCGGCAGACAACACCGTAGGGGCGGAGCTGGGCAAGATCTGCAAGAGCGGTCTGTGTAGGCGCGGGGGCGGGTACGGTGCAGAAGCGACTGTCGACTCCTTCGACGGCAAGGAACACAACAAAGGCCAAAGCTTTCGTCTCTCAACATACACATGTCACACTCAACAAGGGAGCATGTGAACATCAATGAATAAATAACGGAACGACCAATAAGAATCAAGACTCGATCTTGATCCTTGTTGAAGAAAAAAAGAAGAAAAGAGAAAGCAAGAGAAGTAGAAGGGATGGAAGAAGGAGCAAGCTTAAGAATGTGTAGGAGAATCACAAAAAAGGAGACTTACACATTCAGCAAGTTTACACGGTAAGAAGGCTGCAACTTTTGAGGTTGAAGGAAAATGTATGCAAGAAACGGTAAAAAGAAGAGAAAGAGGAAATTTATAGGAACGATGGAAAAAGATAGAAAGAAAGACGTTCTTTGGGTTAAGAAGATGATAGGAAAGCCGGCCTGTAAGATAGAGGATCGGATCTTCTATCTATTGAAAGAAATAAAACATACGAAAAAAATCAGATCGGCAATCTATGGCAAAACCGCAGGGGTGGTTCACCTTGCCACAGGGGCGGCTCCCTTCACCGCGGGGAGATGAAGGCAAAATCTGGGATCTTACATATTGGTTGGGACAAAAAGTCCGGTGTTGTAGCAAATTTCAACTCAACCTTATATTGTATAAGGGAATTGTTCGGTTCATCTCAAAATTGTGACGTACCAATAACTTCAAAAATTTAAAATATAATGAAATGTGAAAGAAAGAAAATAGTGTTGATATTATGGTGAAATGAACAAATTAAAGGAATGGGACAAGGTTTTAGTCGTAGGACTCATTTTAGCGTCTTTTTGCATAATCATTCTTATCCATTGTTGTACTATTTTGGATGCAATCCAATTGTTTATCGGCATATTTCCTTCACTTATGTGTTTTGAAATCTAGTGGTTAAATTATATCACATTACACAATCTAGGCGTTTGTGCAGCTAAAATAAATTTATTTGTATCGGAATGAGCTCATACACACTAGGGGACTCCCTTTGGTCAAAGAATTCAAGGTCTAGACGGAAACGACTCACATTCATGAGTGAAGAAAAGGAATTACTCAAGACATGTGCATGCCGATCGATTGGGACCTACTTGGCCAACCGAGTGAGATCCGTAGTCCTGAACATGACTCTCACAAGACCACTAGTCAAGGGCTAGCATTTCGCTAAATTCTCCGGACCAAACCGATCGACTATGCCTCACTAGGCTGATAGAATGGGCCTCACGGTGATGCTCTTCAACGTCTATCTTCCTTTCCCCTTTTCCCTTTAATTTTAGCTATATTTTCGCCCATCTAAGTATTCACTTTTTCTCCGTAGCTAGTTATCAACTATGAAAACATTATGCATTTTTGAAACAATATTTGGTAAATAATAGCACTCAAATTCGTATAATTTTTCACCCTCATTTTATAGCATTGTTTTACTATTATGGTCAAATTATAAAAGGCGTGTCTTTGTTACGTTTATTATTACCTTACTACTCTTAGTATGATTTTCATCTTGTTAACAGTTTCAGGATTTTAGTGATTTTTTCATTGTAACTCCTCGAAAAATGTTTCAAGCCATGTTTAACTACATTAGACTCTTCCGTGTATTAAGAGGTGGCATCATGCATTTGTGGAAGAAAACAAGAAACAATTACTAGGTCGTGTGTAGTAGAGATTATCGTTACGCAATAGTTCCTTATGGTGTGACGCATAACGAAAATCGAAGAGATATCAAAAAGATGTATTTATGCAACACTTATACCTAGCAGATAAAGTGGAAAAAGAGGGAATTGCTTTAGCAAATAGATAAATGCTTAAAAGAAAAACATAACGGAAGAAGAGGGAATCGGTTCGTGTAGTTTTCTCTAACTTTTTTATTAGCATCCAACTATATATAAATTGTGTAGACAGGCATTACATGAATTTCTTAAAATTAAAATATAATTTTAACATCACATGTTGATAATAAAACTAATATCCACCCAACCAAGATCAACTACAACTAAAGTCCAAATCTACAAAATATGTGCATTTCAAGGCATGTCCGATGTCCCTTCACCGTGTGTCGTCCTAATCATATCCTTGTTTTTAAATTACAGTTCAATTCATCCTCAAATTTGTGAATCCTAAATAACAAGCGATTTCTAAAAAAAGAATGAAATTTGAATTGAAAGAATAGTGTGCTTATTAGGATGAAGTGAATTAATTAGAGGAATATATTAAGGGGTTAGAATGTGATGATCATACATTAAATGAAAATTTAAAGCGTGTATCTTTTGAAAATCAAAAGATACTCCAAGATATGAGAGGATAAAGTTAGTATAACAATTTAATAAAATAGTAAATGTATCATTTACTACTTATTTCTTGTATTATGCAATACATGTATAGACGTAGAAAACTATCATGACAAAGACATCCTACCATTGATCGAATTATTAGGACCAAGTACAACTAAAGTCCAAATGTATGAAATATATACATTTTGATGCATCTCTTTTCTACTCTCACCATGTGTCGGTCCATTCATGTCCTTTTATTTGAAGTTATCATTTCATTCCTCCATAAATATGTTAATTAACAATAATAAGAATTTTAAAAAAATAAAGTTAAAGAAATTTGAATTAGAAAGAGTAATTTTCATATTATGATGAAGGGAACAAATTAAATGAATGTGATAGGGGGTTTGAATGGAATGAAAGTTAATGAAAATCTAAACTTTAAAGTGTATGCATCTTCTAAATCAAAAGATAGAGTAGATTTGAGAGAATAAAAATAATTATAACAATATAATGAAATATTTATTCAATTATGATGTTTGGAAATGTATGTATATATATATATCCATTGTACTCGTACATAATTACTTCAAAAAAATTTCTTCCAATTGATCCACTTATCATGACGATAATGTCATCATCTTGGATGTGTGTTCTAGCCTTGTTGATGTCAACCCTTCTTGTTGGAAACTGCTCATTGTTTCCTAGTGATACTCGCATCGTGATACACAATACCCTCGAGCATAACCAAAACTTGCAGGTGCGTTGTTATACTAATATCTTTTTGTGAAAAATAAAAAGGTAAATCTACGTTCAATTGTTAATTTATAACAAACATTTTATTGTATGTCCAAATTATGAAGGTACACTGCAAGGACAAGTCTACTGACATTGGAGTGCAACAAATTCCGCCAGGGGGACAGTTTGAGTTCCTTGCAAGTATAGGTTATAAAACAGATTATTATTGTGGGTTTGTGTTCGACAACGTGCTTCATTGGTTTGACATCGTTTTTTATAAAAGGGATGACCCTTGTGATGCAAATAATTGCAATTGGAATATCAAGGAATCCGGCCCTTGCATTCATTCAAATTGTTATCCTTGGAACCCAAATGCATCACTTCGTCATATGTTAAGTGATTAGTTTCTTTATCTTTATATTTTAATGCTAGTTAAACGATATGGTCTTAAATCATGTACATTATCATATTACAATAAGAGAACAATGATGTTATTTTAACTTTTGTTTGAAAATTCTTGTATATTTTTCACTATTTTTCATCCATCCATCTAATTACCTTTGAGAAACCAATGCAATTAGTTGATATAGGTTTTATTCCCGATAAATTCGAGAGTGAAAATATTTTCTTCTCTTATTAATTAATGGTGTAAGAAAATGGTAAAATTTTGTGTATGAAAGGTTTGTATGAAATCCTAAACGATCCATGTACGGAGATTTTTGTATTTGTACAAGTAATAGTAGCGTTGATAAATGAGTAAAACTATCAAAACTATATATAACTTCATATGAAAGTACATAGTTAAGTTTGAGAAATTGATATGTGATGTATTTCGAATTTTTTTTGGCGTGTTCCACAAATTGGAGGAGACACGTTCAATGTCTTCGAACACGAATTGAATCATTGTTCAAACACTAAATTTAAAGCAACAAATTTCATTTTTGAAAACATTATATGGGATGGTTCATTTGAAATATACTATTAGTCAGTTTATGTAGTTTTTTTTATAACTTCTAAATTTCCATCCAACCATATATAAAAATATAGACATTCGTTACACGAATATCATTGGATTAAAAACTAATTTTAAAATGATATGGGATAATAAAATTAGTATGTACTAAACGAAGACCTACTACAACTAAAGTCGAAATCTTTGAAGCGTATACATTTCGATGCATCTCGTATGTTACCAACAAATTGCAATTTTTAGGGCCCGTTTGGAAGCACCGGGAATCATTTCCGGTAACAGAATGATTCTGAATCAATCAAAAATTACGTTTGGTTAAAAGTCTTTTAACACATAAAAGTAATCTCATTCATTCCATTTCCTTTCTCTACCCTTATTCGATTTCATTCCGTTTCCATTCCACCACTCCAACCAAACGGGCACTTAAAATATTGCAAGTTCTAACTAAAGAGAATAATTTTTATATTACGGTGAATGAACAAATTAGAGGAAAGACAGATGGGTTTTGAAAAGCATCAAATATTCGGGCAAAGGTTTAATTTATGAAAATGACCCATGTTTCTAGAATTAAATATTTTGCCCAGAATATGTATTTATGATTTTTAATCTTGGATTTTAAATACGAGTTTTAACTTATATATCTATATATATATATATTATATATTATACACAAACTTAGCGTATAAAGCTAAATTTTCTTACTTTTGGTGGAAAAGCCATCGAGAAAGGCATAATAAGAGGAAGTTCGTGTAACACCCCAAATTTTCGAAACTTGGGGCGCTACTGGTTAAGACCTCACAATGGCCGATCTTGGTTGGACAACAACTTGACCGGATCTTGCAATAAGACACAAATAAAAGTAAAATCGAAATAAACATAATGCAAATGTTATGATCCAAAACATAAGAAAGGATTATTAGCCGAGTATATCAATAGTACGATAACTCTAAAATACCAAACGGCCAAAAGGAAAATGACTAAAATAAGAACCCGCATCCCGTCCTATAATGTACGGGAACCCGGCTAACGACTTCATCCAAGTCACTCGGCAATGTCCTAACCTGCAAGTCATCTACAAGACGGATAAAACCATTAGATAGAAACCTACATATTAGAAGAACAATAATAGCACAAACAGACACATAGCGGAAATGGAAACACACACCATGCTAGCATAGAAACTCATTTATAATCTTTTATTACGTCATATACTTTCTAGTTCAACTTAGGTTGTCACACAAGGAGCTCTTGAACCTCGCCTCTGTTCTCATATACCAACAACACTAGATTCGATACACTTCACCGTGTACCTGTCTGGGCTAGTCGCAAAGAATCTCCAGTCTCATGTCAGAGTTGGGTAGTGAGGTCATCGCCCGTTAATCGTAAACTTGGGCCACAATATAAATAAGGTCGTCCTATCACATTATAATCATTAAACAATCAAAGCACACACCACTATCCCCATTCATGATAACACGTAGAAGCCAGCTAAGTAAGTCCAAGAAAGTTACCTGAATCGAGTCAAAGTCCCGATAATGCTATTACTCGATTTCGCAAGAATAAGATCTCAAACATCTGGTTATAACATAAAAACTTGGATCAATCTCATATCTACACTCTTAGAAATTTCTAACTTCTAGCACCAGATAATCTAAAACAAGAACACCAACTAGCCCTATTGGTGTAAAAAGATGATTTTACCCCTGGGTTCGGAAAACCCTATAAATCTACGAAGTCTCAAGATCTTTCACTAAAACCCGAAGACATAGAGTCCAACTCAAAAACGAAAAGGTTGAGGGTTTCTATCGAACTCATGCCGACCCAACTTTGGCCTCAAAGGATCGTTCAACTTAATCCCAAAAATAACGAGAAAATTTCTTAGACATACTCTACCATGCCCAATCTTACCTAGAACAATACCATCCAAAAATCATCGACCACCAAATCTATACACAAAGCCAAAAATGTCTTAAGGACCTACAATCCCGTACTTAGCCAAAATTTTTACTCTATACCCAACTACGTTGTCGCCCTACTTCGAGACATCATAATGCCAAAACCAACCGTTGAATCGTTCCCAAATTTTAATACCTTACACTAATCATATTAGCCTATATGATATAAAAATTTAAAGGTGGATGATAATTATAAAGCATCAAAGTTAATCTACAAAGTGATCGGTTCCAAACATAAAAATCTAAAAAAAAAAAAAGAAAAACAAATGAGAGGGATGCAAGAGGTCTTACATTGGATACACACTGGCTACAATTTTTTGTAATATAATTCACCTAAAGACTCAGGTTCAAAACCCCCTTGCCTCAATTATCTAATCTTAGACTGGGCATAACATATTCTTAGACTCCTTTAAACCGGCTGATCCCATTCATGAAGTCGTTTCAGATCACAATTATACACCCATCCCCTTCTACCGATACTCTTAAACATCTAACTACCATAGCTACCAACACCCTAGAAGTTGCAAGATACCATTAGGACTTATAGTCAAAACGGGATCGCTCGGCGACACCATTGACGGCACATGATCGAAAGAAGACAAGGAGGCTGGATTGGACATCGGAACAGCGGCCTAGAGGAGTCTGGATTAGCTCGCTGGGCGGACGACCGATATGCGCACACTCCGAGTCACAAGGCTGCGTGATTTGGGTTCAACAAGGGTAAGGCAAAGAAGCTTACCTTGTAGGAACCTGTAATACGAAAGTTAAACTGTATGCAGTATAACGATAAGGTTCAGAATTTCATATCACCGCAGTGCGTATGTTGAGCAGAGTCGAGATCGGAATCTCTTTCCTTAATTCTAAAAACACCCCGTATTACGACGGTTACCGGTGTTTAAGAATCCCAAGATACAACTGCTGTTCGAATCCGTTCTTCGTAATAGAACCGGAAGCCTACGAACCAGTAGTGCGTTGCACTCTTGAGATAAGAAAAGCTCGCAAGCTTGAGAGAGAGAAGAGAGAATGATTGTTGGTGCCTTTTGGAATGAATGAAGAGCTCTCTATTTATAGGAGCTGGAGGAGCTAAATTGGGCTATGGGCCTCGAAGCCCAACCCAAAACCGGAGCCAATAGGAAACTGACACGTGTCCCGCACGATTTTAGGAGTCAACGGAAGACCATAACCGCCCACTTTTGTAGGGGTTGTTGGCTGATCCGTTTGACCGGATATTCGGATATCCAGCCCGGTCCGCTGATCCGTTTTGCACAGATGGGCCTGGCCCAAGGCTGTTGGACTTCGAGTTGGGTCGGCCCAAAAATAATATAGGTGGCCAGCCCAGATTATAATTAGGTCCACCCGCCCCGCAACACGGCACGACACGGACTCGGACACGGCGCGACGCAGCACGGCGCGACACGGCACAAGCCCGAGCACAAGCACAAGCACAAGCACATGCCTTAGTGCATATTTGCCCCTTATATCCTACTCCCTTTTACCTCCATATAGTCGATGTGGGATTCACCCAATTTTTGACTATTTTCCCAAGTTATTGCCTAACATGCAACCAACTTTGAGCATCCATTTCTCATTCAAACGGAACTCAAATTTAATGTATGAATATACCACGAGCAAGAGCTCGCGGAGACGAAGCCAACGCTCCCACTTTCCGGTGTTGTTAATGGCCGGAGCCCACCGGAAATGTGCCCGGAAAAGTGTCCGGCGCACACATGTGTTAAAACATGTTTTATTTCTTATTTTCATTAAATTAGTTCCAACAATCCCCCACATGAATAGAAATGATTCTAAACATATGCTTCTCTGCTTTTAGACAGACAGAATTCTCAAGAGTACAGTCGAAAAATCACTGCATCTGGACTGGTGCCATGTTTCATGCTTGAACCGTCCATAGTGAATAGCTATCGGATTTACTCGACCAGGTAGTGACTATGATGTCTTGAACCACCCGGGCTTTTATGTAAACCGAGACAACAACTATCACACAGTTTCATTTTCTCGCAGAACGTTTGGTTCTCTGGTTGTGTTCATTTTGGCCTTGAACATCCCTGGTTTATTCATGAGTGAATTTGGAGAATTCAGCCTCACTTTATTCTCCTAGACACGGCCCCATGTCACACTCACAAGGTGATTTACCATAAAGAGTATCTTTCATACTCCCCCTTTGTTTCAAGGCGATGGAATCATTAAAAGCCAAGCTTAACCTTAACTCATACAATTTGCACTGTTTATCATCCTTAGGAACTGGGTACAGACAGTGCTCCACTTGATTCAACTTGGTTAGGTTTTCCCCTTGAACCTACATCATGGGATCTCCAGTCACGTAGGTAGGGTTTTCCTTCAAGCATCCTCTTTCGTAATAGGCTTTAAACCCATTCCTTTTGATGATTTTAAAACTTGATCTCTTGACAAACCCTTAGTAAATGGATCCGCTAGGTTGTCAGCTGATTTGATATAGTCTATCGAGACTATACCTGTTGAGATCAGTTTTCTAATGGACTTATGTCATCGTCTAATATGACATGACTTTCCATTGTATAAAACGCTCAGTGCCCGAGCTATAGCCGATTGACTATCACAATGTACACATAATGCCGGCACTGGCTTTTCCCACATTGGAATATCTTCCAAGAAGTTTCGAAGCCACTCAGCTTCTTCTGCTGCTTTGTCTAACGCAATGAACTCAGACTCCATTGTGGATCTGGCCAATAACGTCTGTTTGGAAGATTTACAAGACACTGCTGCACCACCCAGTGTAAACACATATCCACTTGTGGATTTTGAGTTTCTCGGATATCCAGTTCGCGTCACTGTATCCTTCTAGAACTGCCGGTTGATTACTATAGTGCAGCCCATAACTTTGAGTATAACGGAGATAGTTCAATACTCTAGTTATCCCTTTCCAGTGTTTATGTCCTGGGTTACTTGTATAGCGACTTAGTACATTAACTGAGTGCGCTAAGTCAGGGCGTGTACAATTGGTTAAGTACATAAGACTCCCAATTACACGTGCATACTCAAGTTGTGACACTGAGTCCCCCACATTTTTGGTCAGGTGGAGTTGAGGATCCACAGGACTCTTAGCTGTTCCACTTGAGTAGTTCTTGAACCTCTCAAGGATCTTTTCAGCATAATGAGCTTGGGACAGGGTAATACCTTCGGAGTGTCTAGTGATTTTAATCCCTAGAATGACATCCGCTAATCCCATATCTTTCATGTCAAACTGACCCCTAAGTAAATTCTTAGTTCGGTTGATCATGTCTTTGTTGCTTCCAATGATAAGCATATCATCGACATATAGACATAACAAGACATATCCCGTAGGAGTATTCTTGATATATATGCACTTGTCGCATTCATTAATGCTGAAACCATTCGACATCATTACGTTGTCAAATTTTTCATGCCACTGCTTAGGAGCTTGTTTGAGTCCATAAAGGGACTTTACAAGTCTACACACCCTGTGTTCTTGTCCAGACACAACATACCCTTCAGGTTGTTTTATGTAGATATCCTCTTCTAAATCTCCGTTTAGAAAGGCAGTTTTTACATCCATTTGATGGATTTCTAGGTTTCGTAATGCCGCTATTGCTATTAGCATTCTTATAGAAGTTATTCTCGTAACTGGAGAATATGTGTCAAAGAAATCCAACCCTTCTTTTTGTCGGAATCCTTGCACTACAAGCCTAGCCTTGTACTTTTCGATTGAGCCATCGGTTTTCAACTTGGTTTTGAAAATCTATTTGCACTCAAGTGCTTTACACCCTTTTGGTAAGTCAACTAACTCCCATGTATGGTTTTGCATAATGCAGTCAATCTCACTTTTGACTGCTTCCTTTCATGAAGGTGCGTCAGGTGTAGACATGACTTATGTGTAACTTCTTGGTTCTTTCTCCATGAGAAATGCCATTATGAAGTCATCCCGAAACGATTTTTCCGTTCGAGTTCTTTTGCTTCTTCGAGGTTCTTCCTCGACTATTTCATTTCCAGAAGTGCCTTCTTCCCTTTGTTCACGTGTTCGTTTTGGATTTTCTTTATCCTTACACGGAAACACGTTCTCAAAGAAAGAAGCATTCCTAGATTCCATTATTGTATTAACATGTATATCTGATATATCTGATTTATGTACCAAAAATCGATAAGCACTACTGTTGTGTGCATATCCTATGAAAATACAATCAACGGTTTTAGGTCCGATGGTGACCTTTTTAGGAGGTGGTATAGCCACTTTTGCTAGGCACCCCCACACTTTGAGGTATTTGTACGATGGTACTTTACCTTTCCAAAGTTCATATGGCGTTTTGCCAGTTACCTTATGAGGTATTTTGTTGAGGATGTAAGTGGTAGTAAGCAATGCTTCCCCCCACATGTTCTGGGGTAACCTAGAATCCTGCAACAAGGCGTTCATCATCTCTTTCAGAGTTCGGTTCTTTCGTTCTGCAACTCCGTTAGATTCAGGTGAATAGGGAGCAGTTGTTTGATGAACTATCCCGTGTTCTCTACAGAACGCGTTGAAAGGTTCATCGTACTCGCCTCCTCTATCACTTCGCACGACTTTGATTGTCTTACTAAGTTGGTTTTCAACTTCCAACTTGTATTCCTTGAATTTTTCCAAGGCCTCATCCTTGCTTCTGAGCAAGTAGATATAACAATATCTTGTACAGTCGTCAATAAATGTGACGAAGTACTTTTTACCTCCTTTAGTTTGTATAAACTTCAAATCACACAAATCAGTGTGAATTAAGCCTAGAGGTTTTGTGGTTCTCTCCACTTGTGGAGATGGCGTTTTTGTGAGTTTTGCCTGTACGCAGACTTCACATTTGTCTTTGTTTAATTTGCATTTTGGAATTAGGTTTAAATTCATCTTATAATTTACATGTCCTAACCATTCATGCCAAATGTTGAAAGACTCAACAACATAAGCAATTGGAGTTTTATTCATTGAAACGTCATTTGTTACAATGTCTGGGATGACTGTCAATACACACATTTTGAACAGTCCATCCTTTTGATACCCCTTGCTTACATAAATCCCACGTTTAGTGAGAGTTAGCTGATCGGATCCTATTTTGACTTCGAATCCGTTCTTGCTCAGCAAAGATCCGGAAATTAAGTTCTTTTGGATATCTGGCACGTGCATGACATTGTTGAGAGTCAGCTCTTTCTCAGACGTCATTTTTAGCACTATCTTGCCATGACCTTCGACCTTTGATGTGGACGAATTCCCCATAAACAGGATCTCGTCCTGCTTATTCTTCTGATAGGTGGAAAACATCCTCTTGTCAGAACAGATGTGGCGGGTAGCACTAGTGTCATACCACCACTCCATCGGGTTTCTCCCGACCATGTTCACTTCAGACGTTACAGCAGCCATGCCAACCATTGTCAGATCGCCTTCAGCTACTTGGGCTTCAGCTTGAGCTTTGCCCTTGCCTTTGCGTGGGTCGCCCTTGTTCCGACATTTGTCGGACTTATGACCCATTTTGCCACAGGCATGACACTTGACGGCGAACTTCTTTTCAAGGGTAACCCAGAGTTCCCTAGAAGTTTCAACCAGTATGTACGCTTGGTACAACGAGTCAGACAGGCGGCTTAGAATCCACCCTTTGCACACATAGTCGATGTTCAGATAAGCTTGGAGTTCCTCCACATTTGCGGGTTTACCCTCGGTTACATATCTATCGAGTTTGTGCATGTTTAAGAAGAATAACATCTTCTGTTGCCAGGTTTTGAAATTAGTTCCATCGAACTTGTCTGGCAGCAATCTTACGCTCGGAGAGCCAGACATTGATACTGTCTGAGGGACAGGTTGTTGACCAGACTGTACACCACTTGGAAGTGGAATAGTCCTGGTTGTTAGGTTTAACAACTTAGCCGGTGGTAGACCACTCCCCAATTGAATATGGTTTGTTTGCTCACCCCTATTTTTAGCATCACTGAGGAGCCTCATGATACTTCCATAATCGGAAGTGTTCGCACCGTCGGTAGTTTCTTTTGTGTTATGAACCATTTCAATTACACGGAAACAACCACGGTCAGTATTTCAATTTGTTGATCGGAAATCGAAACTCAAAAACCGAAGTTTAAAAATTCGGGTATAAGTCCGTACAAAAACAGACTTGTTTTCGATTAAATCGAATTTAGGTTTGAAAACAAAAATCGTTTTTGTTTTAAAATTAATTTTGAAAACTGAATTTAAAATTCAAATTCTAAAATTAATTCCGGTAGAAAAAACCCGGTTTGAGTATTCCGGCGCCTTATCTGCAACACTTAATAAACGGTTAGTGCATAACAGCTTAACACGTTTTTAGAATTAAGACTGTAGGAACCTGTAATACGAAAGTTAAACTGTATGCAGTATAACGATAAGGTTCAGAATTTCATACCACCGCAGTGCGTATGTTGAGCAGAGTCGAGATCGGAATCTCTTTCCTTAATTCTAAAAACACCCCGTATTACGACGGTTACCGGTGTTTAAGAATCCCAGGATACAACTGCTGTTCGAATCCGTTCTTCGTAATAGAACCGGAAGCCTACGAACCAGTAGTGCGTTGCACTCTTGAGATAAGAAAAGCTCGCAAGCTTGAGAGAGAGAAGAGAGAATGATTGTTGGTGCCTTTTGGAATGAATGAAGAGCTCTCTATTTATAGGAGCTGGAGGAGCTAAATTGGGCTATGGGCCTCGAAGCCCAACCCAAAACCGGAGCCAATAGGAAACTGACACGTGTCCCGCACGATTTTAGGAGTCAACGGAAGACCATAACCGCCCACTTTTGTAGGGGTTGTTGGCTGATCCGTTTGACCGGATATTCGGATATCCAGCCCGGTCCGCTGATCCGTTTTGCACAGATGGGCCTGGCCCAAGGCTGTTGGACTTCGAGTTGGGTCGGCCCAAAAATAATATAGGTGGCCAGCCCAGATTATAATTAGGTCCACCCGCCCCGCAACACGGCACGACACGGACTCGGACACGGCGCGACGCGGCACGGCGCGACACGGCACAAGCCCGAGCACAAGCACAAGCACAAGCACATGCCTTAGTGCATATTTGCCCCTTATATCCTACTCCCTTTTACCTCCATATAGTCGATGTGGGATTCACCCAATTTTTGACTATTTTCCCAAGTTATTGCCTAACATGCAACCAACTTTGAGCATCCATTTCTCATTCAAACGGAACTCAAATTTAATGTATGAATATACCACGAGCAAGAGCTCGCGGAGACGAAGCCAACGCTCCCACTTTCCGGTGTTGTTAATGGCCGGAGCCCACCGGAAATGTGCCCGGAAAAGTGTCCGGCGCACACATGTGTTAAAACATGTTTTATTTCTTATTTTCATTAAATTAGTTCCAACAATCCCCCACATGAATAGAAATGATTCTAAACATATGCTTCTCTGCTTTTAGACAGACAGAATTCTCAAGAGTACAGTCGAAAAATCACTGCATCTGGACTGGTGCCATGTTTCATGCTTGAACCGTCCATAGTGAATAGCTATCGGATTTACTCGACCAGGTAGTGACTATGATGTCTTGAACCACCCGGGCTTTTATGTAAACCGAGACAACAACTATCACACAGTTTCATTTTCTCGCAGAACGTTTGGTTCTCTGGTTGTGTTCATTTTGGCCTTGAACATCCCTGGTTTATTCATGAGTGAATTTGGAGAATTCAGCCTCACTTTATTCTCCTAGACACGGCCCCATGTCACACTCACAAGGTGATTTACCATAAAGAGTATCTTTCATACTCCCCCTTTGTTTCAAGGCGATGGAATCATTAAAAGCCAAGCTTAACCTTAACTCATACAATTTGCACTGTTTATCATCCTTAGGAACTGGGTACAGACAGTGCTCCACTTGATTCAACTTGGTTAGGTTTTCCCCTTGAACCTACATCATGGGATCTCCAGTCACGTAGGTAGGGTTTTCCTTCAAGCATCCTCTTTCGTAATAGGCTTTAAACCCATTCCTTTTGATGATTTTAAAACTTGATCTCTTGACAAACCCTTAGTAAATGGATCCGCTAGGTTGTCAGCTGATTTGATATAGTCTATCGAGACTATACCTGTTGAGATCAGTTTTCTAATGGACTTATGTCATCGTCTAATATGACATGACTTTCCATTGTATAAAACGCTCAGTGCCCGAGCTATAGCCGATTGACTATCACAATGTACACATAATGCCGGCACTGGCTTTTCCCACATTGGAATATCTTCCAAGAAGTTTCGAAGCCACTCAGCTTCTTCTGCTGCTTTGTCTAACGCAATGAACTCAGACTCCATTGTGGATCTGGCCAATAACGTCTGTTTGGAAGATTTACAAGACACTGCTGCACCACCCAGTGTAAACACATATCCACTTGTGGATTTTGAGTTTCTCGGATATCCAGTTCGCGTCACTGTATCCTTCTAGAACTGCCGGTTGATTACTATAGTGCAGCCCATAACTTTGAGTATAACGGAGATAGTTCAATACTCTAGTTATCCCTTTCCAGTGTTTATGTCCTGGGTTACTTGTATAGCGACTTAGTACATTAACTGAGTGCGCTAAGTCAGGGCGTGTACAATTGGTTAAGTACATAAGACTCCCAATTACACGTGCATACTCAAGTTGTGACACTGAGTCCCCCACATTTTTGGTCAGGTGGAGTTGAGGATCCACAGGACTCTTAGCTGTTCCACTTGAGTAGTTCTTGAACCTCTCAAGGATCTTTTCAGCATAATGAGCTTGGGACAGGGTAATACCTTCGGAGTGTCTAGTGATTTTAATCCCTAGAATGACATCCGCTAATCCCATATCTTTCATGTCAAACTGACCCCTAAGTAAATTCTTAGTTCGGTTGATCATGTCTTTGTTGCTTCCAATGATAAGCATATCATCGACATATAGACATAACAAGACATATCCCGTAGGAGTATTCTTGATATATATGCACTTGTCGCATTCATTAATGCTGAAACCATTCGACATCATTACGTTGTCAAATTTTTCATGCCACTGCTTAGGAGCTTGTTTGAGTCCATAAAGGGACTTTACAAGTCTACACACCCTGTGTTCTTGTCCAGACACAACATACCCTTCAGGTTGTTTTATGTAGATATCCTCTTCTAAATCTCCGTTTAGAAAGGCAGTTTTTACATCCATTTGATGGATTTCTAGGTTTCGTAATGCCGCTATTGCTATTAGCATTCTTATAGAAGTTATTCTCGTAACTGGAGAATATGTGTCAAAGAAATCCAACCCTTCTTTTTGTCGGAATCCTTGCACTACAAGCCTAGCCTTGTACTTTTCGATTGAGCCATCGGTTTTCAACTTGGTTTTGAAAATCTATTTGCACTCAAGTGCTTTACACCCTTTTGGTAAGTCAACTAACTCCCATGTATGGTTTTGCATAATGCAGTCAATCTCACTTTTGACTGCTTCCTTTCATGAAGGTGCGTCAGGTGTAGACATGACTTATGTGTAACTTCTTGGTTCTTTCTCCATGAGAAATGCCATTATGAAGTCATCCCGAAACGATTTTTCCGTTCGAGTTCTTTTGCTTCTTCGAGGTTCTTCCTCGACTATTTCATTTCCAGAAGTGCCTTCTTCCCTTTGTTCACGTGTTCGTTTTGGATTTTCTTTATCCTTACACGGAAACACGTTCTCAAAGAAAGAAGCATTCCTAGATTCCATTATTGTATTAACATGTATATCTGATATATCTGATTTATGTACCAAAAATCGATAAGCACTACTGTTGTGTGCATATCCTATGAAAATACAATCAACGGTTTTAGGTCCGATGGTGACCTTTTTAGGAGGTGGTATAGCCACTTTTGCTAGGCACCCCCACACTTTGAGGTATTTGTACGATGGTACTTTACCTTTCCAAAGTTCATATGGCGTTTTGCCAGTTACCTTATGAGGTATTTTGTTGAGGATGTAAGTGGTAGTAAGCAATGCTTCCCCCCACATGTTCTGGGGTAACCTAGAATCCTGCAACAAGGCGTTCATCATCTCTTTCAGAGTTCGGTTCTTTCGTTCTGCAACTCCGTTAGATTCAGGTGAATAGGGAGCAGTTGTTTGATGAACTATCCCGTGTTCTCTACAGAACGCGTTGAAAGGTTCATCGTACTCGCCTCCTCTATCACTTCGCACGACTTTGATTGTCTTACTAAGTTGGTTTTCAACTTCCAACTTGTATTCCTTGAATTTTTCCAAGGCCTCATCCTTGCTTCTGAGCAAGTAGATATAACAATATCTTGTACAGTCGTCAATAAATGTGACGAAGTACTTTTTACCTCCTTTAGTTTGTATAAACTTCAAATCACACAAATCAGTGTGAATTAAGCCTAGAGGTTTTGTGGTTCTCTCCACTTGTGGAGATGGCGTTTTTGTGAGTTTTGCCTGTACGCAGACTTCACATTTGTCTTTGTTTAATTTGCATTTTGGAATTAGGTTTAAATTCATCTTATAATTTACATGTCCTAACCATTCATGCCAAATGTTGAAAGACTCAACAACATAAGCAATTGGAGTTTTATTCATTGAAACGTCATTTGTTACAATGTCTGGGATGACTGTCAATACACACATTTTGAACAGTCCATCCTTTTGATACCCCTTGCTTACATAAATCCCACGTTTAGTGAGAGTTAGCTGATCGGATCCTATTTTGACTTCGAATCCGTTCTTGCTCAGCAAAGATCCGGAAATTAAGTTCTTTTGGATATCTGGCACGTGCATGACATTGTTGAGAGTCAGCTCTTTCTCAGACGTCATTTTTAGCACTATCTTGCCATGACCTTCGACCTTTGATGTGGACGAATTCCCCATAAACAGGATCTCGTCCTGCTTATTCTTCTGATAGGTGGAAAACATCCTCTTGTCAGAACAGATGTGGCGGGTAGCACTAGTGTCATACCACCACTCCATCGGGTTTCTCCCGACCATGTTCACTTCAGACGTTACAGCAGCCATGCCAACCATTGTCAGATCGCCTTCAGCTACTTGGGCTTCAGCTTGAGCTTTGCCCTTGCCTTTGCGTGGGTCGCCCTTGTTCCGACATTTGTCGGACTTATGACCCATTTTGCCACAGGCATGACACTTGACGGCGAACTTCTTTTCAAGGGTAACCCAGAGTTCCCTAGAAGTTTCAACCAGTATGTACGCTTGGTACAACGAGTCAGACAGGCGGCTTAGAATCCACCCTTTGCACACATAGTCGATGTTCAGATAAGCTTGGAGTTCCTCCACATTTGCGGGTTTACCCTCGGTTACATATCTATCGAGTTTGTGCATGTTTAAGAAGAATAACATCTTCTGTTGCCAGGTTTTGAAATTAGTTCCATCGAACTTGTCTGGCAGCAATCTTACGCTCGGAGAGCCAGACATTGATACTGTCTGAGGGACAGGTTGTTGACCAGACTGTACACCACTTGGAAGTGGAATAGTCCTGGTTGTTAGGTTTAACAACTTAGCCGGTGGTAGACCACTCCCCAATTGAATATGGTTTGTTTGCTCACCCCTATTTTTAGCATCACTGAGGAGCCTCATGATACTTCCATAATCGGAAGTGTTCGCACCGTCGGTAGTTTCTTTTGTGTTATGAACCATTTCAATTACACGGAAACAACCACGGTCAGTATTTCAATTTGTTGATCGGAAATCGAAACTCAAAAACCGAAGTTTAAAAATTCGGGTATAAGTCCGTACAAAAACAGACTTGTTTTCGATTAAATCGAATTTAGGTTTGAAAACAAAAATCGTTTTTGTTTTAAAATTAATTTTGAAAACTGAATTTAAAATTCAAATTCTAAAATTAATTCCGGTAGAAAAAACCCGGTTTGAGTATTCCGGCGCCTTATCTGCAACACTTAATAAACGGTTAGTGCATAACAGCTTAACACGTTTTTAGAATTAAGACTGTAGGAACCTGTAATACGAAAGTTAAACTGTATGCAGTATAACGATAAGGTTCAGAATTTCATACCACCGCAGTGCGTATGTTGAGCAGAGTCGAGATCGGAATCTCTTTCCTTAATTCTAAAAACACCCCGTATTACGACGGTTACCGGTGTTTAAGAATCCCAGGATACAACTGCTGTTCGAATCCGTTCTTCGTAATAGAACCGGAAGCCTACGAACCAGTAGTGCGTTGCACTCTTGAGATAAGAAAAGCTCGCAAGCTTGAGAGAGAGAAGAGAGAATGATTGTTGGTGCCTTTTGGAATGAATGAAGAGCTCTCTATTTATAGGAGCTGGAGGAGCTAAATTGGGCTATGGGCCTCGAAGCCCAACCCAAAACCGGAGCCAATAGGAAACTGACACGTGTCCCGCACGATTTTAGGAGTCAACGGAAGACCATAACCGCCCACTTTTGTAGGGGTTGTTGGCTGATCCGTTTGACCGGATATTCGGATATCCAGCCCGGTCCGCTGATCCGTTTTGCACAGATGGGCCTGGCCCAAGGCTGTTGGACTTCGAGTTGGGTCGGCCCAAAAATAATATAGGTGGCCAGCCCAGATTATAATTAGGTCCACCCGCCCCGCAACACGGCACGACACGGACTCGGACACGGCGCGACGCGGCACGGCGCGACACGGCACAAGCCCGAGCACAAGCACAAGCACAAGCACATGCCTTAGTGCATATTTGCCCCTTATATCCTACTCCCTTTTACCTCCATATAGTCGATGTGGGATTCACCCAATTTTTGACTATTTTCCCAAGTTATTGCCTAACATGCAACCAACTTTGAGCATCCATTTCTCATTCAAACGGAACTCAAATTTAATGTATGAATATACCACGAGCAAGAGCTCGCGGAGACGAAGCCAACGCTCCCACTTTCCGGTGTTGTTAATGGCCGGAGCCCACCGGAAATGTGCCCGGAAAAGTGTCCGGCGCACACATGTGTTAAAACATGTTTTATTTCTTATTTTCATTAAATTAGTTCCAACATACCTCGGCGGCTACAGTCGGCAATGGCTTCGGCTTCTCTCTTTCCGATGAATGCGTTTAGCGGGGCGGAAGAGAGTCATCGATGTCGATTGGGTTGTGGACGTTCGACGCTAACGTTTGCTGCAGCGGCTGAGAAGGCTCGATGTTGTCGACTTTTGCAAAGTGTTAGGGAGGCTTCATCAGCGTCGTTGATCGTGAGTGAGAGAGGTGTAGGTAAGTAGGTTGTGGCGTATAAGTCTGAAAAGGGAAGGCTGGGATTTCAATCTCATTCCAACTGCAGCGGAATTCTCGCTATTGGTATGCTGATGGGGAGAACCGGAGAATACGTGGTTTGGTTGTTGAAGAAGAAAGACGGTAAGGACCCACTTTTTCTTTTTTTTTTGTTTTCTATATTGAGATGGAGACTCTTTTTGGGTTGTTGAAGAAAGAGGCCAGGAGGATCACTTCGGACGTCAAATAGAGCTCACTAATGGGCCTTCCAAGGCCTCGTAACATTGGAGGCAACCTCTTTAGAGATCCAATAAATTTAGATCCGGTCCCATATAAATTCGGGTCAGATCTTTGGAATAAAAGTTTTCGGGTTTTAAATCAGTTCCCTCCTAAAATAAGTTTCGTCTCGAAATTTAAATAAGAACCGGTTACTTTGGTTTAAAAAACCAAAGCCAAACAATCGTACACAAGAAGGCGTTACCCCTTCTAATACTACTCAAATATTCCACATCAACTAACACATCAAGATTTATCAAGATCAAAGAATCAAATCGTAGAAATCACACAAAACTAAACCGAGAACTAACCCGTTGGTCACAAAGCTGCAACTAGCTCTGCATAAAATTCCGGATAGGATCTCCTGATACTATCCTCTGTCTCCCATGTAGCCTCATCAGTTCCCCGTTTTGACCACTGAATCCGTAGCATCAGTATGTCCTTAAACCGTAAACGTCTATTACTCCTCTTTAACACCGCTACCGGATGCTCTACATAACATTGATGATGAGGATCAATAGTCAAATCCTCATAGTTGATGACATGTCTCGGATCTGGTACATACTCTCAACTAAGATACGTGAAATACCGGATGTGCACCCTTCAGTGCTGACAATAGCTTCAGTCGGTATGTGATATCACCGACTCGTTCCAAGATCTCAAAGGGTCCTAAATATCCTCTAGCGTCTAAATGGTCCTCTCAGACTGACTTCCAGTCTGAGAGTGATAAGTTGTGGTAAAGTGGAGACTCGTTCCCAGAGTCGTATGCACATGCTACCAAAACCTCGAGGTGAATCGTCCGTCTTTGTCGGAAACGATAGTCCTCGGTACGCCATGGAGTCTCACAATATGTCTGGTGAACTCCTCAGCTAGATGACTCATCGGCCAGGCTGTAACACCCCAAATCCGCAGGACTAGGGGCGCTATCTGGCTAGGATCTGACAGTGGATGCAAATCCTAGTCTGACAACAAGTTCACTTGATCTTACAACAAGGCACATATAGATATAAAATCAAATACATAAAACTATATAAATATATACATCCAAAAGGTTTACAAAACACAGCCGAGTACAAAACGACAATCACGTATCCATACATGTACAAAATATCCCAAACCCTCGCACAACCTAGTGTACGAAAGCCCTCGGCTGATCACTCATCTGGCTCACTTTGCAGTCTTCCTATCTTGTAGAATATCTACAACACGGTATGAACCGTTAGCTAACATATCATGAATAAGAATAAAAGTAATAGCACATACAACACATCATCACATCACATAATGCAATGCTTACACACATATCTGTTTATTAACTTTATTACGTTATATCATTACTAATTAAACTTCTTTTGCGACATGAGAAACCTTAGAACCCCACCTCTGTCCCCTTTCACACAGTTTTTGCATGGGGATTTACCTCCCCCCTAGAGTACCGGTTTCAAAGCATCTTCTCCACTCATCATCGAGCTTTGAAAGGTGGACACGACCCGTTATAATACTCTTGGGCCTTTTAAATATACATATGTGGTTGTCCTAGTCCGGTTTAGGTTATAAATACAACAATCATATGCACAAGCAACACTATCGTTTTTACCATTCTGGTTCGATGTGTTGTTCCTCGTGCAAACTCAAGAGAGTTATTGACTGACCAATCCCTGGAACTAATTCATTTGATTATGTATGAGTTATACATTGATGTACCTAACCTCATTCTCAACCATATGATACATTCTGTCAACTCTAAGCGACCAATTCCTCTACCTTATGGAAACTTGCTGCCTAAGATCTTTGATTATTTCAAAATTGATACATCTTCTAAAGATCGACAGTTAATTTCTTGTAAGATTGATGAGAACAACTTAGAACGACTGGGGATTGAGAAGACTCTCGCCGGCAAATGGACTTTAAAAGGGAAAGGAACTACTCCAATTCCAACTCAAGAGGCTCCAACATCTCCTACTCCAGAAATCAGGTTAGAAGGTTGTGAAAAAGAAATGGTATGTCTGAATCGTGAACTGTCTGATTTCCAGTTTGATACTAAGAGAAGAATGAATGCAAATTTTGAACTTCTATCTACCATAAATGCTAAATCAATAAAATGTATTTGATGAATGCTCTTACTCTGACTACTATGGAAAGTATTCTTCCTATGCCTGAAGATGTAGCCCAGCATACTCAAGAGAAAGTTGAAAATGTGCTGATGAATTGCAAACAACGTGTACAGAATAAACCTATTTTGTATCCAACTCATGTTGAGCCAAATTTTCTGCTAGTAGTCGAATATGAAGTGGTTAAGCAACGAAGAACTGAAGAAAAAAACGATGTTTAGCAGCTAAAATGAATGATTGGAGCCATAAGAAGTCTTCATCTAAAGGAAAAATGAGGTTCTATGAGGAGGATTGAGCTTGATGTTTGAGGAAATTGACTTGTTTGTGTGGTTTTATGGAAATACTCTTTTTTTTGGGTTGTAATGCTTTAAAACTCCCGTGCTTTAACTATTTTTCTCCCTTGTTGAAAGACAAAGGGGGAGAAATGAATGTGATCTGACATTCAATATTCTGCATTCTGCATTTTTAGTTTGATATTCATATATGCATTGCTAACCTAACAAATGGAGGTACGAAAAACATTTGTGTTGTCTTCCATCAAGGGGGAGATTGAAAACTCCACCTTGATTATAAAGGTATACAGGTGTTGATGATGGAAGATTTAAACACAAATTAAGTAGTTTAATACACTAACAATTTTTTGATTATATATTGAGTTTCTTGGTTTGGTTTGGTGGTTTGGGTTAAATAAAGTGCAGGTTTTGAAAGAGATTTCAAAGGAAATTGGAAGACCTTGAAAGACAAGGAGTTTAGAGTGTTCAAACGACCAAGGCCTTGAAATGAATTCCAAGGGAACAAAGAAGTCAAGGTTGGACGCTAAAAAGATTTTAAATCACTAAGAAAATCTTCTACGAGAGATTCGCTCAAACAAGAAGATATGATCAAGTGAAGATCTCAACCGGTTATTAAAGATCTTACAAAGATCCTCAACCGAAAAGTACGAAGATTCCCTCATCTGGTTTTTAATATTTTTGCAACAAATACGAGAAGATCAAGGAGCAAGAGATCAACGTGTTCTCAAGAGATGAAGATCCACAACGTCTATCTCATCTCAATCAGGAAGCGATCTTCGTGGAGAAGAAGAGTGATCTTCAATTGGTCATCTTTCCAACAGCTAGAAGACTTATCCATAGAATGCTATAAATGAATATGGCAATTGAAGAACAAGGACAGAAGCTTACACGGAAACATCAATAGTCTTCAAGCGATCCAAAACATCTTCATTTGATCAAATAGTTTTTCTTTCTCTCTTCCATTAAAAGTTTTATCCCCTAGAGAGAGATAAACTCGAGAGCTCCATTGGTATATCTAAAGAGTGCTATACTCGAGTGTGTGTTACTTTGCAAAGTAACTAGGCTATTATATCAAGGTGAAGAGTTGGAGCTAGATCGTAGCATTGGCTACAGTGAGGGAAGAAGGGATTTCTTCTAGTTTGTATCCAGGACTCTTTGAAACTGATAATAGATAGTTAGATCCTAAGGCTATACCTTGGGATGAAGAGTAGGCTATTTAGATCCGAACTTCGTAAACATATCCTTGTGTCGATCTTTTACATTCCGGACTATATCTTGCTTTATTGTGACTAACTTTGTTTTGCATGAGTACAAAGTCAAGGCCCTTGAAAGTTGTTTCAAAGCCCTTGAAATCAAAGTATCACATAGAGCTCAAATCGACATCAAGGCCCTTGAAAGTGGTTTCAAGACCTTGAGATTGGTTTTGCGAAAAGTTATCATACCCTATTCAATCCCCTTCTAGAGTATCTTTTATCATTTTTATTCACCTATCAGTTCTTTAGTTCCTTTCCTGGATTAGCATCACATGACCTAAAAATTCCCACCTTTGACACATTCTTGGCCTATTCGTATCTTAAGTCCTTAAGAACTCTATGCACATGTGTTTTGACTTAAGTGATTTAGATTTGATATCTTCATGATCATCTAGACATTCTCAATTTTCTTTGCATATATGATTTCGAGTTAAGTATTATTGTCTTTCCGTGCCTTCATTCAATTAATAAATGATTGCTCATCCTTTGCCATTAAACATCACTATGAAGGTGATCTATTACTAGAAGCACAATTGTAAAAATATTTTCCGTTTTTCCACATTCATAACTCATGCCATCTTGTAGCTTAGGTTTGAACCTTGCTTGGGGAAAAGAAAGTGGCATGTATGGGGTATTTTGATGACATGATTTATGAAACTAGTTTAGACATTCATTTAGATAGTTCATCCCCTTATTCATGCATGGTTTGACATTAGTTTGTGGCGTTTATGCTTAATCTAGTCTTATTTTTAGAAAAGATGTCTAAAGGAGCTTTTGTCCATTTTGTAGGTATTTTGGGGAGCTTTTGGGCTTAATCGATACATTCAAGGATCATTCCTCGTGGTGGCATGCATCCAGACTCTCTAAGAAGCAAGCTAGAAGCAAAGAAGAACACAAAAGACCTTGTTGGTGCATGCCTTGTACCAACTCATGACTTGGTGATCCAAGGAGGGCTGAACTGGCAAAACCACGGCCTAGCTGCTAAAACCACTCCTGTGCTTTTGACCCGTGGTTTCTGTCAGGATAACTTTGACACTTGTCACGCGATTTCTTTGCCCGACCCTTGCTTTTTGGTGGAGTACATAAGTGGTTTTTGAAGAACCTGTAGGTGAAATATATAAGTTAAAAGATACTCTAGAAGGGGGGTTGAATAGAGTATGGGAACTTTTCGCCAACCAAATCTCAAGGCCTTGAAACTCCTTTCAAGGGCCTTGATGTCGATCTTGTGCTCTTATTGAAACTTTGATTTCAAGGGCTTTGAAACAGCTTTCAAGGGCCTTGACTTCGTGCTCCTGCAAAACAAAGTTAGTCACAATAACAAGATATAGTGCGGAATGTAAAAGATTGACATGAGGATATGTTTACGAAGTTTGGCTCTAAATTGCCTACTCTCTGTCCCAGGGTATGACCTTAGGATCTAACTATCTATTATCAGCTTCAAAGAGTCCTAGATACAAACTAGAAGAAATCCCCTTCTTCTCTCATTGTAGCCAACGCTACGATCTAGATCCAACTCTTAACCTAGCTATAATAGCCTAGTTACTTCGCAGAGTAACACACACTCTAGTATAACACTATTTAGATCTTCCAATGAATCTCTTGTTTTTTATCTCTCTCTAAGGGGATAAAGCTTTTTAGAAGGAGAGAAAGAAAAACAATGAATCGAATGAAGATGTTTGAGTTGTTTGAAGACGTTAGAATATTTCCGTGTAAGCTTGTTATTCTTCTCCTTCAATCAACATCTTCATTTATACTCTTCTATGGAGAGGTCTTCTAGCCGTTGGAGAGATGACCGTTTTGAAGATGAATCTTCTACTCCATGAAGATCGCTTTCTGTTTCGAGATAAGGTAGACGTTGCAAATCTTCAACTCCTAAGAACATGTTGAATCCTTAGCTCCTTGATCTTCTCATTTTCTATTGAATCGAACGAGAAGGAATCTTGACGCTTTTTGGTTTTAGAAAATCTTCTGAAAAGATTCTCTAATCTTCGATTGTAATCTTCGTTCCAAAAAGATCTTCACTTAAACCTTTCTGGTTGAGCAAATCGTTCTTGGAAAATCTTCTTTGCATTTTGAATCCTCATTTCGTGCTACTATATAACTTCAAGGCCTTTGAGATCGTCCCTTTGTAACACTATCTTCTTTGTGTCCTTGAGTTATATTTCAAGGCCCTTGATCTCAATATCAAGGCCCTTGACATCTTTGATAATTCCTGCACATAATTCAAACCAACCAAGCATCTAGAGAATGTAATCAATACATTGTTAGTGTATCAAACTACTACATTTGTGTTAAATCTTCCATCATCAACACCTGTAAAACATTATAAACAAGGTGGAGTTTTTAATCTCCCCCTTGATGGAAGACAACACAAATGTTTTATCGTACCTGTATTTGTTAGTTTAGCAATGCATATGAAAATCAAAACTAAAATGCAGAATGTAGAATATCGAATGTCGAATCATTCATTTCTCCCCCTTTGTCTTTCAACAAGGGAGAAAAAATTGTCAAGCACGGGAGTTTTTAAAACGATTACAAACCCAAGAGTATTTTCACCAACACCAAAAAAGAATTTCTCAAACAGCAGACTCAATTCTCCTCATATAACTTTCTTTTTCCTTTGGATGAAGATTTCTTGTAACGCCAATCATCCATTTCAGCTGTTAACTGTCTTTTCTTTTCTTCAGCTCTTCTCTGCTTAACTACTTTTTACTCAACTGCTGGCAAAAACATTGGCTCAACATGAGTTGGATACAGAATTGACTTATTCAGTACTCGCCTTTTACAATTCATCAGCACATTCTCAACTTTCTCTTGAGTATGTTGAGCTACATCTTCAGGCACGGATAAAATACTTCCCATTGTAGTCAGTGTAAGAGCATTCATCAAGTACATCTCATTTACTTTAGCATTTATGGTAGATAGAAGCTCGAAATTTGCATCCATTCGTCTCTTAGTATCAAACTGAAAATCAGAAAATTCACGATTCAAACATGCTATTTCGTTTTCATAACCTTCTAACCTGATTTCTAGAGTGGGAGAAAGTTGAGTCTCTTCAGTTGATTTTTGAGTAGTTACTTGAGTAGTTCCTTTTCCTTTTAAAGTCCATGTGCCTGCAAGGGTCTTCTCAATCCCCAAACGTTCTAGGAAGTTCTCACCAATTTTGCCAGAAATTGACTGTCTCTCTTCAAAGGATGTGTCAATTTTAAAATAATCAAAGACTTTAGGCAGTAAGTTTCCGTAAGGAAGAGGAATTGGTCGCTTAGATTTGACAGAGTGTATCATGTGGTTGAGAATAAGATTAGGCACATCTATGTCCATATCAGACATAAGCAGATGAATTAATTCCAGAGATTGATCAGTCAACAACTCTCTTGAGTTTGCACGAGGAACAATACATCAAACCAATATAGTGAACACTATCTTAGCCTCCAAGGTTAGAGATGTATGAGTAAGTTGATGTAACATTGAATTCGGAACTAGAAATTTCTCTTTAGCAGTACGGACACTCTTTTATCTTGAAGGATGATTGAATACCATGTTTGTAGGAATTCCAAAAATATCACTTAAAATAGAAGAAGTGAGTGAAATCGGAGTATCTTTAACTGAAGATTCAAGAGTGATACATCCTTTGTCTTTTCTTGTGATGAGATTAACATAGAACAGTCTCGTGAGTCGTGGAAAAGCAAAATCTCCAGGGTTTAGAACCTTCCAGATAATTGAACTCTTGAGCTTGTCTATCCAAGGAATCTTAAGGGTATCCAGAAAATCAGTATCCACAAGATCACACATATAGAGTGGTCGATTGTGAAAACCATCAAGCTAAGATCCAGAAGCTTGAAAATTGATAAACCAAGATGTGGGAAGACCAGTCGTCTGAGATATATCCAGATCCTCAGAAGGTTTTTCTTCTTTAGCAATTGAGGGACACAAGTCGACTTTCTTTTTGGGGGCTTAAGCAGATTTCTTGCTTTTGGGTGCCATGATGAGAGTGTTGAGAGAGAAAACAAGGGATTTTGAAATAGGGTTTCTGTGAAAGAATGAAAAAGGTAGGAAAGACAGATCCTTTAATCGTGATATAACAAGATCTTGAGAAAATCAAGCCTTTTAAAAGACCAATTTTAATACTAATAAAACAACACCAAATCTTTTTCAAAATTTCGAATAAAACTCATAAAAATAATTTAAGAATTAAAATATCTAAAAGATATTAATCCTTGAAAGATCCGTAATATTAATATACCCTTTAAAATATGTTTCAAGGCCCTTGAATTTCATTTCAAGGCCCTTGAAAACATCAATTGGGCTGCATGCGTAGGAACAATCAAACTTGTTTACTCCCCCTACGTTAATGCTTCCTTATTCAATATACCAAGCTCCAATCTAATAAAATTAAATTGTTCCTCAGGAAGAGGCTTGGTAAAGATATCTGCAAGATGCAAGTTAGTTGATATAAAAGAGATCGAAACATCACCTTTCTCAACATGATCACGTATGAAGTGATGCCTTACATCAATATGCTTTGTCCTTGAATGCTGCACAGGATTTTTGGTTATAGAAATAGCACTAGTATAATCACATTTTATAGGAATACCTTTCAAGTCAAAGCCAAGATCACGAAGTTGTTGAGCAATCCAAAAAATTTGTGCATAACAGGCTCCTGCAGCTATATATTCAGCTTTAGTTGTGGATAGGGCAATAGAGTTTTGCTTCTTGGAGTGCCAACTAATTAGGGATGACCCTAAGAATTGGCAACATCTAGAAGTACTTTTTTTGTCGACCTTATAACCTGGAAAGTCTGCATTTGAATAGCCAACAAGATGAAACAAGCTTTGACTTGGGTACCATAACCCTAGATCCTTAGTGCCATTGAGATACCGAAAAATTCTCTTCACAACTATTAAGTGCGGCTCTTTAAGATCATCTTGAAATCTTGCACACATGCACACGCTAAACATAATGTCAGGACAACTAGCAGTGAGATACAACAATGAACCGATCATACCTCGATACTCCTTTTGAACTACACTTTTGCCACTCTTGTCATGATCTAGCAAAAGTGTTGAACTCATAGGAATCTTTGCTACCTTAGATTGATCCATTTTGTACTTCTTAAGCAAGTCTTTAGTATACTTGCTTTGATTGAGAAAAATTCCTTTCTTTGCTTGTGAAACTTAAAGTCCAAGAAAGAAATTTAGCTCTCCCATTAAGCTCATTTCAAATTCCCTGCACATAATATCTGAAAACTTCTTGCAAAGGGAATCATTAGTAGCACCGAATAATATATCATTAACATAGATTTGTACTACTAGAATGTCGTTACCTCTGGTTTTGATAAATAATGTTTTATCAATCAACCCTCTTTTGAATTTGTTTTAAAGAAGATATTTAGACAATCTTTCATACCAAGCTCGAGGAGCTTGCTTAAGACCATAGAGAGCTTTGTCTAGTTTAAAAACATGATCTGGAAGTTCATCATTTTAAAAACCAAGAGGTTGAGCAAGGTAGAATTCTTCTTCTAAGAAGCCGTTTAAAAAAGCACATTTTACATCCATTTGAAAATTTTTTATTCTCATAAAAGATGCAAATGCAAGTAGCATACGTATGGCTTCTAACCTGGCAACTTGAGCAAAAGTCTCCTCATAATCAATACCTTCTTCTTGGTTATAGCCTTGTGCTACAAGTCGTGCTTTATTTCGTATGACTTTGCCACTTTCATCCAATTTGTTTAGAAAGACCCATTCCGTACCAATAACTGATTGATGTTTTGGTCTTGAAGTAAGAGTTCATACCTTGTTTCTCTCAAATTCGTTCAAGTCATTTTGCATGGCAATGATCCAATCAGGTTCTTGAAGAGCATGAACGTAATTCTTTGGCTCGACAAGAGATACAAAAGCGGAGAAGGCACATATATTGTTCACTTTAGATCTAGTTTGAACTCCAGCATTTGGATCTGAGATCACATTCTCTTGTGGATGATATGAGGAGTGTTGAACTTTTCTCCTTTTGACAGATGGAGCAGATCCAGAAGGTTGAGCTTCATATGTTTGTCTAGATTCAGGTTCCGTTGGTATATTACCTGTTGATCCAATCTCAAGGCCTTGAAGTTGGGTTTCAAGCCCTTGAAGCGGAGTTCTGTTATCACAGTTTTCTGTTTCAAGGTCTTGAAGGTGTGTTTCAAGGTCTTGAGGATTTTCTTCGGTATCTTGAATCTTTTCCTGCATATTCTTTTGTCAATCTTTAGGATCTTCCTCTTCTTCGGAATTATGATCTTATCATTGATTCAGATTTAGATCTGCAAAACTTTCACTCAAAGTACCATCATTGTTTTCATCAAAAATAATAAGAATGCTTTCTTCAACATTTTTGGTACGTTTGTTATATACTCTATAAGATTTGCTATTTGAAGCATATCCAATGAATATTTTCTCATCACTACGTGCATCAAATTTCCCTAGATTATCTTTGTCATTGTTATGAACAAAATAAGTACATCCAAAGTTTGAAATATGAAATGTTTGGTTTCCTTCCTTTAAACAGTTCATATGGAGTCTTTTTCAAGATAGGGCAAATTAAACATCTATTCAAAATATAATTTGCAGTGTTTACTGCTTCAGCCCAAAAACTTATTGGCAAATTGTTTTCTGAAATCATTGTCCTAGACATATCCTCAAGAGTGTCATTCTGACGTTCCACAACTCCGTTTTGTTGAGGAGTTCTAGAAGTTGAAAAATTATGTGAAATGCTATATTTTGCACAAAACAAATCAAACTTTAGTTGATTAAATTCTCTACCATGATCACTTCTTATAGAAACAATTGGTAGGTTTTTCAAAGTTTGTAACTCCTTACATAATTTTGAAAACTCAAATAAAGCTTTAGATTTTTCTCGTAGAAAAGAAATCCATGTGAAACGAGAGAAATCATCCACTATAACAAGGATGTACTACTTGCCTCTGGGGGATTTGACACGCATAGGTCCACAAAGATCCATGTGTAAGAGTTCAATGGGTCGAGAAGAACCTACAGTTTTCTTAGGTTTGAATGAACCTGTTGTTTGTTTACCTTGTCTGCAAGCCTTACATAGATCATTAACCTTGAAATTTAGGTTTGACAAACCACGTACCAAATCTTTTGTAAGAAGCTTCTGCATGGTGTGCATGCTTACGTGACCAAGTCTTCTATGCCAAAGCCTTGGATCATCAATCAAGGCTGAAAACTCCACCTTGATTGAGTAGGTTTTACAGGTGTTGATGATGATGGAAGACTTCACCCAAATATAAGCAGTTTGATATACTAACAATGTAATTGATTATATTTCTACATATTTGGTTGGTTTGAATTCAATGCAGGTACATCAATGCATATGTCAAGGACCTTGATATTAGTTTCAAGGGCCTTGAAGTATAATTCTAAGCACGAAGTAAGATGGCGAATACAAAGGAAGATATTAAGAGCCTTGGAGTTATAAAAATGCAAAACAAGAATTCAAAATACGCATCAAGACTTTTTAGAAGATTTTGAATAAGGAAGATCTCGACAATCAAAGGATCCAACTCAAGATCTTGTCAACTACAAAATCAACCGAAGATCTTAAATGAAGAATAATAGAATCTTTTTCGAAGATTTTCTTAAACAAACTCAACGGCAACAACATCTTCTCTTCACATAGAACACGAGAAGATCGGAGTACAAGATCAACGTGTTAATAGGGGTTGTAGTTTTACAACTTCTAAACTTATCTCTGAACAAGAAAACGATCTTCATGGAAACGAAGATTCACCTTCAACGGTCATCTTCACAACGGCTAGAAGTCCTTTCCATCGAAGAGTATAAATGAAGATGATGGTCGAAGAAGAAAGATACACAAGCCTACATCGTTAAATATCTTCTACATCTTCAAGCAACTAGATCATTTTCATTCGTTGTTTTTCTTTGTCTTATTTCAATAAGCTTTATCCCCTTTGAGAGATAAAACACTAGAGCTCCATTGGAAGATCTAAATAGTGTTATATTAGAGTGTGTGTTACTCTACAAAGTAACTAGGCTATTATAGCTAGGTTAAGAGTTGAAGCTAGATCGTAGCGTTGACTACAGTGAGAGAAGAAGGGGATTTCTTCTAGTTTGTATCTAGGACTCTTTGAAGCTGATAATAGATAGTTAGATCATACGGATATACCTTGGGACGGAGAGTAGGCTATTTAGAGCCGAACTTCGTAAACATATCCTCGTGTCAATCTTTTCAATTCCGCACTATATATACTTTACTGTGACTAACTTTGTTTTGCAGGAGCAAGAAGTCAAGGCCCTTGAAAAGAGTTTCAAAGCCCTTGAAATCAAAGTTTCACAAAGAGCACAGATTGACATAAAGGCCCTTGAAAGAGATTTCATGGACTTGAGATTTGGGTTTGCAAAAAGTTCCCATACTCTATTCAACCCCCCTTCTAGAGTAATATTTATCCTATTTATATCACCTACCGGTTCTTCAATTGGTATCAGAGCTAGACTCACGTTTATTGATTTAACCATTAGTTAGACTAATCATGAATCCTGTAGGTGATGGTGGATTTGCTCAAGGAAGCTCCTCATCCCGACCACCACTCTTCTATGGCAACAACTTCGCTCATTGGAGAGCACTCATGCGTATGTTCATTATTGACCAGGATATGGAACTTTGGAGAATTAATCAAAATGGACCCAAAATTCCAATGACCACGGTTGAAGGCATACAATTCCCAAAGAAGGAATTAGACTTCACACAGGCTGACTTGGACAGTGTGTCAAAGAATTACAAAGCCATGAATCTACTTTAATGTGGATTAGATGCTAATGAATTTAACCGGATCTCATCTTGCAAGAGCGCTAAAGAGATATGGGACAAGCTTGTTATTACTTATGAAGGAACAAGTCAAGTCAAGGAGACAAATATTAGCATCTTCCTCAGACAATATGAGCTATTCAAGATGAATCCAAATGAAACAATCAAAGAGATATTCACCAGATTCACTGAGATAGTGAACAATCTGGACTCACTAGGAAAGATCTTCACTAATGAAGAAAAAGTAAGGAAGTTCTGAGGAGCTTATCTAAAGCAAAGTGGGGACCAAAAATGACTGCAATTGAAGAAGCTCAAAATCTCACAACTCTTCCTCTTGATGATTTACTCGGAAAACTCATCACTCATGAAATGGTTCTTGGTGAAGAAAATGGAGAACTCCCATCCAACTCTAAGAATTTGGCATTAAAATCCAGAAGAGATGAGTTACCATCTGAGGAAGAAGATAGTGATGATGACGATGAAGAAGATGCAATCACCATGATCTCAAAGGGTTTCGCAAGAATTCTCAAGCTAAAGAAACAATCGGCTAATAGAGAATTTCCACGAGTATCAAAACCCCGAGGTAAGTTTTCTAACCCTAATAAGAAAACAAGAGTACTGACTTGCTTTGAATGTGGTGAAACATATCATCTGGTAAAGGATTATCCACAAAAGAAGAGGACCAACTTCAAGAAAAATGATCGAAAAAAGAAAGCTATGGTTGCTTCATGGAGTGATTCAGAATCATCAAATGAATTAGAAGATGAAAAAGAACAAGCAAACTTGTGTCTTATGGCTGATCATGAAGATGACTCAAATCTGTACATCGACAATATGGTAAGTACAATTTTATCTCAACCGGATATTGACCTTAAGTAATTCCTTAAAGATATTATCTTAAGTGATAAGGAACATAGAATAAGGATAAATTCTTTAACCGATAAGCTTAATGAACAAGATAAATAACTGAGTGAAATGTCTTTGGAGATTGAAAATCTTAACACAGAAAAGGAAGAACTTGATGACAATATCAAGGCCTTGGAATCATAAAATCTGATTCTCAAGGACAACCTCTCTTCTCTACATCGAAATTATATCGACCTAGAGAAAGAGAAAGTTGATCTAAATTTAACGTGTCAAGACCTGAAGGCATCACTCATTAAGTTTACTTGTTCAAAAGTTAATTTGGAAAGAATGATGGGTGAAGAATAATCTTCTCTTAACAAAAATGGTATAGGGTATCATAAAAGCTTTCATAGAAAACCTACCACTACTTTTGTTATAGCCAAAGGAAGCAGTCATATGCCTACGTGCTTCTATTGTTGTAAAAAGGGTCATGTTAAATCCACATGTCCTTATAGAAGAAATGATCCTTATATTATTAGAAACACCTATCCTTTATGTCTAAGGAAACAGAACAAAAAAATCTGGGTTCCTAAAGGTACTAGACCACAAACCATGATCGAGCCTGATAATAAACCAAAATATGCCATATGGTCGACCCGGAAAGGTTGATGTTTGTTGTTTTGCAGGATATCACCAAGGTAAAGGAGCACAAATGGATACTAGATAGTGGTTGCTCAAGACACATGAGTGGAAAAAGTTCATTATTCTCATATTTAAAGAAGCAATCATCCGGAACTATTACTTTTGGTGATAAAGGAAAGTGTGACATAATTGGCATTGGTAAAATTTGTTGTAATTCATCCAACTTTATTGATGATGTTTACTTAGTTGATGGCTTGAAATATAATTTGCTAAGTATTTCTCAAATTTGTGATAAAGGTAATAAGGTTATATTTGATTCAGAAAAATGTGTAGTTCAAAACATAAAAACGGACGAAGTATTGCTTATTGCTCCTAGATGTAACAATGTTTATTCCTTGAGTACTAACCAAGTTGTAGGAACAAAGTTAAAATGTCTAAAGACCTTGACTGATGATCCAAGGCTTTGGCATAGAAGACTTGGTCACGTAAGCATGCACACCATGCAGAAGTTACTTACAAAAGATTTGGTACGTGGTTTGCCAAACCTAAATTTCAAGGCTGGTGATCTTTGTAAGACATGTACACAAGGTAAACAAACAAGAGGTTCTTTCAAACCCAAGAAAGCTGTAAGTTCTTCTCGACCCATTGAACTTTTACACGTGGATCTTTGTGGACCTATGCGTGTCAAATCTCCCGGAGGAAAACAATACATTCTTGTTATAGTGGATGATTTTTCTCGCTTTATATGGATTTCTTTTCTACGTGAAAAATCTGAAACTTTGTTTGAGTTTTCAAAACTATGTAAGGAGTTACAAAGCTTGAAAAATCTACCAATCGTTTCTATAAGAAGTGATCATGGTAGAGAATTTTATCAATTAAAATTTGATTTGTTTTGTGCAAAATATGATATTTCTCATAATTTTTCAGCTCCTAGAACTCCTCAACAAAACGGAGTTGTGGAACGCAAGAATCGCACTCTTGAGGATATGTCTAGGACAATGCTTTTAGAAAACAATCTACCAAAGAGCTTTTGGGATGAAGCAGTAAATACTGCAAATTATATCTTAAATAAATGTTTAATTTGCCCTATTTTGAAAAAGACTCCTTATGAACTTTTTAAATGTAGAAAACCAAATATTTCATATTTCAAACCCTTTGGATGTACTTGTTTTGTTCACAACAATGGAAAAGACAATCTTGGGAAATTTGATGCACGTAGTGATGAAGATATATTCATTGGATATGCCTCAAACAACAAAGCTTAACGAGTATATAACAAACGTACCAAAATTGTTGAGGAAAGCATTCATATTATTTTTGATGAAAGCAATGATGGTACTTTGAGTGAAAGTTTTGCAGACTTAGACCTGAATCAAAGAGAATATCATATTTCGGATGAAGAGGAAGATCCTAAAAACGAAGACAAAAATATGCAGGAGAAGATTCAAGATACCAAAGAAAACCCTCAAGACCTTGAAACACACCTTCAAGACCTTAAAACTGGAAACTGTGAGAACAAAATTTCACTTCAAGGGCTTGAAACCTAACTTCAAGACCTTGAGATTGGAGCAATAGGAAATATACAAACGGTACCTGAATCTAGTCAAACATATACAGCTCAACCTTCAGGATCTACTTCATCTGTTAAAAGAAGAAAAGTTCAACACTCCTCATATCATCCACAAGAAAATGTGATCTTAGATCCAAATGCCGGAGTTCAAACTAGATCTAAAGTAAACAATCTTTGTGCATTCTCCGCCTTTGTATCACTGATCGAGCTAAAGAACTACACTCAAGCTCTTCAAGAACCATATTGGATCATAGCTATGTAAAATGAATTAAATGAGTTTGAGAGGAACAAGGTATGGACTCTTACTTCAAGACCAAAGCATCAATCAGTCATTGACACAAAATGGGTCTTCAGGAACAAACTGGATGAAAGTGGCAAAATCATACGAAACAAAGCACGACTTGTAGCACAAGGCTATAACCAGGAAGAAGGTATTGATTATGAGGAGACTTTTGCTCCGGTTGCCAGGTTAGAAGCCATACGTATGCTACTTGCATTTGCATCCTTCATGAACATAAAAGTTTTTCAAATGGATGTAAAGTGTGCTTTCCTAAATGGCTTCTTAGAAGAAGAAGTCTATGTTGCTTAGCCTCCTGGTTTTGAAAATGATGATTTTCAGATTATGTTTTTAAATTAGACAAAGCTCTTTATGGTCTTAAGCAAGATCCTCAAGCTTGGTATGAAAGATTGTCTAAATATCTTCTTGAAAATAGTTTTAAAAGAGGTTTAATTGATAAAACATTGTTTATCAAAACTAGAGGCAACGACATACTAGTAGTACAGATCTATGTTGATGATATATTATTTGGTGCTACTAAAGATTCTCTTTGCAAGGAATTTTCAGATATTATGTGCAGGGAATTCGAAATGAGCTTAATGGGAGAATTAAATTTCTTTCTTGGACTTCAAGTGACATAGGCAAAGAAAGGAATTTTCTCAATCAAAGCAAGTATAGTAAAGACTTTCTTAAAAAGTACAAAATGGATCAATCTAAGGTTGCAAAAACTCCTATGAGTTCAATACTTTCGCTAGATCATGACAAAAATGGCAAAAATGTAGTACAAAAGGAGTATAGAGGTATGATCGGTTCATTGTTATATCTAACTGCAAGTCGTCCTGACATTATGTTTAGCGTGTGCATGTGTGCAAGATTTCAAGCGGATCCTAAAGAGTCACACCTGATTGCTGTGAAAAGAATTTTTCGGTATCTAAATGGCACTAAGGATCTAGGGTTAATGTACCCACGTCAAAGCTCGTTTCATCTTGTTGGCTATTTAGATGTAGACTTTGCAGGTTATAAGGTTGATAGAAAGATTACTTCTGGATGTTGTCAATTCTTAGGGTCATCCCTAATCAGTTGGCACTCCAAGAAGTAAAATTTTGTTGCACTATCCACAGCTGAAGTTGAGTATATAGCGGTTGGAGCCTATTGTGCTCAAATTCTCTAGATTGCTCAACAACTTCGTGATCTTGGATTTGATTTAAAAGGTATTCCGATAATACTAGTGCTATTTCTATAACTAAAAATCTTGTGCAGCATTCAACAACTAAGCATATTGATGTAAGGCATCACTTCATTCGTGATCATGTTGAGAAAGGTGATGTTTCGATTTCTTTTATCTCAACTAACTTGCAGCTTGCAGATATCTTTACCAAGCCTCTTCCCGAGGAACAATTTAATTTTATTAGATTAGAACTTGGTATGTTAAACAAGGAAGCATTAACGTAGTACGTATGCAGCCCAATTGATGTTTTCAAGGACCTTGAAATGAAATTCAAGGGACCTTGAAACATATTTCAAGGGTAAATAAATAAACGGATCAATTAGATATTCATATCTCTTAGATATTGAATTATCTAATGTTTTTTAAAGGAATTTCAAAAGGTTTGTTTCCAAATTCAAAGGTTTTTGAAAAAGAGGTTACAAATATTTATGTTAACATTTTTTTGTTAAGATTTTAGAAAATCCTTTGATCTTACGCTGATTAGACTTCTTCCCATAAATACCTCTTCTCTTTCCTCTTTCTCTCTTCTGCTTGCCTTGTCTTTTGAAAGAACGGTGCTTTACTCTCTCGATTTTCCTAAACCTTTCTCATCGTTTTCTCAAAATCTCAAATGACTCCCAAAAGATCTTCGGTCAAAGAAGCAACACCGTCAGCTCCAAAATGACAAAGAGTCGTTCAAGTTTCATCCGACTCTTCTGGGTCAAGGTCTGACTCAGGGTCTAGTTCTAGTTCTTCAAGATTCTCAAGAGATGCCGATATTTTTGCTAGGACTGGGCTTCCCTCAAATTGGTTCACGAATCCGACAGCTGCAAAGAAATAGGTCAAGGAATATGATGACCGCCCTCAGTGCATGTGCGAGGGAGTTCACTGTGAACTGTTTACATGCTCGTCTCTGACAGGCTTTGAAGTGCTCATGGAAAGCGCTATATGGGTCATGGTAAACCCAAGAGAAGAGACGTTTCCAAGACTAACGAGGTTGTTTTATGCCAATTTAACTGCAAGACGTGAGAGAGGGGAATAGATTCTAAACAAAGTCATCAAAGATAAGAAAATTACCCTGACTACTTAAATTCTAGCGGATATTTTTGGTATTCCTCGTTATAGTGCTTTAGAAGACTCAAATCCCGTTTTAACCTTAAGCCTAGCTAGAGAACAACTTCTTCTTCCTACTGCCTTAACACCACCAACCATTACATGCTTAACACTGGAGGCTAGAATAGTTTATTCTATTATAGATAGATACATTATCCCTAGCAATGGTGACAAAGAAACCGTAATCAACTCAGTGTTGATTTTGACTTACAATGTGTTAAATGGGTTGAAGGTAAATTTGCCTGAAATTCTTCTGTCTCATATGGTGAATACAATCAATTCTCCAAGCACTAGCCATCTACCTTATGGGAACTTGTTCCCATGATATTCACACAGTTTTCACTCGATTGTTCTGGTGAGGCATGACATCTTTACAATGATGGTTTAGATGAAGTTTCTTTGAGACGATAGGAATTCAAAAGACTAATGTGGGGTTTAGAAATGTGTGGGTATTGATGGAGCATCCTGAGTGGAATTATGCTACACAGCAGAGATTGAATTTTATTGAAGCATCGTTGAAATCATTAACTCATGAGTTTATAGAGTTTAAAGTGACAATGACTGATCAGATGGACAAGGCTCAAGATATGCTTGAAATCCTAAATCAGAAGATTAATCAGCTATTTCAATGCAGTGTTATGTCTCTCACAGCTGCAACTAGCATTAAACCCATATCAGAGGAAGATGGGAAGGAGACTAAAAAGGATGCAGAGAAGGTAATGGATCAGTATCACAAGATTGTCGAGGACCAGCCTATTAGACAACCATTGCCAAATGATCACGATATTTTGACAATTAAAGAATTTGGGATTGTTAAGAAGTATGCAAAGGATTCTACACAAAGGGTAACAAACTTATCCCTAAAGGGGCATGATATTGCCAATGCACAGGGTCGTTGGAGAGACATGTGCATGAAGGATTACTATGGGCAAGGAAGCTCCTCAAAGTGGAAAAATGAAGACTGAAGCTTGCTACTTCACATGCTTTAAAAATCTTTTTTTTGGAAATACAATTTTTTTGGGTCTGTAATCGTATGTTTTTTTTAACTCCTTGTTTTGACTGCTTTCCTCCCTTGTTGAAAGACAAAGGGGAAGAAATATGATCCGACATTCCGATATACTGCATTTTGCATTTTAGTTTTTGAGGTTTTCATATGCATTGCTAAAACTAACAAATGCAGGTACGAAAATTTGTGTTGTCTTCCATCAAGGGGGAAATTGAAAACTCCACCTTGATTGAATAGGTTTTACAGGTGTTGATGATGATGGAAGAGACTTCACACAAATATAAGCAGTTGGATATACTAACAATGTACTTGATTATATTTCTAGATATTCGGTTGATTTGAATTCAATGCAGGTACATCAATGCATATGTCAAGGACCTTGATATTAGTTTCAAGGGCCTTGAAGTATAATTCTAAGGATGAATGAAGATGGTGAATACAAAGGAAGATATTAAGAGCCTTGGAGTTATAAGAATGCAAAACAAGAATTCAAAATACGCATCAAGACTTTTTAGAAGATTTTGAATAAGGAAGATCTTGACAATCAAAGGATCCAGCCGAAGATCTTGTCAACTACAGAATCAACCGAAGATGTTAAATGAAGAATAAGAGAATCTTTTTCGAAGATTTTCTTAAACAAACTCAACGGCAACAACATCTTCTCTTCACATAGAACACGAGAAGATCGGAGTAAAAGATCAACGTGTTAATAGGGGTTGTAGTTTTACAACTTTTAATTATCTCCGAACAAGAAAACGATCTTCATGGAAACGAAGATTCACCTTCAACGGTCATCTTAAAACGGCTAGAAGTCCTTTCCATCAAAGAGTATAAATGAAGATGATGGTCGAAGAAGAAAGATACACAAGCCTACATCGTTAAATATCTTCTACATCTTCAAGCAACTAGATCATCTTCATTCGTTGTTTTTCTTTCTCTTATTTCAAAAAGCTATATCCCCTTTGAGAGAGAAAACACTAGAGCTCCATTGGAAGATCTAAATAGTGTTATACTAGAGTGTGTTTGTTACTCTGCGAAGTAACTAGGCTATTATAGCTAGGTTAAGAGTTGGAGCTAGATCGTAGCGTTGGCTCCAGTGAGAGAAGAAGGGGATTTCTTCTAGTTTGTATCTAGGACTCTTTGAAGGTGATAATAGATAGTTAGATCATACGGATATACCCTGGGACGGAGAGTATGCTATTTAGAGCTGAACTTCGTAAACATATCCTCGTGTCAATCTTTTCAATTCCGCACTATATATACTTTACTGTGACTAACTTTGTTTTGCAGGAGCAAGAAGTCAAGGCCCTTGAAAAGAGTTTCAAAGCCCTTGAAATCAAAGTTTCACAAAGAGCACAGATTGACATAAAGGCCCTTGAAAGAGATTTCAAAGACTTGAGATTTGGGTTTGCGAAAAGTTCTCATACTCTATTCAACCCCCCTTCTATAATATTATTTATCCTATTTATATCACCTACCGGTTCTTCAAAGGCCTTTGGATAGTTTAGCTTAGTTCCTGAAACTTGGTTAGTACTCATGCAATAAACATTATTGCATCTAGGAGCCGTAAGCACCACTTTACCCGTCTTTTTTTCTTGGACCTCACATTTATGAATCAAACATGACTTTATAGGCTTAATCACATATTTGAGAAATACTTAGCAGATTATACTTTAAACCATCAATCAGATAAACATCATCAATATAGCAAATTTTACCAATGCAAATAATGTCACACTTTCCTTTATCACCAAGAGTAATGGTTCCAGATGATTGCTTCTTTAAATTTGAGAATAAAGAGCTTTTTCCACTCATGTGTCTTGAGCAACCACTATCTAATATCCATTTGTGCTCCTTTACCTTGGTGATATCCTGCAAAACAACAAACATCAACCTTTCCGGGTCGACCAAATGACATATTTTGGTCCATATTTAGGTTCAATCATGTTTGGTGGTCTAGTACCTTTAGGAACTCAGATTTGTTTGACTTGTTTTCTTAAACATAAATGATAGGTATTTTTAATGATATAAGGATCATTTCTTCTGTAAGGACATGTAGATTTAACATGACCCCTTTTACAACAGTAGAAACAAGTAGGCATATGAATACTTCCTTTGGTCTTGCAAAAGTGGTGGTAGGTTTTCTAGGAAAGTTCCTATGATAACCTATACCATTTTCGTTAAGGGAGGACTGTTGTTCACCCATCATTCTCTCAAGATTAGATTTTGAAAACGTAAACTTAACAAGTGCAGCCTTCTGGTCTTGACACATCAAAGTTAGATCAACTTTCTCTTTTTCTAGATCGATATAGTTTCGATGAAGAGAAGAGAGGTTGTCCTTGAGAATCAGGTTCTCTGATTCCAAGCCCTTGATATTGTCATCAAGGTCTACCTTTTCTATGTTAAGATTTTCAATCTCCAGAGACATTTCACTTAGTTGTGTTTCTTGTTCAAGTAGCTTTTCTTTTAAAGAATTTATCCTTATTCTATGTTCCTTATCACATATGATAATATCTTTAAGGAATTGTTTCTGGTTAGATTCAGGTTGAGACATGATTGTACTTACCACATTATCAACATACAAATTTGAATCTTCTTCATGATCGGCCATTAGACACAAGTTTGCTTGTTCTTTCTCATCTTCTGATTCATTTGATGATTCTGAATCGCTCCAAGAAGCAACCATAGCTTTCTTCTTTCTATCATTTTTCTTGAAAATTTTCCTCTTCTTTTGTGGACAATCCTTTACCAGATGATTTGTTTTACCACATTCAAAACAAGTCAGTACTCTCGTTTTCTTATTAGAGTTAGAAAACTTACCTCTGGGTTTTGATGCTCGTGGATATTCTCTATTAGCAGATTGTTTCGTTATCTTGAGAATCCTTGCGAGACCCTTAAAGATCATGGCAATAGCATCTTCTTCATCATTGTGATCACTATCTTCTTCGTCATAAGGTAATTCATCTCTTCTTGATTTTAACGCCAAATTCTTGGAGTTCGATGGGAGCTCTCCATCTTCTTCACCAAGAACCATTTCATGTGTGATGAGTTTTCCAAGGATGTCATCAAGAGGAAGAGTTGTACGATTCTGAGCTTCTTCAATAGCAGTCATCTTTTGTCCCCACTTAGCTTTAGGTAGGCTCCTTAGAACCTTCCTAACTTTCTCTTCATTTGTGAAGATCATTCCTAGTGAGTCCAAGTTGTTCACGGTCACGATCTTAGTGAATCTGGTGAACATTTCTTTGACTGTTTTATTTGGATTCATCTTGAATAGCTGATAGGTGATGGAATCACTATCATTTAGGATAGTTTTTAGAGTCTTTTTATTGCATGAGTGTCGGTTTATGCTACTAACTCCTTGGTCCAGAAGAAGAAGACTAAAAGAAGATAAAGAAGGAGTTATAAGCACTTAGGAGTGAAGATCGTTCACGAAGCAAAGCTTTTGTTGGCTCACCGCCCCTGTGGAGCAGTGTCACCGCCCCTACGGGTGACACCACACTCCGGAGCACTCCCTGCACCTTCGCCAACGCCAGCCACGAAGACTGCCACCGCACCTGCGTCAACCCTTGGTGCCCTTGCGGTGACCTGCCCTGAAGAAGCGAAGACCAGCACCCCTGCGCCTCTGCCTGCGCCTCAACCTGGGAGCTTGAAGATGAAGAATCAGTGTCACCGCTCCCGCGTTGACACTAGGACGCCCCGGCAGCTCGGCATCAGAAACAACAAGAAGTTGAAGAGTCAGACGTTTGAAGAGCATTAAAGATCCACCCCTACGGAATTGCCTGGCCGCCCCTGCGGCCATGAAGAAGATCAAGCGTTTTCGCCTGCACCGCCCCTGTGGATCTGAAGGCCGCCCCTGCGGTTCAACGACAGAAGCTTTACTCCGGCTGTTTACACCACCTTTATGACATTAAAGGTGGCTGTTTTGGGCCGGCCATTTACTCCTATTTAGTGTCATTTGTAGTACAAATAGTCCTTGCCTGATTGCTAGAATTACTCCATTTATCATCCAATTTAGAATCCACTTTTTCCATTAAAACTATCTTGCTACCTTTGTAATGAGTTGCTAACTCCCTTGCTACATTGGGTTGGTTTGAAGCTGCATTGTTACTTTGGTTGTAAGTTCTTTATAATATAAGTTTTCATTCAGTAATACTTTGTGTTTCCTTGATCTTCATTGTCTAATTGCATGTTTTACTATCACTTGAGATTGATCACCTTAGGTTCTAAAGTGCATGCAAAGAACTAGGATTAATAGATTCCGGGTTCAGGTCTTTAATCTAGTAGCAAACTTTAAGTAATAACGGATTGTAATTGCTTAAAGGAAAGGAACACAAATATAAAGATAAGTTTAACGGTTTTAATCTTTTCTTTATATCCCTTAGTCTTTGTTTGAAAGCTAACTTGTTAATTGTTCTTGTAGGTTTACAGAACACTAGCCTGTTAAGTTGTGTTGATGCCGGTTGGCTCAACACATATATATGATCGAGACGGGAGATTACTTGAAAACTTGTAAAAGGAACTCACCAAAGTAGCAATCACATGCTTAGAATCAACCTAGTGTAGATTCACCCATCATTGTCTTACTTATTGCGTTACTTGTTTTCATAAGTTTTGTGTGCATCAATTCAACCAACCCCCCCCCCCTTTGTTACTTGTTTCTATAATCAATAACTGAATTTAATAAGAATACTAAACTCTCTTGGATTCGACCCTTACTTAACCACTATACTTGTTTTAGTGCTAAGTCGGGATATATTTTTATAGGGTATAGACGACCAAAGAAATACCTCTAGTCAATAGCTCATATTATCTGAGAAATATGCTAATCTTTGTTTCCTTGACTTGACTTGTTCCTTCGTATATTACTACAAGCTTGTCCCATATTTCTTTTGCACTTTTGCATGATGAGATGCGGTAGAATTCATTTGCATCTAATCCGCAGTATAGTGGGTTCATTACTTTGTAATTCTTTGACACACTGTCCAGGTCAGCCTGTGTGAAGTCAGCTTCCTTCTTTGGAATTTGGACATCTTCAAGTGTTGTCATTGGAACTTTAGGTCCATTTTGAATGATGCTCCAAAGCTCCATGTCCTGGTCAATAATGAACATGCGCATGCATGCTCTCCAATGAGCAAAGTTGTTGCCACATAAGAGTGGTGGTCGAGATGAGGATCTTCCTTGAGCAAATCCACAATCACCTACAGGATTTATGATTAGTCTCATTGATGGTTAAATAAATATACGTGAGTCTAGCTCTGATACCAATTGAAGAACTAGTAGGTGAAATAAATTAGTTAAATGATACTCAAGAAGGGGGGTTGAATAGAGTATGGGAACTTTTCACAAACCAAATCTCAAGGCCTTGAAACTCCTTTCAAGGGCCTTGATGTCGATCTTGTGCGCTTAGTGAAACTTTGATTTCAAGGGCTTTGAAACCACTTTCAAGGGCCTTGACATCGTGCTCCTGCAAAACAAATTTAGTCACAATAACAAGATATATGTTTATGAAATTCGGCTCTAAATATCTAACTATCTATTATCAGCTTCAAAGGGGTCTAGATACAAACTAGAAGAAATCTCCTTCTTCTCTCACTATAGCCAACGCTATGATCTAGCTCCAACTCTTAACCTAGCTATAATAGCCTAGTTACTTCGCAGAGTAACACACACTCTAGTATAACACTATTTAGATCTTCCAATGAAGCTCTTGTTTTTTTTATCTCTCTCTAAGGGGATAAAGCTTTTTTAGAAGGAGAGATAGAAAAACAATGAATCGAATGAAGATGTTTGAGCTGTTTGAAGACGTTAGCATATTTCCGTGTAAGCTTGTTATTCTTCTCCTTCAATCAACATCTTCATTTATACTCTTCTATTGAGAGGTCTTCTAGCCGTTGGAGAGATGACCATTTTGAAGTTGAATCTTCTACTCCATGAAGATCGCTTCCTGTTTCGAGATAAGGTAGACGTTGCAAATCTTCAACTCCTGAGAACATGTTGAATCCTTAGCTCCTTGATCTTCTCGTTTTTTGTTGAATCGAACGAGAAGTAATCTTGACGCTTTTTGGTTTTAGAAAATCTTTTGAAAAGATTCTCTAATCTTCGGTTGTAATATTCGTTCCAAAAAGATCTTCCCTGAAATATTTCTGTTGAGCAAACGGTTCCTAGAAAATCTTCTTTGCATTTTGAATCCTCATTTCGTGCTACTATATAACTTCAAGGCGTTTGAAATCGTCCCTTTGTAACACTATCTTCTTTGCGACCTTGAGTTATATTTCAAGGCCCTTGATCTCAATATCAAGGCCCTTGACATCTTTGATAATTCCTGCACAAAATTCAAACCAAGCAAGCATCTAGAGAATATAATCAATACATTGTTAGTCTATCAAACTACTACATTTGTGTTAAATCTTCTATCATTAACACTTGTAAAACATTATAAACAAGGTGGAGTTTTCAGTTTTGCAGGCTACAGACAAAGGAGTCTGCACATTACCTTCTTCAATACTCTCTTGTTGATTGTAGCTCTCCTCCAAGCACCCCTGTGGGTGTTCTTGGATGAGATTAGTGTACGTAGTTTGTGGATCTAGAGTGAGTTTGAGTGTGTTTTGAGTGTTTTTCCTTGGAAGCTTGTAAGTTTGGATCTTGAAGCTGCCATTAATTAGAACCTTTGTAAGATTGTTGAAGCATCTATCTAGCTAAGTAACTTCTTATTCTTTGATCTTATCTTCATTTTCTAGCTATGACTTGTAAGCATGCTTTATTTATGATATTTGATCTAGATTTGTATGTTGTTGGTTGAATAGTTGTGATTCTACGGTGATAGAATGATGTTTATGGCTTGGATGATGATTGTATGGACTTGCATGTTAGCTTAGGATGGATTGTGTTCGAAAATCTAGCTCAGACATAAAGTCACAGCCTATTTTTCATGTTATCACGGCCGTGGTTTCCATGATCCACCCGTGGTTTTGTTATGTTGTTGTTTTATTGATGAATCTGGATGTTAGGATGTAGATGTTTTGAAATCCTATTGTTTGTTGAGCCTAATCTAGCCTAGGGTGACCTTTGCCAGCAACCTATTTGAGGAATAAGACTTATCCTGTAATTTCCTCTCTTAGATACATAAGATGATGAACTCTCGGTATTAGTGAGCCAAAAAAGCTGCTATTGGATTGAGTGTGCTAGGATCGTTGCCTAAGACTTACCTTTTCCAAGACTTACCCGGTACGGAGGGGTTTGACCCTTAGATAGTGGCCGGTTTGTGTAGAATTCCCGTCCTTAGGTTCCTTGAGACTTACCCGGTAATAGGACCTTAGGTTCGAGACTAGTGGAGCATAAGACTTACCCGGTAATTTCTCCCATTAGAGAAACACCCAACTTCGAACAACCGCAACTCTCCTTTGATGTTTAGATTGCATGAGTCCAATGCCATAACCGGATTTCTTGATCTCTAGAATCCGCATTTCTTACCTCTTATCACCTATTCTTGTATTTGTGTGTTTGTTTGCTTGTTTGTGTTGCATATTTTGTGATCCTTGTTTGATCACCCAAAACCAACCAAAAATATTGTGATTTGTATTTCGTTATTCCTTTCTCATCTCTTTGTTTAGATTTGCACTATGCATGGTTATTGAATGATTTGATTTCACCTCAGTCCTTGTGTTTGACCTCGGAATACTTTTCTTCCTACGTAGTGATCCGTACACTGCGGATTTCGCTAGGTAGTTCAGAATTTTAGACCGAGTTTATAATTGTAAAGCTTTTTGTGTTACTTCCTAGTGCGAACATTATCTTTTATTACGTCATATACTTTCTAATTCAACTTAGGTTTTGACACGAGGATCTCCTGAACCGACCTTTGCCCCCGTATACCAACAAGACTAGATCCGATGTACCTTACCGTGTACCTGTTTAAGCTAGTTGTAGAGAATCTCCCAGTCTCATGTCAGAGTTGGGTAGTGATGTCACCGCCCGTTAATCATATACTTGGGCCATAATATAAATAAGGTCGTCCTATCAGGTTATAATCGTTAAGCAATCATAGCACACACCACTATCACCTTTCATGTTAAAACGTAGAAGCCATCTAAGTAAGTCCAAGGGACTTACCTGAATTGAGTCAAAGTCCTGCTAATGCTATTACTCGATTCACAAGAATAAGATTTGAAACACCAGGTTATATCTGTTGCATAAATATTATATCTGCACTCTTAGACGTTTTCAACTTCTTTGTTAACTAGATAATCAAAAAGAAGAACACCAACTAACTCTATTGGTGTAAAAATATGATTTTATCCTTGGGCTTGAAAAACCCTATATGTCTAGGAAGTCTCAAGAACATTCAATAAAACCCCAAGACATGAAGTCCAACTCAAAAACGAAAAGGTTCACGGTTTCTATCGAAACTCACGTCGACCCAGCTTTAGCCTCAAAAGATCGTTGAAGTAAATCCCAAAAATACCAAGAAAAGTTCTTAGACGTACTCTTCCATGTCCAATCTTATCTAGAACAATAACAATCCAAAAATCTTCAACCACCAAATCTATAAACAAAGCCAAAGATGCCTTCAGAAACTATAATCCCATACTTAGCAAAAATTCTAACTCAATACCCAACTGTGTTGACGGCCCTACTTTGAGACATCATAACTCCAAATCCGACCCTTGGATGGTTCCCTAATTTTAATACCTTAAACTAATCATATCCACCTAAAACATATCAAAAATTCAATGGTGGATGATTATTCTAAAGTATCGAGGCTAATCCACAAATTCATCGGTTTGAAACGTAAAATCTAACAAAAAAGAGAGAGACGGATGCAGGAGGTCTTAGGTTCAATACACACTGGCTACAATTTCTTGTTATATACTTCACCTACAGACTCAGGTTTAAAACCCCATGGCCTCAACTATCTAATCTCAAATTGGGCACAACATATCCTTAGACTCGTTTAAACCGGCTGATCTTATGCATGAAGTCGTTTCAGATCACAATTATACACACATCCCTTTCTACCCATACCCTTAAACATCTAACTACCATAGCTACCAGCACCCTAGAAGTTGCAAGATACCATTAGGACTTACGGTCAAGACTGGAGGGCTCGGCGACACCGGTGACGTCACACAATTGAAAGAGGACAGAGGCTGGACCGGACGTCGGAACAACGGCCACGAGGAGTCCAGATTAGCTTGCTAGCCGAGTGACAGATCTGCGCACACTCCGAGTCACAAGGCTGCGTGATTTGGATTCAACAAGGGTAAGGCAGATAAGCTTACCTCGGAGTTTACAGTCGGTGATGACGTCGGCTTATCTGTTTTTGATGACTGCTTGTAGCGGGGCGGGAGAGAGTCGTCATTGTTGATTGGGTTGAGGAGGTTCCACGCCGTCGTCTTCTGCAACGGCTGAGAAGGCTCGATGTTGTCGACTGTTGCAGAGTGTTGGGAAGGCTTCGTCAGCGTCGTTCATCGTGAGTGAGAGAGGTGTTGGTAAGCAGACAGTGATGTGTAAGTCTGAAAAGGGAAGGGTGGGAGTTCAATCTCGTTCCAAATGCAACGGAATTTTCGCTATTGGTATGCTGATGGGGAGAATACGTGGTATGGTTGTTGAAGAAGAAAGAAGGTAAGGGCCCACTTTTCACAAAAAAAAAAAAAAAAAAAAAGGTAAGGGCCCACTTTTTGTTAAGTTTAGGTGGAGAGTCTTTTTGGGATGTTGAAGAAAGATGCAAGGAGGGGCAGTTGGGCTTTCAACTAGAGCTCACTAATGGGTCTTCCATGGCCTTATAACATTGGAGGCAATGTTGCTAGAGATCCAACAATATTAGATCTGGTCCGATAAATAAATTCGGGTCCAATCTTCGGAAACTCAATTTCTGGTTTAATAGTTCGTCATCCGTCAATTGGCTTACATATTTTGACGCTGCGTAAGTGATGAGAGACCATCTCCAATAGGGTTTTGGCTTACGTCTTTTTTGTAAAAGTGTTGGTTTAGCATTTATTCGGTTTTTTTTGTGCTAGTTAGAAGTTGAGGTGTCATAGTACGCTTAGATATTTTTCTCCTAATTTTTGGATGTTATAAGAGCATTTTAGTTTAGGTCAAAGTATGACCCTATTCATTCGTGATTTGAAGTTTGAAAGTTGAGAATCTTGCAAACTTGATAAATCTTTTTTTTTGGAGTGAGGCTTTATTTATTGTCTTTGGATTATAGTGGAAGTTTATGTGACGTTCTAGACTTTTTAGGGTTATTTGAACATTGGGGGTAAAATGGTGTTTTTACCGTATAAGGCTAGTTTGATTTAGATGATTCTTTCCAACTTAGAAGTTGGGAACATCTAGGAATTTGGATATTATCCTTATCCAAATTTACTTTTATTATCAGGCACTTGAACTTACTTATCTAGCTTTTGTGTGTTAGCATGAACTGTGAGTCCATTCAAGTAATAGCGTTAACGGGATTTGTGAGTCGATTTAGGTAAGTCTCTTGAACATACTTATCTAACTTTTGCGTGTTAGCATGAACTGTGATAGTAGTGTGTGCTTTGAGCGTTTAATAATTTATAACTTGAGTAGGACAACACTAATTGTAATATGGTCCAATTGTATGTATAACGGGCAATGACATCACTACCCAGCTCTGACATGAGTCTGGGAGGTTCTCTTAGACCAGACCATACAGGTACACGGTGAGGTGTATCGGATCTAGTCTATTGGTATACGGGGACAAAGGCGAGGTTCGGGAGATCCTCGTGTCACAAACTAAGTTTAATTAGAAAGTGTATGACTTAATATAGATAATAAATGAACTTTTGTATAAGCATGTTATGTGTTTCATTACCGTATTTGTTCTCTATGTGTGATATTACGGTTATCCTAATATGTAGGTTGTTAGCTAACGGTTTTATCCATCGTTGTAGATGCCATGCAGGTTATGGACACTGTCGAGTGATCTTGTTGGGGTGGTCATTCGGGTTCCCGTATATTATATGAGGGGATGTTGGTTCTTTATTTCAGTTCTTCTATTGCATTTGACATTGTAGATTATAGTACTTAGCTGAGAGTTTTGTCCTTTGTTTTTGGATTATAAAAAATTTGCATCTTATCTATTTTTCTTTTACTTTTTTTTTTTGTGTCGTGTTAAAATATCCGGTAAAACTATTGTCAAACTTTGGGACCAATTGTGAGGCCCTAACCAATAGATCTCCGAGTTTTGAGAATTTGGGATGTTACAACTAGGGGGTTGTAAAGTTGGCTAGACATGTAGGCTAGGGAGAGGTTGAATCTAGGTGTCGGGCTAGGTGACCAAGTTGTTGAGTCTAGAGTAGGCCATATGGGGCGACTAAGGGGGAGGTGAAAGGTTCTAGATGGAGGGTTCAAGTTGATGGTGATGATGGTGCCAGGGGGTCCGTACTGGGTGCCTAGCGGCTCCAAGAGGATCAAGGAAGTGTCCAAAATGGCTTAAGGTAGGAGTCATGTTTCAAACCCTAGATTTGTGGAAAATAAAATAAAAGAAGGGAAGGAAAAAAAAAAAGGAAGAAAAGAATAAAAGGATAAATAAAATAAGGGATTGAAAAATAAAATAATTCGATCTAAATTATTCGGAATGTAATTTTTGTATCGTAAAATATTCCAATCTTTTCCGTAAAATAATATACGGGAATATTTATAAATATGCTTGTAAATATAATTTAGGATTTTTCCGTTTGATACCCTTGAATTTTTGGCTTTTCCGAATGGTGCCCAAAGTTTTTTACGTTTCCGCTTGGTACCCTTGAAGTTTCGGTTTTTCCATTTGGTACCCTTATTTCTTATTTTTTTTTTTTGCCTAAAATCACGTTTTTTATATTAAAATTATTTTTAAAAAATGAAAAATATATAAT